>CM051620.1:76323305-76495805 GCA_028020825.1 Podargus strigoides
TGTCAGTGAAAATCTTGCCTGTTGTAGCTCTGCAGATCAAATAATGTTATGTGCTCCTTCAAGGTGATGTAAAATGATGTCATGTATCAGGAGGCAAAGGTAAAGTGCAAAAGATAAGTAAGTAACTGATGGCCTCATTTGGCCCAAAGAAACTCACTGGAGATGTTACACCAAAAGGAGAAAACTGCCTGAAAATTAGAACACAGGCTTCTGTTCTTTAGCTCTTACGTAAAAGCGTGCAAGCCCCTGTGCAATTAGTGGTGAGTAGAAATGCATGCCCCCTTCCAGGGGGAGATAATCATATTGAGATAATCAGGGCACTTGCTCTGATCTGTAGAGACATAAGAGAGGGTGGCTTAGTGCACTGACATAGAGGGAGAACTTGACTGAGAAAAAGTACTAAATGACATAAATCTGTCCTTGGCATGTCCTGCCAGGCACATGTATGTAGCTGTCTTCAAATCTGAGCAAACAGGTGGTCAAAAGAGTGGAGTCGAGATCAAGATGCTGCCTGTTAAAATATAAGCTGCATACAGAGAACCTGAGATGTATTCTGTTAAAAGCTTGTGGTTTTCACAAACTGCGAAACTGAGCTTCAGCAGCGTGAGTAACTTCTAATACTTCCTACTTGTGACACAAAATATATTTCTCTGCAGAAATCAGAGAGTATAACAGCTCATTGCAAAGAATGAAATGCCCGACAAAGTCCACTCTCCCCTTCTGTAGTGCTGCCTTGCACGTGTGCTAGTATGCAAGATTTAGGTTTGGGGTTTTGTATCCCTGTGGTCTGAATTCCAGGGAGCACAAACAGTACTACTTCTGTTAACCTGGGAAAGTTTTTTCTGGCAAAATATCATGCCTTCTTCCTGCTTAAAAAAAAAAAAAAAAAGGGGGGGTGGGGGTGTGGGGAGGGGAGACCAAGTGTGGATGCAAAACTGTCCAGCAGTTATGAGGAGGAATTTTTTTCCATCTAAATTTTGTTGGGTGTTTGGCTTCTAGATAGCGGTTGATGTGTTTACAGCTTCCTCTGTGTGCAGGCTATAATGCATGTGAAATTATTTGAAAGTTTAAATGTAAAACCTTGATTTTACATTTACAGAGTAGGAAGGCAGGAGAGGATATTAAAAAAAATTATGGTAAAATGGTAATATAAGTGTATTAAACCCTTCAGGCATATGCCACTAATTTTGTACCTCAAATGAAAAGTATATTCTTTTTGCCCTAATCAGAGATTTTCTTCATTCCTTTCTCTAATGTTGTTGCAGATGTGTTTTTGGATGACTTTTCTCAATTTCAGAAAGACCTTTGGAAGCTATGAAGATGGCAGTGTCTGTCTTGGGGGGAGCATTGTGGGGTTTTTTAATTGCAGACATGCTTGTGGGGCAGCTTAGTATCTCATTAAGAAATGCTGAAGAGTACCTAGCCTCAAGCTTAGAATTCCAGTCCGTCTGTTATTAGCACAATCAGCTTTTGGTGACGTGGAAGACTTAATTATTGAATACATTTAAATCCAACTGCTCTGGACTGGTGTCTGTATCAGTCAAAATTAATACAGATAATTCATTAATCAGGGAAGATACACTAAGGAGTGGAACTCTTTGTCTATTGACACACTGAAAATATTACAAATTGTATTTCAGCATAGTGTGTAACTTGAAATGAAAGGCAGAAAAGGTTTGCTGACCAGAGATGAAGAGTGGTTGGTTGTTCCACTCCAAACACAAATGTGATTGAAGGATTTTCTTTTATGTATTGAGTACTAGCTTTCTGCATTTTTGTAACATTTTTTTAAGAATCTAGTTGCATGAAAATTATTGCCCTATCTCTGTATCGTAAGTGAAACTCATGCTTCTCAAAGGGCATGGTGGAAATTTCCCGTTTTCAAGCCTGATAAAGCCCAAGATGCGTTGTCTTTAAATAGTAACTCCTTTTATAGTGGCTTGTTAAAGCTGAAACACATCTAATGCCTTTTAATATCTATTCCAATATTGGTTTACAAAAAATACACAGTGAGGGTAGTCTAAAGAGGATACCCAGCAGGAGAGAAATAAAATTCTTGACATGTACAAAAGTGTCTGATCACTGAGCTCTAGCTGTTTCCAATTTACATATTAAACTTGCAAGTGCATCAGTATAGATCATGTTCTCTGTGGTTTGAACCAACAAGCAGCTCTCTTCCTTAAATGTTTGTAACATACCTGCATCAAATATTACTCATTGGCTGGTTAATTGCCCTGTGTGATGGGTTTTGTGAACTCTCTGGTCCTTAAAGTCCATGGCGGATGGCAGGTCTGCAGTGGCCGTTCGACATGCCAGTTGGGGTTAGTAGGTTTGCTTTGCTTCACTTTTCACTCCTTGCCCCGTCCCTCTTCCATAGTCCAGAGATGTTGAAAATTTTTTAGTTTTGGTTTTGCAGCATTTTGGGATTAGAGGTACAGAGCAGCCATCAAACAGGCTCGGTTTGATTCCTAGGTTAGGAAGTCAAGTTTTTGTAGTCCCTTGCTCTCCTTGTAAATACTAAAACTCTAAAAACAGCAATATGGAAATAGTTAATATGAAGCAGAGTCTTTCAAGTCATCAGCTAGCTTAACGTGGCTGATTTATTTTTTAGGGAAAAAAACAGTTTATTAATCACAGATGTGCATGTTTCTAGTGTTAAGAAAGCTGGGACTAGAATGAGAATTCCCATTTCCCTTCCAGTTTCAAAAATTTGCCTGTTTGTTGGAGGTAACTTTATCTCCTAGTTTGAGGGGGTCAGAACCCATACTGCCTGCCCTTCTTCTCTAGATTCAAAAATATATTTATGGACTCTCGGTGAACTCTCTGACCTCACCACCAGAGCAACATATGTGGTTTTTAAGAGAAATGGCAGTTAAATACCTTCTTTTCTTATTGTGGCTATGAATTCTAAAACAAAGCTCATCCATTAGGTTTTTAAAATACTTTATTGAATTACAAAGCTGCCTGTATTTGAGCAAATAGTGATTTTATTAAATTTGATGGTCTCTTCTTGGATTGATATTGCTGTGTGTGATAGTTATACATGTTGTATTTTTTTTTTCTCTCCAAGATGACCATCTGTTGCATTTGCCTTTTTTTCCTAAAAGGGAATCTGACACTCACTAGAAAGTTTACTGTACTGGAAACACAGTTGGGGTTAGCATACCCCAAATTTATTCCATCTATTTTAGTTTTAAAAGTCCATGTTGTTCTTGGTTTAATTTTGAGTAGTCTTTTTTCCTCTTACCATGTTTTAGTGATAAAATATTCTTGAGCAACCCTAGTAAAACAATTTGCTATGTAGTCATAAAGGAAACAAAGCCTATTTAGTGTAAATATTCCCAAGCATGGTAATTAATCAAACCAAGTCTGTATCCCTAATTATATAGATGGCAGTAGCATAGAGTGCTGGGACAGGGGGAAATAAGACACACCCATGTGGCTGTTCTCATAGGGAAGGTGAAAGGTCTTGAAAATGCCTGTATTGGGTATTGATATTCCCTAATGTTTAAATTTGGCAATGTCTCTACTTAAATATATGAACTTGAGCGTCTAGGTTTTTTCATGACTGTGTTCTAGTATTGTAACTGGTCTCCTGAGGAAGCAGATGAAACTAAGAATTGGAGAATCTGGACTCCTCAGCTGGGTTGGGATGGGAAAATGGATGGTAAAGGGTCTCACTGGGAAAATACTGGCATGGAATTTTTGTAGTGAGTGTTAACATTGACCTTTGAGGCTATAGGGGGATGTTTTCTGCAAATTTAAGGAGGTGTGACAAATTGGGCTGATCTCTGAAGAGGCTGGTGGGTTGGTATTCTGTTCAGGTTAATGCTGGTGATGTTAAACCTATTTATTTTTTTTTAGTGCTTTTTTAAATAGAATTTCATATTTAAGCTGAAGTGTTTATGGCAATGCAGTATTTTTATTCATTTTAAGCTTTTCCTTCTCCCCCAGTGCTTTCATGCTTTCAAGAGCAAAGCGGAACACTGCTGTCATTTCGATGTACTGCTTACACTTTGTCCACTTTTATGATTCCCTGAAGCCCTAATAATACTTCAATAAGTACTTTTTATTAAATCATGCAGAAGAGAAGATGAGAAGCAGTTGCATGCTGCATGCCAAATGAAAACTAATGCTGTGTGGGAGGATATGGCTGAAGTATGCACTGCGAAACATGTCTGGCTGACAATGTTTTGTCTTTTAGATCCCCTCCACTTGAGCGGAGTGTACGTGTTTCTTCCTGCTCTCTTCCCTCCTTCTGCCCACAAACTCTTGGCCAGCTTGAGTTAAGAGTAGGAGTGGTACAGCAAAAGTACAGTCAGACAGAAATACTTGTCTCCCACAGTTTCAGGGGCTCTGCATTGTACTCTTCGGTTTTACAAGAAATTTGGTAGTTGATAAGTGTTGATTGTCAAAAGGGTGGATGAGAATTTGAGGAGGTGGAACCAAGGATTTATAAAAGTAAAAATGGGTTTATTAACTGCAGGTATGTTACATGCTTAGGGATAGGGATGTTTATGTAAAAGTACATCTTACGCAATCAGTTACTGCAGCACCACCGCCTTTTTCTAAGAAAGGAGTAATTGCAAAGGAAAGAAATGCAACAAATACAAAAATACAAAACAGTACATGGTGAACTTCTGCAAAGGCTTAATTGCTTTTTTAATTTTATAAACAAGTGAATATGTTCTATTTTATTTGTATGAAAGTAACTTGTATGAACCATTTTTGGGGTGAAAAATATATACAAATGAAATAAAAACTTAGCTGAGTGATTATAACTTCTTGAAGCTTGGGAGTCTTGAAAACAAAGCATTTAGTTTGTGCTTGAAGAAACTTACTACCAAGAACACCAGCACTGTTCTCTTCCATTTTCCACAAGTGGCAGAAGGTTATTTATTGTGATACACCTATCAGCTGATGTTTGCTATGATTTTTGAAACAAGGTAGCTGATAAAAATTAAAAGATGCGTGATACAGTAAAGGTAAATTTGAGTTTGGTGAAAGAGAAGTCAAACTAACTTCTTACAGAGGTTTAATAGCAGATTGTTTGGATTCCTGTGGAGAGCTTGCAGACGGTTGGAAGTTTTTGTTTGGAATTTTTTTTTTTAATAAGCAAACTTCTTTTTTTTTTTTTTTTTTTTTTTAATAAAGTAAAAAATCTGTCGTGATGTGGATGCTGATGGCTGGTAGGCTTGCTTTTCTTACATACGTGCTGAGGGCCCTTAAGCAGAGGCCTTGAGGGATACTCAGATTGCAAGCTGAAAACCATTGTTATACAAAATTAATTTCTTCCTTATGTTTCCTAGTTCAACAAGAAAATAGTGTGGTAATTTTGTAGCACTGCTATCCAAAGATTTGGAGACAAAGCCAACTAGTGTAACTCTGCATCTGCTTTTTGGTAATATGTGTTACTTAAAGCCTTGAAACCAGGTTAATGACATAAAAGGAGTCTCATTACCTGTGTGCAGCACAGCTACAGCTGTGGCTAGAAGGTAATTCTGTAGATAAGTCCTGATTCTGCTTTAAAGTGTTAGCAACTAGCTTGTTGGACTGAAAGTATGCTTTATAAAGTTTATCTTCTGCTTTATGGAAACAGGGTGAAGGTGGTGGTTAATGGCAATTATTATATATGCGTTCATACAGTATAAGCTACAGGAGTTCTTACCATCAGAGCTGATATATCTTAACAGTCACATGCCATTTGGGTTTTATGAGAAGACAAAAATCTTGACAGCCTGGTAGATGGAAGGGATGGCCTTTTTGCAACAGCTTGGAGAGTGAAGGAAAAATAAAAAGTCCTGACATTATATTCACACTTTATGTATCTTTCCCCATCTCAGTTCAAAGCCATAACTTGCACTTAATACTCTGTGGAAACAAAGCAACGTACTTGTGTGTAGATCCAAGGCATTTAGGTGTTTACAATGAAGTGTATTGCCACATCAGTGTGACCATATTATTCTACAAAATTCAAACTGTCTCTGGTCAGACTGGCAGTACCCCTCTTGGAGAAAAGCTGCCAGAAAAGGTGACCTAAACATCTGTTTCGAGCTTCAAGAACGAACACAAGCACTGGATTTCATTCCCAGCAGTGGAAACATTCAACAAAACATTATTTATGCCATCCTTAGATAAACTATCTATCTACAAAAGAGCACACATATGGGGGGGAAAAAAACAAAAACAAAAACAAAAAACCCAACCAAACAAAAAAAAACCCAGCACACACTGTATTTGACAATCTAGGCAAGCCTTGTTCATACCCTAATAGTAGATAATATTCATAGGAGTGGTGTTAAGATAATGTGTCAAAAAAAAAAAAAAAAAGTGTGTTTTTAGGAAAAGAGAACTGCTGGGGGGAAAAAACATTGTGCTGCATAGGGAAAAAAAGAAATGTAATCTCACAATAGCTAACCAGGGAGTGTTTATGATAAGCATGTGGTCCAGTTCAAGTGACAGGACCCTCGGTGGGAAAGTAGAATTGACCTCATACACTGTCCTGCTTTTGACTGGGATGGAGCTAATTTTCTTCTTAGTAGCTGGTATAGCATTATGTTTTGGGTTCAGTATGGGAGTTGATATGAGAAGAATGTTGATAAAATACTGATGTTGTTAGTTGTTGCTAAGAAATCTAGGACTTTTCAGCTTCCCATGCTTTGTTAGCGTGCAGGTACGCAAGAAGCCGGGAGGGAGCACAGCCAGAGCAATGGATCCGGATTGGCTAATGGAATATTCCATATCATGCAGCATCATGCTCAGTATATAGATGAGGGCTGGCCGGGAAGCTCATGCTCTCTTCTGGGATTGGGTTTCAGGATCTCTCTCAAGTGGGATTGCTAGCCAGGAATGGGCTGGGCATTGGTCAGTGGGTGGTGAGCTGTTGCACTGTGCATCACTTGTTTGTATAGATGATGATGATGATTGTTGTGATTATTGTATTGTAAATACTAAATTGTTTTTATTTCAACCCATGAGTCTCTTTACCTCTCCGATTCTCTCCTCCGTTCCTGGGGGTGGGGAGAGTGAGAGAGAGGCTCTGTGGTATTTAGCTGCCTGCCAGGTTAAACCACAACGTGCACATAGAACTATGCCTTGAGAAAAGTGTATCCTTTGTTTGACTACAGAACTTCAGGCATTGTCATACTGAGAAATACTGCTAATCCTAACATCTGAAAAAATGAGATTTTAAACATAGATGTTCTGTGCCTTTTTATAAAAACAAAGAAACAAAACAACACCCAAAACTCCAAGATTTATGCAAATGAAAGATATTTATCTGTTTTCTGGATTCATCTTCCCCCTTTCTCAAGGGTTGGGGGAATAAATAAATGACAATAACTGGAGCATTTGTAATAAAATTTTGTGTTTGGAAAGTAATTTACTTATCTTGTTGAGGCAAATATTTTTACTCTTCATGTTCATGCTCGAAGCAGTATCCATTAAAAGATAAAACAAGCATATCCTTCCATGAAGTTAGATGACATACAGAAAGTATAATCTACTATCAAATAACTATCAGCAGCAGTAACTCTGAATTATAATTGAGGCAGAAATGACTTAATGAAGCCTAACTGCTGTAAGCATATAAATGGTGCTTGTGTGTAGCTGGCCACATGCAGCATGAACACTGATAGTTGTGGTATGATTAAAGGCCAGGTTACTTCAAAATAATCTGGTCAGTTTGTCTATAAACCTCATCTGATATCCCTTATTACATGTGTCATTTGCCTTGTTTCTCAATTACCAGTGTTTCAGCTTTAAAATGCTCCTCTTGTTCTTTTTTCAGATTCCCTTTCAGTCTCTAGCAACGATGCCAGTCCTCCTGCTTCAGTAACATCGCTTCAGCCCCACATGATCGGTGCACAGAGCTCCCCAGGCCCCAAGCGCCCCGGCAACACTTTGAGAAAATGGCTTACCAGTCCTGTGAGGCGTCTTAGCAGTGGAAAAGCAGACGGGCATGTCAAAAAACTAGCCCACAAGCATAAGAAGAGTAGAGAGGTTCGGAAAAGTGCTGATGCGGGCTCTCAGAAGGACTCTGATGATAGTGCAGCAACCCCACAAGATGAAACTGTTGAAGAGGTAAGTGTTCAGGACAGCTTCCAGAGATTTGTTTTTATGTTTTTCAAAGAACTAAATGTTGTCAGGTAAAGGTTTATCTCCTCAGTTGACTGTCCAGCAGTTGAGCCAAGTGGCATGTGCCATGTGCTCATTCTTGATGACTGCTGTACCCTGCGTAAGTACTGTGCCAGGCACAGTTTGTACCTTTCTGCATTGAGTGCAGAAGTAAAGCTCTGTCGAGAAGGATCTCTAGTTGAAAAAGAGAAATGGGAGAGTAAGTTGTTGTTCTTCAGCATTGCTCTCTTATCCCACTCAGGAAAGCAGCTTTGTGAGTAAAGGTGCTTCATGTTCTGGGAATAATCAGGTCATTTTGTATTTCCTTTCCTTTCTTGTTGGTGGATCAGGGAAAATACAGGGAGAACTGCTTAAAGCTGTATTTACACCTTGAGCAAGAGTTAGAAAAACTACTGGCCCTTCAAATCAGAAGGTAGTTACCATCTGTCAAATAATAAACATGGTAATTTTCATTGGAGGGAAGGAAATTGTGAACTATTGCAGATTTTGCCACCAAGGACATCTACTGAAGGTTTCCCTTCCTCCCACAAACATGTGCCCATCCTTCTAAGCCTGGAACTTGTGTATGAGCAAAGCCTGCCTCTGGTTAGGTGCAGACAGAGCCACATTCTCTTCTGTTACAAACCCGTGGTTCAGAATGAAATGAATGGCATCTTACTGCTTCCGAGGGTAAAGCCACTTTAATGGCAGAAAGGATACTTGACAAAGTACTTCATGTTGTAATAGGTTTTTTTAATATTGTTTATAAGTCTTCCTATGAGGGTTGGTACTTCACATACAAAGTTATTGAGTTTCTAAGTTAGAGGAATTTGACTCTTTGCAGAACTGAACTTGGAAAGCAAGCATGGCTTTGGTGACACTTTCCTGTAGTTCAATATAAGCTGAATGTCTTGTTCCCAGTATCTCAATCCATCCGCTTTTACCAAACACTGAAAACATTATCTTTGACTTCTGCTTTTTTCACGTTCTGTTGAGGAACTGCACTGTTTGTAGGATCATCTTGACTTGTTGGGAGAGAGGTGAATCTATAGAAGAGACTTGTTTAAGACAAGCTTGTGTCGAACAAGGTTTTTGCTGCTGAGGAGGTGACAGAACTTGAATGTCTTGATTTTATTTGCAGAGAGGTCGGAACGAGGGGCTGAGCAGTGGCACTCTCTCCAAGTCATCCTCTTCAGGCATGCAGAGCTGCGGAGAGGAGGAAGGTGAAGAGGGAGCAGATGCTGTACCACTTCCTCCTCCAATGGCAATTCAGCAACATAGTCTTCTCCAGCCCGACTCGCAGGATGACAAGGTAGGAAGGGGAAGTGGGGTAGGCTTCACACATTGAGGTAACCTTTGCTTGCACACTTCTTTCTTCTTTTTCCAAAAGTCTCTGTAATATATGCAATATAGCTTTATGGTAGACAGAAATAATCGTTTTGCCATTTTAGATAACATTGCAAGGGTTTTCTGTTGACAGAACGTGAATTAAATGCATCTCTGAATTTTTCTGCTAACACTTTAAATGTGGAAATGTGCAGCTTTGTGTGTTTGCAGGCTTATTTACATCTGTTTAACAGATGCTGTATTTAGTGATTAGAATTTGATTTATAATCATACCTTTGGGTACTTAGGGTAAAATACTATGTGCAAGTAAAGTTTTTATGGAGAAATTAACAGTTGTACCTAACCTTTTTACATCACAGACGACTGTTCACCAAGCCCCACTATTTTGGATAGCCTCAGTTCAGGAGGAAAATATTTCTTTGTACATGCTTTAGTGGAAAGAACTGTTCACATCTACTCTAAGGTGTTTCTGTATAGCAGCATAGCTTTTTTTTTCTTCTTTCTTGGCTTTTTTTTTGATGCCTCTACAGGTTTATTAAGAAGTTAATATCCAAATAAGGGTAATAACCTAGCTATTTTTTATAAAGGCACATTGAAATTGAGGGTAAAAAATTTTCATCAGTAACGTAATTCTGGATGTAGGTAGTAACTGCATAAAGGACATCTTATTTGCATATTACCTATTTTTCTTAAATGTTGTGATGTTCATACATTGAGAGGATTTATTTCACCTTGCAACCTGGATCAAATGGTTAGGGGACAGCTATCAAGCCTGGAAACAGAAAGTTGTAGAGTAGGAAGAGTGTGGGCTCAGGCAGCAAATATTCACATCCAGTTTACTTCCCATTTTGCTGCTTTATAATTTTTAGCCATTGTGATCTACAGCATGAACATTGTTAGTGAATTTTGTGGGTGATTGATTACTTACTGTTTTGAGTCATACAAATGTTAGTGATAACTTTGGCTGATCTTGTTGATTTTTTTTTTTTTTTTCTTCCCTGTATCCTACTGCCTTTCAGTGGGGATCTCAATCATCCCTGAAGCTCTCATTTGTAGGATCAAAGTGGCTTGTTTCTATGCTCTATGTGTATTTAATTGCTACCTGTTTTCCAAATTGAAAAGTGTAATCTATGAGTTGGGAAAATTAATATGTTGGGAAATATTCCCGAAAAAAAACAGGAAAGAACAGGCATTTTAAAATTTTGCAAGCCTTTAGACCCGAGAGAGTATGTTATTGCTAGAAAATAATGATCTCAGTTTGAGATTTAGAAATAGAATAAAAATAATGTTGGAGAAAATATGTTAAAGGTCATGCTGATAAGCTGCCATATTTGCATGTCTGTTCAGTGATATTAGAAATATTTATATACATATGAAAGCCTTATAAAAAATTCTTGAGATAAAAATGGCTTTTGCTTATGTAATTCTTTTTACACAGCAAGAACAGTTATGTGAAGGGATGTGCTTGTAAGTTAAGTGTCCTTTCCCTTTTGTATTTCTGGTGCAAAGTCAGACCCATAATACAGCAGAGCAAGAGGCTTTGAGTAGCTTTCAATCACCGATAAATTTTACTTGCATTTCTTCAGATGTTAATGTGCACCCACTGCTGTAAAAACATGCTGGAACAGTTTTTAAAGTATCTTAAACTGCATTCTGGAGAAGACCTGAGAAGTTAAAATTTGGTCCAGTTAATATTATACCATAATTTTTCAAAATATGTTAATTGTGATTCTTTTGAGGTGTGTTGGGTTTGTGCAGTATCTGTCCTACTGCATGTTGAGAGGCAAAAAAGTCCCCTGGTGTGGCAGCCTGGGAGGTTGTGTGTGCCTCCCTGAAGTCCACACACCAAGACACACCACCAGTTTCCAGTATGCAAAACAAATGCTTTATTGGAACTCAGAAGTGAGCAGCCAGAGCAAAGTTTTACCCAGCAGAAGTCAGTTGGCCCTATTGATGGAGTTACCCGGTTGTCTGCCTTCTGGGTGGAGTCCTCCTTCACATTCCTACCACACTGGGTGGTTTCTTGGGTTGCTCAGCTTCTCTGGATCCTGAGGAATGTCTCCTTTCCATGACCTCAGACGTTTGGCTTTCGACTCTGCCTCACTGTGAGCATTTCTTCATCTCCAGGGCTCCTGGTCTATACTCCACACTGGAAACTCCCTGCTCTCACTGGGTTTCTCCCTCCCTACCCAGTCCACCGTGGGCTCCAGAAGCATCTCACATTTGCATGTGCTCAGTTGCTCCCTTCACCTTCCCTTGTTTACTTGGCAAGAGGTGTATTCTTCTCCCAGAGTGCATCATCAGGGAAGTCAGCAGGCAGGCTTCATCTATGCAGCTCCTTCTTTTTCAGTCAGTATGTGATATAAGCACATGAACTGGAAACCAACCAGTTCTGAAGTCACACCACATATACTCCCATAGAGCAAGAACAGAGAGAAGGGACCTTGGCCAGAGTCTGATCCCAACACTGCCAGTGCTTTGTAAGGCTAAGCTGAGCTCCATATCCAAAGTGAAAACCCACATACAAGCACAGTTTTAGAAAACCTGTCAACAGTCAGATTACAGGAGCATACAATTGCCTAAAAGACACACTAGCCGTGGAATTGCTCAGTTTTTGGTGTGCATGCAAACATCATGTGCTAGGCCATGCTGATTTGTCTAATGTCACTAAATAACAACCATTTTCTCCCCTAAAAGCTCATCTGCACAGTATGCATTCTTCCATTCAGTAGAATCATTGCACATTTCATGGATTTGCATTTGATGGCAGTTTACAAGTTGTTTGCATTTAATTTTTGGATAAGCAGTATTAAAGTTTCAAGATCAGTTATGTTAATATGAAACTAATTATTTTTGCTTTTTGTTTTCTCTTTTTGTAAACTCTGATGCAGCATTATGTTGACTTGTGTTCTGTCTCTGCTTTGGCTCAGTTCCCATATCTTTCTGTTTAAAGTTGTCTGTATTTCCTTTGCTTACCCAACCCCTGTTTTCCTTTCCAAATAAGGCAAATGCAAGGCAAACTACCTAAAATCTGTATATTATTTTTGTATTGACTTATGGGGAGCCTTGTTACACCCGTGCTTGATTTGAGCAGAACCTCTTGTGTCATTATACGTGCCATTTCTTTGTTCAGTTTGTTGGAAACCTTTGCAGGACAGCTTACTCTGTGCTGCATGTTGTTCGCTGTGCTGTTTGTAATATGACGTAAGGTTCATATTATACCCTGTTTATACTTTCCAGTTATTTAATGATAAATGTAATATGCAAACAGCTCTGTTTGCAAATTACAGAGGCTGAATTTAATGGCCCTTTCCCAGAATCCTTTACTGTGAACACCTTTTACCTTCAGTTGTATCTATAAACTGGCATTTTATAGCTTATGAGGCCAGAGATCATCTGTGCTCTACACATACCATTGGGGAAAATGGATGGCACAAGGAATGGTGAGCTCAATTTCCCCTCTGAATCTGGGCTATATACCCCAGCTCCTTTAGAAAAGTAGATGCCCCTGAGTTACTGGTGTATTTTCATTTAGCTTAATGATGCTTCCTTCTTTATTTCAAGTCATCTTGTTTCCTGCTACTGTTCTGAAGTTGTTGCTTTGTTTAACCAGCAATAAAATATGTTAACAAACTGTTTGTTCTCCATTGGGTCGGCTGAGGCAATTTTTATAGCTGTTTGTCAGACGCTATCATAATCAGCAAGATGAAGGATATTTCCTTCTATTACATGTAGGAACAGGAGTTTTTGTCACAGCATTTAACTTCTTTGGGAGTTACTTAAAATTTCCAATTCCAGTTGCCCAAGTTGGAAGGGTTGATCTTAGTGTTATTACACTGACAGTTATTGTTGGGTACCTTTGACAGAGAAGTGAAGAAAGTCTCTTGATCCTTGAGCAAGCATCAGGCTAACTCTGGGATTCTCCTTCCTTTGTGTCGTTGCACAGACATCATCTCGATTATTGGTGCGACCAACCAGCTCTGAGACACCCAGTGCTGCAGAACTAGTCAGTGCAATTGAAGAGCTCGTCAAAAGTAAAATGGTGAGGCTGACTGGCAGTTGCATGTGTTTAAAGAAGTAGTGTCTTCAATTCCTGACTTGCTATTCTAAGAAAAGCTACACTTTCTGGGTTGATGTATGGGTCATTTTGTGTACTCCCTTTTGTAAAAGCACTTACTGAATAGGTAAACTGCTATGTAGAGAAGCAAAAAACAATCAGTAAGAGGGAGAGGAGACAGCAGAAAATGTATGTCCTATTAGTAAAATAAACATGTCCTACTAGTAAAATGAATGCAAAGACCCAGGGTGTTAGCCTGACATATCTTTATGAGAAGAATCCCTGAAACTAAGATTTGCAAGGATCAACAGTAAAGCAGATAACCTTCACACAGGAACATTTATACTATTTAGCTGCTCTTTAGGCAATGTGATGATGAAATAAGTAAAAGAGTAAAAGGATCTTTTTGCATGTTAGTGCCTCATTTCTTGCATTTTAGTGTTTGCTAACAAATTAAGTAGGAGGAATTTGTGTCAGCTTTTTTAAGTTTCTGTGTTTCAAAGCTTTTGTGTTTCTGAAGATGCTCGTTGAGAAAGAATAGGGTGTATGGATAATTCCAGGAAGGCCCTCTTTTATATTCAAAACCCAGCTTGACCCAATCCTGGAAAAACTGCTCTAGCTGGCACTGTTTGAACAGGGAGATTGAACTGTATGGTCTCAAAAGGTCCCTCAGAACCTTTAAGTATGGCTATCGTAACATAGAACCTGTTGGGCCTAGTAGAAGTGCCACTGTGAGAACTACAGAGAATTGCAGCATGGCAGCCCCATGTTACCAGAGGCTGATATTTCCCAGGCTCATTCTAAATTTAAGCAGCTTTGAATTTCAGAATGAGAAATCTTAATTTCTGTTTTATATTTCCTCATTCACAAAGACTTACACTTTACTTACATTACTGCATGAAATAATTACTGCTCTCTCGTAGAGCAATAACTTTGCTTTTTACTTCTCTTGCACCAGAAGGGTGAATAAGAACTAATCTATGGGAAAGTTCAACACAGTCTTTTGTAAATGGGAAGTTTGATAGTCCATCTGTCTTTCAGGCTGCCTGGCAGTGCATATAACTTAATGATCCATGCATATCGTCCCTGGTGGAGATGTTCTCATTTCACAACTTTAGCCAAGGGTCAGCTTCCTCTGGTTTTTGGGCCAGTTGTATCATTATTGGGTTTTTACTTTTTGTAGGGAAGGAAATAAGATTACAGCTGAACCCCACCCTGGTGAAGTAAATGTGTCTTGCATTAAAGGCTCTATCACATGCAAGGAAAATGTGATATGTAACTGTAGCTTGATCCAAGATTATGGGCTTGAATTAAAGTCATCCAATAAATACTTCATAGGAGCTTGTTCGTATTATTTCTCCCATGGCTTCTCCATCTTTTATACAAGCCTGTGGACCCCATGCAAGGGAGACGGTGTATCTGGCAGAAGAGACAGGGACTCTTTCCTAGGATCTGAACAGTCATGAAGCTCAAAAGCAACATTGACAGTGTAGAAGTCATTATTTTCTTTAATGAACCAGTATTTTGGCTAGTTAATATGATAAACAAAATACCTGACAAAGAATGCCACTTGTGTTAAAAAAATGTAACATCCAAAAAATCTCCTTTAAAGATGTCCTGTTTATTATTGAAAGTAACTTGCATATGCCAGAACTAAATTATGACAAATATAATTTAATCCCTGGCAACAAGCACACCGTAGAAGTACTTACATCCTGAGCAGAGTAGTCTGATTTTTATCCCTTGCTGCTTAAACCAACTGAACTTCTCTTTCTTTGCTCTGAAGGAAAGACATATATCTCAAATGTGCTTCTATAAGGTTGGAGTATCTGTCCTGAAAAGCCAAGTTGTTGGTTGGTTTCCTGGAAGCTTGAGACCACCTTTGCCAAGATGTATTGCAGTCATTGGTCTCCCATAAGTTCCCATCTACAGCTGCATGTAAATGCATCTTGTGAATAAAGGGGAAATAATTCATTGTTGCTCTCTATCTTGAACACCTTCTCAGGCCCTGGAGGACCGTCCAAGTTCCTTGTTGGTAGATCAAGGTGACAGCAGCAGTCCATCCTTCAACCCTTCAGATAACTCTCTTCTCTCTTCCTCATCACCCATAGATGAGATGGAAGAAAGGAAATCCAGCTCCTTAAAAAGACGACAGTAAGACCACTTTTTCACTCTTTTTTTGACAGTGTTTTGAAGAGATAAATGAAATGTTTTGAAAATGTCCATTTTGAACTGGCAGAAACTTAATCTGGGAGGAGGAGGACTTGTGTTAGGTGTCAAGCAGGCAGTTACATTATGCAAAGAAAAAAATTTTCTTAAGCAGTCACAGTTTCAATTTCCTGTCATTTTTAATTTTAGTTTTACCTGTGTTTGATTTTTTGTCACATGTCAGTCTCAGTTATGCAGGAAGATGCTGATCTTTAAATGTTTAGAGGATGATTAGACTTCAAAAAACTGGTCTTTGCCCTTGTTCTGTTCCACTGTGCTCTTAATTTCTTTATGTAATAATAAACTGTTATGATGGTAGAACAAAAACATGCCTGGTTTCAAAATCATTTTAATCTGTGGGTAGAAATAACAGTTCATATATTTAGGAGCCTCCAGACTAGAGAAATAATAGCTTTTTATTTTAAACAATAGTTAAATGTTTAATTTTAATGATACTTTTAAGAAAACATCTGACTTTACATAAACAGAAGTAAGCATACTCTGGCTCCAAAGTTAAAGCAGCATCTTGCTTAGGAAGAATGTGCATTAATTCTTCCATTTCAGCTCTGCTTACCAAATATATGTGACTGCAAATGTGGGAAAAGCTGTATGCCATTAATCCGCTTTAAGAATCTCTTTCATTTTTTTAATGAAATGTGTGTTCATCATTTTCTTTCCATTGTAGCTATGTCTTACAGGAATTAGTGGAGACAGAGCGAGATTATGTACGAGATCTGGGCTATGTAGTTGAGGTATGATGTTTTTCACTTTCCAAAACAAAACACAGGAAGAAACTGAAAATGCAAATGTTTGCATTCTGAGTTTTCCCTCCTGTAGGCTTTTAACATATTAGAAATGTTGCATCAGATGTTATTCCTTTCCCACAAACCCCCCACACCCACGTTATTGTGTGCGTCTTATTGTTCTTCTGAGGAGTGTAGTTAGTAATTTTTTAAGATCACTACCTCTGGCCTAATAGTTTCTTAGACTAGATGGTTTTATTTAGCACATCTAAATTCAAAAAAGCCTTGTAACTCAGCAGGTAAAGGAACTAGCCTGGATTTGAAAGACTTGTTTCCTCTCCTGCTGCTAGGTTTCTCTTAAACTTCATAGTTTCCCCTTCTGTAAAATGAGATAACATCACACATCTCCCTTCAGTCTTCAACTACCAACAAAATGCGTTTGGAAGAGTAGAGAGAAAGAGCATGATGGTGAATTTCAGCCTAACAAGGTTCAATTCTTAAACTCTAATTTAAAGGGAAGGAGGACAAGAAAGATCAGCATTGTGGTAGTCTTTTTAGACTGTTTAAAGGGTGCATTGAAAGGCTATGAACAGATGTATCTTTGTAACTAACAAAATCATTCCTGATGAAAATGCTAGACATCAAAACAGAAACTTTGAAAACTAAAAGCAGACCTGGATGACTAGGAATAGAATTATTAGGAAAAAATAGAAAGACTAGGGTTGCATGAATAATACAAAATTTAAAAACACTCCCACCTCTATGTTACAGAATTGCACAGTGAGACAAATTTATGCATACACCAAAAATCGAAGATGAGACTGTGGGAAAATGTAAAAGGCACTTGATTGCAGCCAGAATGCTTGCTAATGGAATTGATGTTCAATGTTTTTGGTGTTTGGTTTGCTCATACCACAAGTAGTAGTCCATGCAGTGCAGTCCCATATACAGTGCAGCTGCTTTCTTCCTCAGTGCACTTTGGTGTAGGGTTAGCATGGATGACTGAAAGAGGAAATACTGAGCAAAGGAGCAAGGAAGTCTGTTCAGTGGCTCTGACTTTTACTTGGTAACAGCCCTACCTGGCAAAAGCATTGCAGCTGCTTCAGATGATAAGGAGAAGGTCTGTAGAAGCTTTGAGCCTGTTCATGCAGGCTAAATTAACTAGAGTGAATTAATCTTTTTAGCACTGGGCAGTGTTGTGTAGACAACCTCAAGCCAATTTGTGATATTTTTGTGTCTATGCTCTATGTTATGCTATGTTATATAGAGAGCAGTGGTTTGGTTTGTTTTCGTGTCCCAAGCAAGCTGTTGTCATGGGAAATTTGCAGAGCTTCTAGGAAAAGGGAGATTTAAAAGACAACTCACTTTTTTTAGGTTAAAGTGTTCACAGTGAATTTCCTTGGGCTGTTGCAGGGTTATATGGCACTTATGAAGGAAGATGGCGTACCTGATGACATGAAAGGCAAAGACAAGATTGTATTTGGAAACATTCACCAGATTTATGACTGGCACAGAGAGTACGTATTTAATTGAAAACCATCTGCTAAACAATTCCACCTAAAAATTACTAGATTGACTTTAAGAAATTATTTTTTTCCTCAAATATTCAGATACAAGGTATCTACAGTTGGTCTTGTGCTTGGAGTTGTAGATACTGTAGATTCAGCTTAAATAATTTTATTAATGAACACCAGTATTTTTTCATCATAGCATGGATTCAGTATGTCCTTTTGGAAATCTTTGTTAAAATATTACGCTGTTAACAATGTCATTTTGGACATACGTTAATATCCAGAGCTGCTGATAGGGGACACAAAGTGGACCTTGCAGGAAGACCACTTTGCCTTGCAATCACCTGTTGCTATAGCGTGTGCTGTCAGTGAAAAAAAGTACTTATTCTGTTTATGTTCAGCTTCTTTTTAGGAGAGTTGGAGAAGTGCCTTGAAGATCCAGAAAAGCTGGGATCCCTGTTTGTTAAGCATGTAAGTGCAGACATCTTCATGAGCAAACCCCTATTACTGCTGCTGACCAACGTATTTGATTATTAAGGATTTATCATTGATACAACACAGTTTGAAAAGTGCTGTAAAATATTCACTGTAAGAGATGGAGAGGTAGCTTATGAAAGCTTGTAAATGGACTAAGTTGACGCTCTAGTTTTTGTCCCCAGTATCTTCCTATGGAGAGGAAATATGAATGAGCGCCCCATTTCTTGATTCAGTTCCAGTTCTGTGCAAGGGAATTGTCATTTCATATGACAACTGCCTTCTAATCCCAAGTATCTGTACTCTACCATAGAACATGGGAAACAAAACCAGGGAAGAGCCTCATTCTTGTTTGTGGTTTCAGTGCATTCTAGTTCTGTATCCTTTCCCTTTCTGAGAATCACGATAGTGGTTGAGATTCCTCCCTTTTCACTTAGGGAAGGAATTGAGAGTCCCAGAAATTGGTGGTGTTTAATTTTAGTCCAACACGATACCCTTTATAGCTTTATACAAGTCCCTGTTTTTCCCCCTTTCATTTATTTATTGCAAGGAATGACTATGTGATTCATGTGGATATTTTAACATTTCAGAAGGAAATCAAATGAAGAAGTTATCTAGAAACTAGGTATCAAAATTCAGGACACATCAGACATGCTACTAACCCATCATTTTGGTGTCTCTTTGTGTAGAAATACAATTTAATATCTACTCGAGGTGAAGTCTCAAGGTACTCCCAATCAAGCAAGACAGCAGAAGGGAAACTTGCCTGCTGAACATGATCATTTGCACAAGTGTGCAAAGACTGAATACAGACTGGATTAAAGCAGATTTAATGGGTTTCAGATTTTCCCTGTGGTCTGTGTTTGAAGTCAATACCAGGGTAGCAAAAGAGCACAGAAACAAACATTAACTAATAGTAACACTGCAAGCCAGGTCCAATTCCTGGACTAATTATGAGGAATGAGCTGTTTGATTTCTGAGGGATTATTTTTAAAAAAAAAAAAAAAAACAAAGCATGGAAAGAGGGGAGAATTCTGGCACTGATAAAATGGGAAACCTGGGGAAAGTAACTCCCTGTTTCTGATTTCTGTTTCACGAATATACCAAGAAAAAGTAACTAAGTTGTCTTTGAAAGGCACCCTTACCACTCCAGATGGAAAGGCAAGCTGTGATGCTATTACAACACCCTCTAGCAAAACTCTATCAGCTAGAACATGATGATTCAGTTCCTGCTTTTATTCTATGTTCTGTGTCCTTTTCAATCTCTATCTTCTTTCTTCCTTTTTTGCTTTCCATTTGTCTTTGCTGCTCAGTAGTCCATAAGTCTCTGAGCAGCAGAGCCTCAAATGGCAAACTGGTCTAGCAAAAATCATAGGAAAGGTTTTGGAGTAAGTAATAGACACATGTGGTATGTCTGTGTTTCTTAACCAGGAAGGTCAGTAATCAAGAGTGAATCTTAAAGGCTGAAGTTACACTCTCTTTTTCTTCATTGCCTTTGTATTAAAAGCACATGCACAAAATACAGAATCAGAGTTAAAAAATACTAGCACCACCATTTCCAGGTTACAACTGCCATTACCAGGCTACATCACCTACTTCCCCACTCAGACTCCAGTAGGACAACTAATACTAAATAGAAGACTTGAGAGGTTTCTCGTAACTGTGTACAGCTAAACAGGAGGATGTCATTGTTCAATCAGATTATTAAAATTAAATAGAAAATATAATGTTTCAAAGGTTTCATCCATTGCTCTTGCTAAAAGAAAAATATAACCATTTTCATACTTAATTTTATTGTGGAATCTGCTGAGCTATCATCTCTAAACACTTGCTGTTCAGAACTATTTATAACTGTGGAAAACTTGGCTTGTGTTGTCTTTCTAAAATCATTGCAATATTCCCAAATACATGTGTGTTCAGAGCTGTAATTTCTCCATATGTAGCTACTGCTTTTCTTCAGAAGGACCTTTTTAAATTCATACTTTTGAACAGCTGTACTTCTTAAAATAATGCTCCATTTCTATGTGGCATGTTTTCTTCTTGATGATGATGTATCACGCTGTATCTTTGCTCTTTCAGGAGAGAAGGTTGCACATGTACATAGTTTACTGCCAAAACAAACCAAAGTCTGAGCACATTGTCTCAGAATACATTGATACGTTTTTTGAGGTAAGTTTCTGAGAGAGGATATGTGTACGGTGAAGGGTGTGTACAAATCATTAGTGTTATCAGATCTGTTGACCAAAACAAACAAAACAAAAAAAAAGGCAGCACACATCATTGTTGCTGTTTTAAAATAGAATTTCTTGTCATTTCTGTTCTGATTTCTCAGGTCTGATACAGGCTCCTAGAGATGTATTAATCTCTAGGGGAAGAAAACTAGAGTTTAGGTATAAAATGTTAATGTATCAGTAGAGTCTCATCCTTGCTAGTCCCTAGCCCAGGCAGTTAACAGTGTTAACATATCATAGGAAGCAGCAATTTTGAATGTGCAAATGTCACTGTCAAAAATAGACTATATACAACCTGTGATTCAAAAATTGCATTTCAGTATGTAGTCTTGTCAAAAAAAGACATGGGAGATGCTTGGAGGGGGAAATACTTTGGAAACAAAGCTGATGCAGATAAGGGGAAGGACTAGCTTCTGCTAACTGAAGGTTAGATTCTACTCATAACTTTTGCCAATTCCTGCTCTAATGGCTGTTAATAGTGATCTATCCTGCTGTGTTTCTAGCTCAACAAAACAAAGTAGTTTCTAACCAAACAAACAAAAAATTGTTTGTTTTACAACCCTCAGGATCTAAAGCAACGCCTGGGCCACAGACTTCAGCTCACAGACTTGCTAATAAAACCTGTGCAGAGAATTATGAAATACCAGCTGTTACTAAAGGTAAAGTGATGTTGAGATGGATAATTTAATGTATGTGTTAACGGACATGTTTTCTTTTCAAAATGTTGCTGATGCTCTTCTACCCTCCTCTCAGATTTGTAAGCAATGTAATACGATTGTTTTCTGAGCATATTCAGAGTGTTATAAAAATTGCAGTAAATAGCTTGGGCAGAATTTTGGTTTTTTTCTTTAAACAGTTAAAAGGCCAGATGAATTCAAGTCAGTGACATGGAAATGTTGAGAATTTGTACCAATGTCATATGACGGGGAGAAGGATCTTCCAACTGTTTTCAGATGTAAATGTGCTATGAATTGTTGGGACTCATCTCAACTTTTCCATGTACATTTGCAACCATTTTAATATCACATAAATGCTTACTGAAGAGCAACTCTGTGTATCAGAGAGGTCATTGCCTTAATACATGTTCTTGTATGTTTTAAATCAAAATAGTGGATAAATGTTAAAAAATAAAAGGGGGAAAATCACTGCAGCGGGAAGCTTTAAAAAGAAAATTTTTCTGTGTGTCTTCTGTTACCTGTCGTTTTCTGACGGAGGA
Source organism: Podargus strigoides (assembly GCA_028020825.1). Taxonomy (NCBI): domain Eukaryota; kingdom Metazoa; phylum Chordata; class Aves; order Caprimulgiformes; family Podargidae; genus Podargus; species Podargus strigoides. The sequence continues at coordinate 76,345,208 of CM051620.1, forward strand.
TAGCAAATTCAGATTTTCTAAGATTTCTCTTTCCTGATCAATGAGAAAATAACTCATATTATTGTGTTTTTTTACTTTTTCAGGACTTCCTCAAATATTCTAAAAAAGCTAACCTTGACACAACAGAACTAGAGGTACTTCAGATGTTCTCTCTTAGTGATTTGAATGCCCTTTACTGTGAACTTCTCTTGTTTTGATAGATCTTCTTGAGAATGTGATTATAAGTGTTTACTTTTCGCATTTCTGTTCTAAAGCAACTGTAGCAAACGAAACAAAATTTTATCCTGCTAACTCATTTGGAAAATAAAGCTTTGACTTTTTGTTTGTCTTGAACAGAGAGCTGTAGAGGTCATGTGTATAGTACCAAAACGGTGTAATGACATGATGAATGTTGGCCGCCTGCAAGGGTTTGATGTAAGTTGACTGGGTTTTGCTTAGAGTTTTTGTCAGGTTCTCTAGAAATTAACCATTAATGTTATGGGGAGAAATGAAGTAGGGTGTTCCCTCACTATCTGGGGTTACCTGGTGCAAAAAGCAGTGAATGAAAAGTCAAGTCTTGGCTCTGCCAAGGACTTTTTCCTGGGAACCTTTACCTGTTTCATCAGTTGTGCTAGGTAAGTTATTCTGCAATATCTAGGAAGAGCTAGTGTTATTACAGTTCGATTATTGACTTGCAAAATAGTGAAGTGATCATTTATCAGCAAGTGAACAGACCTGACTTCAGTAGTGTAAACAAAGGAGGAGTTGCTAAGGTCAGTAAAGTACCCGAGGCAATTGTAGCCCTTCTTGTTTTGCTAAGTCTAGAAGAGATGGAAATTGGCTGTTGAAGCAGTGCGCATCAGCCAAACCGTAGTCACGTGTTCTATTTGCAAAGCCCTTTCTGCTGTGTTATGCACATCTGAACTTGAATTCTTCCCCTTTTCAGCACCCTGGAAGGCATTGAAAGAATATATGAGTTACTATGGGAGTTACTGAGAACAGAGAGATGAAAGCCTTAGTGTTACAAGCCTCAAACTGCAGTACAAATTTAAAAGGGTGGATTGGATTTGTTTGTTTGTTTTCTTGATGGTGTTTGTTTTTTGAGAAGAGGCACAGGAATGTCTTGTGTGTGATGATCAATGAATATATAACGGTCAGCGACGGTCAGAAATTGGGAAATACACAAAGTTATTTTAGCATGAGCATCTGCTAAAAAAGGTTGATTGGGGAAAGAAATTAAGAACTGCACTAAATAGGTTTCTGCTTGCCTCTGTGTTTAGGGTAAAATTGTAGCCCAGGGTAAGCTCCTGCTCCAGGACACATTCTTGGTTACAGACCAGGACACAGGACTTCTGCCACGCTGCAAGGAGAGACGGGTCTTCCTGTTTGAGCAGATTGTCATTTTCAGTGAGCTGCTAGATAAAAAGAAAGGTTTCTCCATGCCTGGATTCTTGTTTAAAAACAGTATCAAGGTAACTGTTGTGTGTGAGTCTTTGCGTCCCCTGCACAAACTCTGCTAAGGTAATAGTTTCTGATTCAGTGTGGAGTCGCTAGTGACATCTAGATGTGCAATCATAAAGCACAGTGAGGTGTCAGTCATTTCCTGAAATTACTGCCTACCGAATTTGTGCTCAACTCTGATGATGAATGGAAATCTTTGGATCATGGTACTCTGATGCTTCCCACGTGAAGCATAACTAAACAGGTATACTTGTAGAAAGCTGGACAAAGAGTTTAGTCTTCAGCTCTGTCCTGTGTGTACACCACGTTGCAAAGGCATTGCAAATAAAGATAGTAACTGTTTTCATATCCCTTTTGAGTTTCAGCTGGAATCAGTCCAAATGTGTAGGTAACATTTGTAAGTAGTGCCACCTTCTTAGACACATGAGCTCTTCTACAAGCAAATCCCTCAAACAAAAAGTGTTTGCTGCTTCTTCAAGCTTTCACTGAAACAAAAATTAGAGATATTAGTGCCCAGCAGGCCTCCTGGTGAAGCGTTTTGGGTGGATCCTGCTTCCCTTAATTCACCTCGGTGCTCTGCCTGCCAGCTGAGCATCCTGTTCAGCACTGCCTGGTCAGCCTGTTCCAAGGCATTGCTCTGTCTGCAGCAGAAGCCTTTGGTGTGGGCCAGTGGTAGAGTTCTACAGTGGGCTCAGCATTTTAATTGACACAAAGGGAGACTGAGAGCCGGTGGAGAACACTGGACCATGCTGACCAGATGGAGATTGTTCAGGCACAGCATGTCAGTAAGCTGTATACTAATCCTTAGTTTACTGTAATCTTTCATTTTGTGGTATTACTTTAATGAAGGATGGTCATCATTTGAAGATCTGACTCTGAGCTCCTGAGTAAGAGATTTTAGAGGTGTGTTTCTCATAAAACACATGAAGTAAATTCTTTTTTTTATCATGAAGGTGAGTTGCCTTTCCCTGGAGGAAAATGTGGACAGCGATCCATGTAAATTTGCACTAACATCAAGGACAGGCGATGTCACAGAGACCTTTATTTTACATTCTGCCAGTCCAGGAGTCCGCCAGTTATGGATCCACGAAATTAACCAAATTTTGGAAAACCAGCGCAACTTTTTAAATGGTAAATTATTTCCTCTCACTGGAAGTTCATAATTGAATGAATTTTCTCTCATCTGTTGTTTCTTGGCTTTAAAATGTTGTGTAAGTTTCCTTTTTCCTGAGCTAATACAGAACAGTTGGGGGATATGTGCCGCGTTTCTGCTTCAGAACAGATGCTAGCATTTATTAAAAGAGTGGTAATCTGAATTTACATGGTGTTCTCTTCGTGAAATTTTCCAAATGTTTTGTAGGAGTCAAGATTGGCACCATCCGTTGAGGTGGAGAGCTTGTGTACCCCTATTAAGCAAATGCAAGCCTTTAAAGGCTAAACCCAAGTGGAATTTTAAGCATCTACTCAGAATATGTGTTGCTTGTGTTATTTTGGTGGCCACTGTTGTCACATCTTACTGTGGCAACAATGTTCAGATTCTGCAGGAGAAAAGTAGAAGACTGTAGTTTCTGCTGTGACATGAGAAGGTTCTTGCTGTATTTTTGTATCCATCAGTTCTTGCCCCTATCTAGAATATTTTTTTTTAAGAATTGTAATGGATGGAACAACGAGCTGAGAATTCAAAGTCACACCTGTTTTTTCCCAGCTTGGCTGCTGACTGACAATGTGATCCTAGAGGAAAGCATTTCTTCTGGTTTCCGATTTTTCATCTTTAATAGAGGTACATATAGCAGGTCATGAAGCTGTGAGATAGAAAAGTGACTTGAGGTCTACGGCAGGACCGGCATTGCTAAGGGAATTTATCTTATTTGAACAGCACTCCCCTTTTCCCAGTAAACATGTCTGTTTTAAACTGTTCCTGTTCCCTTCCCTGCCCCCCTTTCCCTGATCGCCTCCCCTCCCGCCCCCATTGCAGCCTTGACGTCCCCAATCGAGTACCAGAGGAACCACAGCAGTGGTGGAGGCGGCAGCGGGAGCAGCAGCGGTAACAGCAGCGGCCCCAGCAGCTGTAGTGGCATCCCCAGCTCCAGCCGTAGCCGGCCATCCCGGATCCCCCAGCCTGTCAGACACCATTCCCCAGTCCTGGTCTCCTCTGCAGCCTCGGCCCAAGCAGAGGCAGACAAGATGTCAGGTATGTCCATTCACAATCTCTCCCTGACACACTACAATACCTCCTTAGAAACTGGCGTGAGCCAGCCAGACAGGCACCCTCCCAATGCAGAACCGGACGGTCCTCAGAGAGAAGCTGAGCAGATTCCCAAGATGAAAGTTATTGAAAGTCCCAGGAAGACAGCAGGAAGCATTTCTGGCTCAGCTGACGGAGCCCAGAAAGACTCACGTGGAAGCTCAGAGGACAATCGTTCAAGAAACAGCATAGGATCACTGACGCTTGGGAAGCCAAGGCCAGGAGCCATCTCACCAATGAACTCTCCTCTCTCCACGACTTTCCCTTCTCCTTTTGGCAAAGAAACCTTTCCACCCAGCAGCCCCCTGCAGAAGGGCTCCTTTTGGAGCTCCATCCCAGCATCCCCTGCCAGCCGCCCTGGCTCCTTCACTTTCCCTGGGGACAATGACTCCCTCCAGCGGCAGGTCCACCGCCACTCTTCACACAGCAAGGACACAGACCGCATGAGCACATGCTCCTCGACCAGCGAGCAGTCAGTTCACTCCACCCAGAGTAATGGGGTAAGAGCGGAGCACCTCTGTCCTGCGAGCTCTTCTAAAACCTTCCCATGCTCCCTTGCTGTGCATACCATCACTCTCCGTACTAACTTCTGGCTCTCCAGTGCTGTACTGCTCTGAAATAATCAACTGTTCGAATATCTTCTGCACATTAAAAAAGCACAATTATCTACCTCTCTGTGTATGTATACATACCAACGTGGATATGTGTACAGGCACAAAAGCAACTGCTAACATTAGATGCAATTTCTGCCTCTGCTGAAAACATAGATCACTAGGCTAATACTAACTTGCTCTCCTTGCTTTTTTTTGGTCTCTAATTTGAAGGCACATAATTAACATGCTGAAGCGTGGCAGCCAGAGCGCCTTGGGGTATGCATTTCGGCCAGCACTTAAATCTGACTTGGAGATTTTGGCAGATTGCCTTGGGGCTTTTTTTCCCTTTCACGCACAAATCCGCCACCATTGTTCTGTTGAGTTTTAACTTCGTGGAGACATCTACAGTATGTTCCCTGGGCTACTTGGGTTTTAGGTTTTTTATTAATTTATTCCACCCCCTCCTCCTTTCAGCCTTAGTTGATGTACAACATTGTCTTTTTAAATCCTGTGTCTGATCAAGGAAGCTTCCTGCAGCCCACTTAAAATAGACCAACAAAACCTAGCTAAAATTCTTCTTCTGCTACAACCAAAACAAATAGTGGCTCCACCTGTCTTTTCTGCTTTGTAAGAAGAACTGGTTCAGGGCATCTGCAAATTCAACCTTTTAGTCTGTAGTGTGTTTGTTCGGAAAGCTGGGGTGTCAACTGAATCCACATTCTCCGTAATAACGTCCACCAGGAAATGCAGCACAGCAATCATGGGGGCATGTGCAAATATAAAGCAAAAATTTCAAGGCACTTGCCATGGATGTGGTAGGCAGGTTATGATGCCTTTCTTTTTAAACTCACATTTGATTTTTCTCTCACCAAGTGTTGTGTTCACGAATGTTTGTTTTTCCACTATCTTACAAATCGTATGCGATAGCAATTTTGCAAATCACCTAACTTGCCAGACCTTTTTTAAATGCATGCATTTCTTTATAGAACTGTTTAACACGGAGAGCTTTCTTGACTTCTTAGTTCTTACACTTACTTTTATAATAGCTTCAGAAGAAAAAATTATGCTTTGCATGTATTGTATTTTTATCACAATCTTCTTTCAGCTTTTTGTTTGGTTTAGCTCTGTCTTGTGTTTATCTTCAGTCTAGCAAAATGTGATGATAATATAATATCTGAGATAATTTGAGTATTTCACAATTACTGCACAGCATGTGAAACAAGATAGTGGTACTTTTTATATGCAGACACTTGCATACTATTAATTGATGTAGTTCCATTAACAAAAAGAGAGGGAGAGACAGGATGGTACTGAGTTTTCAAAACATTTGAGTTTGATTCTGTCTTGACAAAGATGCCATTTGCTTGTTTCAGTCTTAGTGTAAAAGGTAATATCTGAATTCATGCCTTCTGCTTCACAACTATATTTCTTTTAGTTTGGTAATTGAGATGGGTCATAATTCTTCATTCCTAACCTTATTTCCAAACCATACACACCACATTCAACAGTATCAAGAAAATGGGTTGCAAAGGTTTATTTTGATTTAACCATTTGTGTGTATGTGTATTTACATGCACATATGGTTATGGTTGGTTCCTTATGGAAAAGTTACATCTGAAAAGAAGAAAAAGGAATTGGTTTTGCTAGTACTTCAGGAATATGGGAAGAATTTTTTATATTTTGAATATAAATCCTCCTCTAATCCCATAATTGAGGTCAGTGATGACCAGCTGAACTTGCAGTGGAAAAATATTAACTGTGCAAGAGTAATTACTTCCCTGCAAGGCAAAAGAAAAAGCTATTTCTCTGTGGTGAGAGTAAATTCTGATGTAAACACATTCACAAGAACGTTTGTCACTTAGTAGTTACCAGACACTTGTTTATTTAACAGATTTATCTGTCCTTGTTGAAAATAAGAAATATCCAGAGTTTAATGTGATCCTTCAAGACTTAACTATTAAAAAGAAATGTTATGTTACAGGAAGGTCAGTCCTGTGGTTATACAAATTCTGCTGCATGCAGAATGTTCTGGAATAGTGCGTGGGGCAAGGTTTGGGGCTTAGGTTTGTTTTGCAGCTTCAGCCTTCCTTTTCTCTTCCCCTTTAAGTCTAACAAGGAGTTAACAAAAGCAGCTTTCTCTGAATAGAGTTGATTTTCATCTAGCTAAAAGAGTCTAGCAAGTTGTAATCTTAATTTAAACAATGCCTGAAAAGAGACTGGTTTTTGGTTCTACTATTCCCACTTTGCCTGAATCATGGAAGGGGCTTGCTAATATAAAAGACCATGCAGAGAGTCCTCTAAGCCAGACAAAATGAGTTTTCCCACTGGGAAAACAGCATCTGGAATTAAACATAAATATCCTTTAGTAGAGGTACAATCTAGGATGAAATCTTTTTCTGGGTGGTAGCTTTTGCTTCATCATCCTAATAGGAGGGGAAAAACAAGACAGAATGGACTTTAATCACCCAGTTAAATAAGGTAGTCCAGCTAGAATAAAATTTACAGACTCACTGGAAACCCAAGCATCAATGAGCTGAACATGCCAGGAATGAGTACCATGAGACCATTCCTTTCAAACATCTTCATTTCTCAGCCAAAACACTCATGGAGCATCACAGTCACTGTGAGATGGAATGACTTGTTTGAGGCCATTAGCAGATTAGAAGAGTAGAGGATTTTCAGGGCTCCCAGTGTACCATGCTGTTCACTGACCCCTGCTGCATCTCCTCAACAGTAAGGAGATAAATATTTGGCAGTTTTGAGAAAAACGGTGACACTATTTTAATCCTGTGTGCCAGGGTTTCCACACACTGCTAGTACATGCTAACGTGTGGTTATGCTATGTCTCCAGCTACAGCTGGGTACTGCTTTCCTTCTTCAACTCAGTTACTACTAGGCAATAGTGAGCCCTCACTGGTAGCGACCTGAAACAGTTTGAAGTAAGAATAGAGACAAAAGCTAGGCACACACACACATGCCACATCATCAGTGGGCAATCCACTTTGTAACTTGCTTCAAGAAGGAAATAACTTATTTTGGAGAATAGATTGCGTAGTCTGATAATAGATTTTACACTTCCATTTATTAAACCTCATGAGAAATGCATGCAAATGGACAAAATGAGTCTTACTTTTAAACAATAATAATTTCCAGAGGATTCATGGCCAGAAGAAGGCTTTTTGTTCTGAAGAGTAGTATGACTTTTAATGTACATCTGATCAACCGTAATTAGCTTTCTGCAAGTGCTCAGTGGGGAAACGAACAACATTCATGAACACTAGTTGAAAACGTACAACAAACAGCTAACAATGCTCAGCTATCATAGTCACTAATCAGAAGTGAGATGTCCAGCTTTATTCTGATAGTTCCGTGAGTGTATTTTGCCCAAGAAATGAATTATTTTTTATTTCAGTAATTTACCTCATCCTGTGCGTTTAAAGGAATAAACCTGATCAAACAAATTCAACCAGGGACAAGCCTTGCTGTTTTGAGAGACACTGTCAAAAGCCAATTTTGTTCTTTTGTACCTTGTCATGTTTTCTGTGCAGAAGGCCAGTGTCTGAGATCTAAGAAGTAGTGCTAGGAAAGACTGTATGTATTTACCATAGTTGGAATTTCTCGTATTTATGAGGTACAGTCTTGACCTGTTATGATTTTGAAACTGCACTTATAAGACCATGAAAAACTGCCGTACATGCTGTACTGTAGTTTTGTTGCCTGATAAGGAGGCAAGGTTCAGTGTCCGAGCTTGAAAGGAAGACCAGTTGAGATCTATGTATAAATGGAGTCTTAGATAAAAGAAGTAATCTTGAGTAAAAGTAACGGGAATGAACTTCTGCAGCAGCTATACGTGAAGGTATTCAAAGATCGAACTGATTTGCACAAGATACCTAGACACAGGCAGCTTTAAAAGATAAACTGTAGCTGTTTTCTCCAACTACAGCCTGTTATGTGGATTATGCAGGTAATGTAGCAGGCCAAGAACAGCCTGTCTTCTTCTTGAACTTTAAACTTGATTCTTTTTCCCCACCCCCCCCTCTTTCTGCTTCCAATTCACACTTGCAGAGTGAAAGTAGCAGCAGTAGCAATATCTCCACCATGCTGGTGACACACGATTACACGGCAGTGAAGGAGGATGAGATAAATGTCTACCAAGGAGAGGTCGTGCAGATTCTAGCCAGCAACCAACAGAACATGTTTTTGGTGTTCAGAGCCGCCACTGATCAGTGCCCCGCAGCCGAGGGCTGGATTCCCGGCTATGTCTTGGGGCATACCAGTGCAGTCATCATTGACAACCCTGATGGAACCATCAAGTGAGTGCCTGGGTGTGCGTAGAAGGGGAGGAGGAGGAAAAGCTTCCAATTTAGACAAGGCTTCAAACCTTTTAAACCAAAAGTTGATGTGATCTTTGAGAAATAAATGAACGTCAAGCAGAATGAGTACTGGAGAGGTCCCTTAGCAAGTTTCAAAATACAAGCTAGTAAGAAAGAGCCCAGAAGCACTTATTCTTTATTAAAAAGCTGTAGTGGTGCAATCTTCTGGGAAAAGATGGTGAAAGAATACCTGATTTAAGAGCAGCAGGAGTTACTGATTTATTTAATAGAATGAGATACCAGGCTAGACACCTTTGTTTAAAAAACAGTCAGGCAATGTTTGTTCCAAGTGAAATGACATTTCAGAGTTCCTAGATCTCTACTTTGAGCCACAAACCTACTGAAAATGACTGGTTGTGCTAGGTAGATATCTCTCAAATCTGCAATGTGAGAAATTATATCAGAGTTCTTAGCAGTAAAGCTTTATGTAAAGCTTCTATAGGTGGTTTCACACTGATCATTGCTCAGCTTGATTGACAGTTGATATTTTCATATAGAAAGTTTACCATTTCAGCAATGACTTCAAGATATACTGAACTACAGACTAATCTTACTAGCTTGCCTAGTTTTAACCAAGGGTACAATCTCTTGTGGGATACTTAATGTATTTAATTTCAGTATACTTTAATACAATGAAATAACATTTTGACCTACTTTTCCAATGCCATTTCAAGCCAGAGTATAACGTATAACCTGGAGCTAAAAAAAAATTGATCGGAGTTTAATGTTCTGTATTCAGGAAGTCAACGTCTTGGCACACAGCACTCCGTTTAAGGAAGAAATCTGAGAAAAAAGATAAAGACGGCAAAAGGGAAGGCAAGCTAGAAAATGGTTACCGCAAATCCCGAGAAGGACTTGCCAACAAGGTTTCTGTAAAGGTAAATATTACAAAGATGATGTAGTTTCCAAAGGGAGTTAGCTGTGCTGGGAATTCTTTAAACATAGCTTTTGTTAGAATTTCACGTGAAGGAATTGGAGGCATCCGTGGTTTTAATGGACAGCGTTTGCCAAATCTCAAACCAGGAAGATACAATCTTTGAGTCTGCAAGTGCAATATAGCATAAGGATACTGCAGAAAGAGCAGAGTGGTGCAGAAACCGTGGTGTTCTGATGGTTTTTGGATCTTCAGGTGTACAGCTAACTTTGAACTATCCTTGTGCTTTGTTTTCTACCATTTCTTACATTGTTATAAGGACATTAATTATTTAATTTCTCCTTTCCAGCTTCTCAACCCCAATTACATTTATGATGGTAAGTTGTTTTAATTTTTAAAAGTCACAGTAAATATAATTTGATTCGAACATGATTTACTTTGTGTAAGTTTGATTGACATGAATTACGTCAGGAACTGAGTGTCTTCTATCAAAATACACATAGGCCATTTTTGGATAAGGGAGACAGTGAAATCTGTCAGTCATAATTTTTTTTTAAGATGCAAGGAACTCATTTTTGTTCACAAGTCTAGAACAACATAAAACACAAGGACCATACGACATGTTGCTCAGAAAAAATTGCATTCTGCTGCATTTGCATGGAGACTGTATGGCAGCTGGGCCTCACTGAATTTGCAAAATAACAGGGCCAGGAGTTAAAGACTTTCTGCTTCATTTTTAACTTTGCACCCTAGAGAACATTCAGGGCCTCTCCAGTGCAGAGGCTGAACAGGACAAAGATAGTGGCCCTCTAGGGTGAGAGCCAAACTGGGTTTTTGTCTTAAAACACAGAACCAAACCTTTCGAGTTTCACCTGTATGCAAAAAAGGAAACTACTACAGTACGTCAGTGGATGAGCAAGGTGGTTTGTATTCCCTTTTGCAAACTTAGCTGGAGATAAAGATAGCCTGGCTGAGAACATCCTTTAAATACTTTTCACTGTACAGTTTCCTCAGCATGCCATACACAGGGTGTTTGGTTCACCATGGTAGACTTCAGGGTTAACTGTGGCATAGCAGTAGTGTTGTGTTCATGCAGAGAAAAATTCACTGGCTCTGCAGAGCCCCAGCAAGTCGCCTAACCATGCATGTGCTCCAAGGGTAGAGAGATAGATACACCTTGGAAATTTAAAGTACCATGCTACTTTGTCTAATAGAAGAGATGGAGCGCGAGGAATAGAAAAGCAAATTGATTAACTTCAATTAACCTAATGCCATTAATTTATTTTTTTTTCAGTTCCCCCAGAGTTTATAATACCATTGAGTGAGGTAACATGTGAGACAGGAGAGACCATCGTGCTTAGGTGTAAAGTCTGTGGTCGCCCCAAGGCTTCAATTACTTGGAAGGGTCCTGATCATAACACACTGAGCAATGACGGTCATCACAGCATTTCGTACAGGTACAGTAATTTGTGTAATGATCGATAGGAACTGCTGAGACTGTTATATTTTCTGTTTGCACCATTGGTGCAGTTTAGCTTGTGGCTTTGATGTATAAAGATAGGGTTGCCCTAAGACAGAATTATTTCCAAGCTGGGATTTTCTGGGAATGTATTGTAACTTCTGTGTATAGCTGGGGTACTCAAATGTCACATTCAGTTGCTTTTAAAAACAAAAGAAAATTCAGCTGATACTTCTGATTAGCTATTGCAGCATGGTTCTGTCCCACTGACCTAGTGCTTGAACCGGAACAGTTAGTTGTGACGTGCCAGTGCTCTGACATGCCATCTGCCAATCCCTTATTTGCATTAGTAGCATGTACCATCATTTTTTTTGTGGAAACTTTCCTCATTAATAGAGAGAAGAGTATGTCATCTTAGAGGTTGTGTGATATAGTCAGACTTGCCTGCAAACTTGATGGCATGTTAGACATTTCTTTTTTACCTCCTGCTGCTGCTGTTTTTTCCTGTCCACTGGGTATAGGGTTTTTTTATGGGAGACAGAGGCATTGTGGCAGCTTGCTACTACATCCAGAACCATTATGAGAGATGAGTAGGAGTTAGATTCACTGGGTTTAATTCATTGTGATCCATTACAGTTACAAAATTGTATTCAGTAAATCATGTTGGCTGTGGCTGACAAATTTTTTGGAAATAATGATAATTAAATTTTTGTTGAGCTGGGGGAGGGGGATCATCTTCTTATGTTCCTAAAATTTACATTCTTTTTTTTTCCCTGAAGTTAAGTCACATGGTGAAGACTCTGATAAATAGGTTTTGGTTCAGTCAGTCGAATGACTTGCAGTAACTGGGTTGAATCCAAAGGAAAGCAGTAAGAATGATAGAAAATCTTGAAAATACGCCCTGTTGCAAAAGGGTAACGCAATGTTAGGGTTGTTTTGAGCCTAGAGGTCAAAAGTATAGGGAGAACTTGCCAAGTATTCGCATTTGTAAGAGACTTCTGCAAATGGAATTATCACGTCTGTGGCAGATGGTCAAAAAATACTAGACATGAATTACACAGAGGAAGAGTTAAGCAAACATTTAAAGACAAACCATCAGACAAAAACAGGGGTTGAGCAGTGAGAAAGATTAAGGAAGTCTGCAGAATCTTCCTCCTGTGGTCTTACATAGCTTATTACTGTCTCTGCCTGGAAGCAGAGGGAAAACTTAAGTCTTTTTACGTTTCCTCCCATCCTTATTCTTCCAGATTCTGAGGTCTCCAAAGTTGTGGTGAGGAGTGCCTTTTGTATTGAAGATGGAGCTGACTCTTACGAGGGATGAATGCTCTGAAAGTACAAATGTTGGATCAGCTTCTGTATGCTAGGAGTCAGGGGTGGAAACTAACCTTTCAGAAAGAACAATGATGGATGGTTATCTCAATATGGCTTCTCATAATTTGAAGGAAGTAGAGGAAGCAGGAAGAAATAGGGGAAGAGCATTTGATTTTTCAAACACAGTGGAGCCTGGGACATGCTGAGACAGTGTGTCAGTGAGGATGTTTTTCTAATAGTCTGTAGGACATTCCAAGATACTTGGTGGACTCAAAGTGCTCAAATTTTGGTAGACACTTCTGAAATGGTAGAGACAAGGTTAGTAATGTTCATCTAGGGAGACAGAGGGGCTGGAGAATAAGAGATATTAACTATCAATCTAACTCTGTCTGATTTCCATAGCTTAAGGTCTGTAAAATGAATATAAAGTTAACGGATGCCATTGTGTTTCCCAGTGACTTAGGAGAGGCTTCGCTGAAAATCATCGGCGTCACTGCAGAAGACGATGGTATCTATACGTGTATAGCTGCAAACGATATGGGTTCGGTTTCATCTTCCGCCAGTCTACGAGTTTTAGGTAGGCCTGTCTCTGCTTTTTTTTATCTATTACATTCAAAGTGTCTGGTACCCATAGTACAGGAAAAAGAAAACCCTGGCTCTTGGGCATCCATCTGGTAAAGGAGTACCATAACCTTTTCCCCTGTGATACATTACTTGTTTCAGCAGGAATAGATGCACTTTCAGGTTGTAATTAGAGGTTCGTACAGACAAGATGCCTGCACAGTACTGTCAACGTGTATTTACCTTGTGTGTCAATACTAGTTCAAACATATTATATGATCAGATTTTATCATCTGCATTCTTAGTTTAGTCTGAGTGAAAGTTACTGTGCTAACATGTATAATTTCTAAAGTGTACAAGTAAGAAGAGTAGCATTGCTCTGTATTTTAATATGCTCCTTTGCTTGAATTATACAGCCACAGTGTTCAGGAGAACATAAAATGGTTTCTTGTCTTTGCACCATGGATCTCCACTTAAATTACATTATTTCAATACCTGAAGTGAGGCAGCCTGAATGTTTGTGAGAGAAGAAAAGGAAACCTGCAAAGATGAAAAATGTCTGTGCTTAGGAGGCAGACAGCAAAGGAAAAAAAGTTGTTTTACTTGATGTGTTTGGTCGCATAGTGATAAGTTTCAGTGTGTGTTTGTGCATTCAGTTATTCTTCTCTTAAGTGTTCAGGATCCTCTATTTTTAGAAATAGGGAAAAGACCGTGGGACAGCAGGATATCAGGCTTTTTTTACATGCAGTTTATAACAATTGTTGCTATCTGAGTTCTTCAGTCTGTTGAGCAGCAGTCTATTTATCCATTGGTGAGATTTACTGAATAGATTTTAGATGGAATGGCTCTGTCTCAAATTGACTCATATAAAAGAAAATAAGAATTGCTGCATTCTGTCTTTGTGCATCTGTCCCAGATGACGTGGGGAATTGGACAGATGTCCTGAACCTCTCCAAAATATGTTCCTTGTCCTCTCTTTTTCAAAAAACTTTGCCAGTTTCCTGGAATGTTGAAACCAGACTGAGAAGAATGTGTCCCTTCCAAAACCTCCTCTGAAATTTTTGGGTGTTTATAATCAGCGTTGCCACTTCGAGCTCAGGCTGTTGGCAGCCACAGTAAGTGCCTTACTGCCAACATGTTGAGATGAGGACTATTCCCAGCACTTCCTGTTCACTGACCCAAGACAGCCAGTACTTAGGCCCTAGGATCAGTGTGTTGCAATATATAAAAGTGGCAGAAAATAAAATTTTGGTCTTTACACAAATGTTTCCTGGAAAATAGAGCTTTTTTTTCTCAGGTAGCTGCTACAGTATCTGATTACTTTTTTTTCCCGCCCCAGTGGCAATGAGACACAATGATAGATACATATTCTTTTTGCTGCCTCCTTCAACTTGCCAAGGTTACTTATTCCTGTACAGACAGCTCCCACTGCACCTGAATTAGTTCGGCTATAGAATTTGTTCTGCTGCATTGGCTGGGCTGCTTTGGTGTGTAATTCAGTTTGTCTTGCTGCCACCCCGTGTCATATGAGGATTAACGGAACAGGATGATTCCACTGATAGTATATCAGCCAAGGAAACTTCCTCGTCAGGGGAGTAAAAACCTCTTGATGGATAGGAAAATACCAGTGTGAAACTGTCCTTTAAGGAACTAGGGTATTGAATGTCCTTCCTGCAGCAGACAGAAGCCCAAAACTGTGATCTGGCCAGAATCAGAGCCATGTAAGTCTTGTCAACTGAACTACTATCTTTCAGCCACAGTCCTCGGTCTTACTGACCTTGTCCAAAAGTATGTGTTCATTTTTCAATCAAAACTAAACCAGAATTTGGTATGTCTTGGTCACTCTGCAACTAGACTCCAGAAAATACGCCTGGCCCCTCTACTCAGCCCTACCAATACTTTTACAAAGAAGTTCTGGCTCTAGTTTTTCTGGGGTCAACCCACCCTTCATTTTCCCAGTCCATAAGAGCACATTGAAAACTCTAAGGCTGTAGCATAAAGTAAGGTTTCAACATGAGTCTCTGAAGTCTTTTTCAGTCCTTCGGACTTGAAGGACTTGTCATTTGATTGGAGTCAATTCTTATGCATTATCTTGTGCAAACAGTAAAGAATACTCTTTGCCTTCTCTTGCTGTAGTAGTTTTTATAAACCATCAATAATATAGTTGATAATAGAAATAAGTAATTTTTTTTCTGAGCTGCAAAAGGATGGACAGTATGAGGCCACGAGTTGCTTTTCAATATGCACACTCAACGTCAAATAGAAGATGATGGGGTGAGTCTGACTGAGACATATGCTTCCTGAAATCTATTCCCAAACTGAATATGAAGTCCAAATATTTCTTCTTTTGCAAACATCTGAAACAATCTATTGGTTATAATGACAACAATTTAGTTCTGAGGAGGATCTAAGTATATTAAATATTGGCAATACTGTCCTTCTCTTTTTTTTTTTTTTTTTTTTTTGTCTTTTTGTAGGTCCTGGAAATGATGGGATCATGGTAATCTGGAAAGACAACTTTGATTCCCTCTACAGTGAAGTGGCTGAGCTTGGCAGGTGTGTTCCCTATGCTGATTTCCAAAGTTGTGTATGTCAAAAGATGAAATTGTCTTTGAAAAATACTTATCATGTGAGCCTAAAAGGCAAGAATTACATTGGATTTAATAGAAATGAGAAAGTGAAAAAACTTACCAGCACTAGATGGCACTGCATAAACAGAACATACTTAGGCTGAAGTGGTATAAAGGGATGTGTTTTTCAAATACTTTGGAAAGCTACATAGTTGGGTTTTTTTGTTTTGGTTTGTTTTTTTTTTTAGCATGCCTTACAGTGACTGATGCTGCTTCTGTTGTGAAGCACTCCTAAACCTTTTTATTTAGGGTATGAAAATTACAGACAGAAAAGGTCTGAAAAGGAGCAAAAAGCAAGTCACATAGAATACACATTTGTCCAACTTAATAATGGCTTTTGACAACTGAATGCTACTCTGTCTTGAGTTCTCTGCAAATGTGGTAAGAGATCTGTATCAGGACCTAATTGTTCATACAGACACATTTTGTAGAAGATTAAAACAAGTCGAGGACTTAAAATTTAACACTTAAAACTCTTACATCCAGAAACTGCTCTATAAGGGTAGCTTATTAGAAATCTAAAATTAGATCTCTCTCAGGTTCTTTCAAGGTAAAAGTATGTCCTTACTGCATCTCTCTCTTAAATCTTTCCTTCTAATATTGTATTCCAGGGGCAGATTTTCTGTCGTTAAGAAGTGTGACCAGAAGGGAACCAAGCGAGCAGTAGCCACTAAGTTTGTGAATAAGAAGTTGATGAAGCGAGACCAGGTTACCCATGAACTTGGAGTCATGCAGAATCTCCAGCATCCCCAGCTCATTGGCCTTCTTGATACCTTTGAGACCTCCACCAACTACATACTAGTGTTAGAAATGTGTGTGGACCATAATGTTACCCATACAATATAACCTATATGGCTTACTTTCCAGGGCTTTTATAGTGGTTTATGAATAAGGAACTGTAAAGTTTCACTTTAAAGTGAACATTAAGGTTTGAAGACACCTAAATAAAAGACTGTGGTTGTCTAATACTGTTATTAAAATGTTGAGTTTAATAATAGAAGGAAACAATTTGATGTATTAAACTGATGCATAACTGATTATTTTAGTCTGAAGGTCCAGAAATTATTTTATATCAAGTGATTGCACAAATGAGTTAGGAATGTTGTGATGTGGTAGCTTTATATCATATCTCCTCTTCATACCCTAGTCCTCTGTTTTACGGGTGCTGCAGGCTATGGTTATTCCTGTAGTCTATGGCAGGACATATCTGCTTTTTCAGTCTGGCTAAAAAACTGTATTTCTTCACTTCCTTCTTTGCTTTCACTCTCTGCTCCCACTTCAGAATTAGTTCCTCTTATTGTAGGTGCAGGTCAGCTAGCAGTCAGGAAAAATAGCTAATCAAGCAACAATAGCAAAACATCAGAAACAGTGGTGATTACTTGATGCAGTTGTGGTTTCTAAGCAACACATTTTTCTATATAATTTTCAAAACAGTTATGTTTTTCTTTCACTTCTGATACCTGGATTAATCCAAAATATAACCCTTGTAATTCCACTAGGGCTGACCAGGGTCGCCTTCTAGACTATGTTGTGCGATGGGGAAACCTCACAGAAGGGAAGATCAGACTCTACCTGGGAGAGATTCTGGAAGCTGTGCAGTATCTTCACAACTGCAGAATAGCACATTTGGACCTAAAGGTGAGGAGTGAATTCCTGGCAGTGTGCACCATTTCAGGCATAAAAACCTTCCTCTTCTAGGAAACTGGCAGCTGGGAACATAGAACTGTGAACTGCTCTGAGACTGTATGAAGGGTATGTGGTGGGGTTTCATCCCCAAATGGTTTGGATCACTCATAGCCAGCAAACCAGAAACTTTGAATACCCTATGCTTTCTCCTTAAAGCTTGCTGGCCCTGTGTGGTCCTTTGTGGTGGAAGCAATTGCTGACAGGAACAGTCCTCTTTGATCTTTAATTATTCATTTATTTATTTACTTTCTGAGAAACTTGCAGCAGAAATCCATTTCTTTCTCAAGTGTAGAGTTTGTTCCTCTTTTCCTGCAAATCTGTTTCTCATCTTTGCACTTTGAGGGCTGTGATATATATGTGAATGGTACCTCTTTGGGCCTCGGTTCTACCTTTTGAATTCTACATGAGCCACAAGGATTTGATGCATCCCAGTAGGAAAAGGTATATAAGAAGGTCTTAATGTGAATATTAATTAAAAATGTATTCCTTACACATTTTTTTCCCCCAGTTGTATTTGAATAATCAGAAATTTTAGCATTGACAGGTCAACTTTGTAGGCAGAGTCTCTTTAGCCAAAAGGGGTCATGGTGAGAAAAAACAAAAAACCCTTGCATCTTCCCTCCACATACTTGTGCTTTCAGGCAGAACTAGTCTGGTCTGCATATCATGTAGGCCAAAAATTGTTTTCTTTCTAGTGCTATATGGAGTTCACTGGTACTTTTTCCAGTCTCAGAGTACAAACAGATGAACTAATTAAAAGCAGTTGTAGGTATATCACTCTTACTTTGCTAAGATCACAGCTACAGCAGCAGTAGCTTCAGAAATAAAATTATAAAAATAATTCTGCTTTCATCTCACCAATGGTGGGGCAGTTCTCTTGAAGCCGTGTGCATCCAACAGGATTTGTCACTGCAATAGTCTCATAACAGGGCATGACTTCTATCTGTACAACTGCGTTACATTAAAGAATCACAATGTAAAGCTGAATTCTGTTGAAAGCATCATGAAAATTCTGACAAGGTCTTCCAATTTTTAAATGCAAGGGTTTTGTTTTCTCTCTGTCATAAAGCAAGTAGAGCAGCTGCTTTATTTACCCTCTATTTGTAATTGCTGTTCTATAAGCTTAAGTTCACAAACACAGATTCCTGTGAAACTTTGCAGAGCTGCTATTGTGAACATCTGCAGTATCAGCTGGCAAAACTGTATTTCCTGCAAAAAGTATAGCACAGCAGCTAAAACACATTCATTGCATACTATAGTTGGCAAGAAACTGCCTGTGGGTTGGTCTAGGGGAAGCCCTGGTAGGACTGTCCAGGAGCTTTGCAGAGCTGGCTTTTTTTTTTATTTACTTTTATTTACTTTTATTTACAAGTAATCCTTGTAGCTCTTTGTTGTGTTTTTGAGCTGACAGCCCTGACTGGGAAACAGTAGTGTGGGAACATTAAATGTGTGTTAGACTGACTTGAAACATTAACTTTTGCTTTTACATTTTCTAGCCTGAAAATATTTTGGTGGACCAGAGTTCCACTAAGCCAACAATAAAACTGGCTGACTTTGGAGATGCAGTCCAGCTCAATACCACGTATTATATCCACCAGTTACTTGGAAACCCAGAGTTTGCAGCTCCTGAAATTATTCTTGGAAATCCTGTTTCCCTCACTTCAGATGTTTGGAGCATTGGAGTGCTCACATATGTCCTTCTTAGTGGCGTCTCTCCTTTCCTGGATGAAAGTGTAGAGGAAACTTGCCTGAATATTTGCCGCTTAGACTTTAGTTTCCCAGATGACTACTTCAAAGGAGTTAGCCAGAAGGCCAAAGATTTTGTATGCTTCCTACTTCAGGATGACCCAGCTAAGCGTCCCTCGGCTGCACTGGCCCTCCAGGAGCAATGGCTGCAGCTGGGGAATAGCAAAAGTGCTGACAGCATTGACATATCCAGATTGACTTCGTTCATTGAGCGGCGAAAACACCAGAATGATGTTCGACCCATCCGTAGCATTAAAAACTTCTTACAGAGCAGGCTCTTGCCAAGAGTTTGACCTTGCTTGAAGTTCTCTCTCATTCTCTTTCACCTGCCAATCAGACTGGAGATGGACTCCTCCTGCCAACCAATCAGACTGGAGATAGACACCTCCTGCCAACCAATCAGACTGGAGATAGACTCCTCCTGCCAATCAGCTGTTGACTTGAATTTTGAGGAAAGCAAGCCCCAAGCCAACCAGCTGCTAGCGAATGTTCGTGTGCAAGCGCATTCCAGGGGGACCTGCGTGGGGTGGCGCAGGGGACTGGCAATGCAGACTTCACTGGGGTGGAGGATGATAGCACTGTACTCTGCAAAAAGCAGTCATGAGTGATACAGTAACAGTATTTTATTCAGGTTTCTGCAAAAAAAATAAAAATAGTTTTTTTAATAAACAAGAGTTGAATTTTGCAAGTGAACTTACCTACTGTTTTCAAGATTTATTCAAGGAAGAAATGCCTATGTTCAAAGCACTGGTGTTAAACAAAAATGAAATCATGCCTGGAGAAGACTCACCAAAATGGCTGCCTATTGATACGGCCTCCATTTATAACATCTGGTTTTCACTTGGTCCTAGAGCTTTCCAGTTGCCTCGCCTGTATGTATCTCACGTAGCAGTGCACTGAGATCAGACTCTGCTTTTAAGTGCATCCAACCTCAAAAGTTTTTGCATACAAATAGAATGAATCGTTTTGCTCTGATAAAATGTAGGCCTTACTTGTATATAGACTGTTACCTGCCTTCGGTCTGTAATTTTTTTTTTTTCCCCCTCCCCTTATCCTTTTTTTCCCCTTCCTTCCTAAATGGTGGTATACCACTGTGCGGGTCTTCAGTTTGGGTCAGTGCTCACTGTCCCCTTAGAAAAGGACTTGGGGTTGGTGCCCAGCTTGCCCACCCGATTGTCAAGCAGTATACAGCAGGATGAAATACTGTAAATGCACTCATTTGGGATTTTGTTTTCTTTCATATCATGTGCAATGTTGTGGCTTTAACATTTTATGCAACTATTTATGAGGACCTCTGTTGTAACTGTAATAAATATATAGAAAAAGCACATCCTTAGTACGGCGAGCTTTATGGTTTTGTTTGTGTGTTTGGGGTTTCTGGGTGGGCAGGGGCGGGTGTGTTGTACCACACTGTCATTATTAGTTTAAGATGAGGGTTAGCATAGGATTTAGTCAAGACTAGTCAGTTTTAAGGATTGTTTGGGGGGAAAAAAAATAAAAGAGAGAGAGGTTCATATCCCAAATCTTGAACTGGTTAAGAAGTAGGGTGACACTTTTTAAAATTTATTATTCTATTCAAAATGCCAAAGTCTGACTTTCCCAAAATCAGTCTCAACACTTACTACTTTTTAGAATTTTCAAATCTGTGTTTACTTCTTTCTGTGAAATGAACAAATGAATTTTGTGCTCTTTGGTGAAGACTACATTCAGAAAGTAGCCGTCAGATAAGGAGAATCTGACACATAATGTAATTGTCTTAGTAACTGTTTTTAAGGTTGAAGTAATATTAACGTGAGCTATTTAAAAAGACAGAGATGGTTTTCTGTGCATCACTGAGTTCATATGGGTGTGTTGTCATCTATGTTTGTGTGAAATGCCATGTTTAAAGAAACCAAGCCGACATCCCACAATAGTTAGATATATGGGTCTTAAGCCATAACCTAGCTTGGGTTAGTTTTGAGCTTTGCGGCTTCCACTGTATTCTATTTATTCCTTTTGTTTGTTTGTTTTTTGCGTTTTTTTGTAAAGTTGTACAGAAACTTTTTAAAAGAAAACAACTGACTTTGAAACTGGATGTGTATTCGTACCAACCTCATATCATTATGTTTGTGTATTATTTTCCTTTATTGTTTTAGTTAAATTTTTGCTTTATTTTGCATGTATATTTCTTTGTACAGTGACGTTACATGTTTACACAGTATGATGTGATGTAAATATTTTATTTTGCCATCAGTTATTTTGAAAAAAATTAAACCTATTTGACATATTTGTCTGATCTCTTGCTTTAAGGAGTTTGAAAGTTTAGCTTTGGTTATATTTTAATTGGGCTCTGTATTTAAAAAGCAAAAAAGTACGTTATTTTATTGCCATAAAATTCATTTTAAATTGCAACGATGTATCTTTCTTTCCTGCCTTACAAAATAGTATTTGCCTTTGCTTTAAGTGTTGAGTGCTTTGCAGTGTCATGATTGTTTTTATATAAAACATGTATTACTCTCTAACTGTGGAAATTCATTTTAGTCTTTATTAGCTAGTAAATTTTGACCAGCAGAGTCTTCTACCAGATGTTCCTAGTTAAACAGACCAAAGGATCATATTTCAGTTTAATATTAAACTGGGGAACAGATTTCCTACATCTTGTAGGCATTCCAGATTCATTATGAAGTAAAGTTACTTTCAGCCGTAAAGATTTGGATTTTGCAGCTGAACACTGTTCACATCCTATGAGGGATGAAGCAGAAAAGTTTTTCAGTGTGTACATTTATCTCGCTCCGTTTTCCACTATCATTAATCCATTTGCAATTCAAAATGGAGTAAAAGGTCAGGGAACAATACAAAGTGTTTATGCTTATCACTGTGTTGTATACATCATTTTTTCCCACTCTTTTTTTCTGCTATTACCTGCCAAGTGATGAAACAGTCCCTTTATTCCTCACAATGTGCCACCAAGAGAGACAACTGAGAGATAGAATATTCAGGAAGGATGTACTGCCAAGGATGAGCCACTGGAAGCTTTTTCCATGACCGAGAAATAGATGGCAACATGATCCATGGAAGAGTTTGTATCACTGAGTTCTCTCAAATACTTTTTCTTGACCGAAGATACACTAAACTGGGGAGAAGTTACCCAAATGCTATACGGAGAAATAATGCACTTGTAGGTGTTTTAAGTAGCAGATACATTCTTCCACTCGTATGTGATCAAGAGTACACTCTTTCTGGCCCTCTCTATGAGCCCTGTAACTTGGGAAAGCTGAAAATCTTTTGACAAAGTGGAGTTTTGCACTAAAACGTGCTGTTAAGTGCAAGGGCTTCCAGCTGAAGAGACCTTGAATGATGGGCTTCTCAACTTGGATATCTCTTCAAATGCTTCGAAGAGATAATGTATGTGTAAGGTCCTTTTGTTTTGCTGAATTGTGTAGTTGGGGCTGCAAGTGCCACTTGGGCTCTATTAGGCACAGTTCTCATTGACTGTCCTGCACACCACAAACCAGCACCACAGGCTGACAGTGGAAATCAAAAGCATGGATGAGAGCAGCTGGTATGAGGTTTCTGATGTGGGAATGTTGTAGAGCCTTAGGGAATGGCAGTCAATATTGTAGCTGAAATGGGGAAAAAATAGACAGGGAGGTTCAAGAAAAGAATGATTCTAAATGTTTGTTTTTGATAACATACCCCAATCACTTCTTACTGATAGTTGAAGAAAAGCATGATGATTTCTCATTACTGCAAAGGAAGTGTGGTGCCCGTTGTTCTTTCTCCTTCCGGGCAAGCAAAGACACATACCCACCACGTCAGGCTTCACATGCCTGGTGGTCACCTCAGCATTTCACTGGTCCTCTGTGCCATGCTGTCATACCGAGCAGCAATACAAGAATGAGATCTCCCATTTCACTGACCTGTCACTGGGACTAAGAGCCTGATGTGCAGGAAGAGGATAATATGTTTCTGTTGTGTCTTTGTCCTCAAAACAGGAACACTTCTCATCTCCACTAATTCATTCCCCTTAGCCCTACCCAAAAATCTTCAGGGGAATGGGAGTGGAGGGGCAGTTGGAGTAGTTGAGGAGAGCAGTCTGATCTCTTGTTCCCCTACTAATGTCAGGAGAGCCAGCACCAAGCCTGCTAATAATGAACAACCCCCCATCAGCCAATCTATGCCTTCCAATAAAAGAAGTCATTCTGTACCCTCGTATTAGAAAAGAGCACTGTGTTTCATTTTCCCCCTGGCTGTAGGTTTAAGTGATGAAACATGCTAGACATACATCTGAGGTTTCATGCATGAATTCTTTGAGCTATGTTCAGGAAATACTTGTGATGTTTTCATTGTCTAATTGTCAAGAGCAATAATCTGAAAGCTGCTTTTTAAATGAGTTTTCTTCTTAACACATACATTCTTGGCTGCTGGAGACACTTTTCATCCTTGTTGTTTGAGGAAATGTGTAGATGAGGTACTTGAGACTGCATCAATCAATATGATCATACATGTAAAACTTGGATCCCCCTTTCAGCACATCCCCCATGAACAGTCATTTTCTCTTGCTGAATTTTCTCAGCCACTTTATGTCCCAGACGAAGGTGAGATATTATGATTGCCTTAAGGAGAGATTGTTCTGATGGAACAGTGCATGTAGAACTCTTACATTAAACAAATAGAAGCAGATTACTGCTGGCCTTCCTTTGGCTGCTCAGGTAGTCAGCCCAGCTCCCCTGCCTTTTGCAAGAACTCCTTCTGCAGGAGTTTTCTTACCAGCTCCTGGAGCCATCAAACGCATTTCCTCTTATCCTGAGGAAGGAAATTGTAATCTACCTCAGACTTGATTAAGCTGAAACCCTTCACTTTCAAATTAAATTTCAAACACTGATTTTTGTGAGGCTAGCACCCTCACTTCAACAAAAGGATTTACTTGGGTCTCAAGCAGGAAGGAGGCTTGTTTCCACACTGAAATCATGCATCAGGAGTATTTCCAAAGCTTACTTGCAGAAATTTCACATTAAGCTTCCTGAAGACTCACCTGGCAGTATTCAGCACCAGGAATTCACTTAGCACACCCTGAACTCGGTCTCTATGAGGGCTTGCAGTCCCAAGGGTTACTCCCAAATACTGAGGAACAGGTGGCTGCAGCTGGAAGTTTGCCCTGTTGTACTACTGGGAATCTGCTTAATCACCTCTGGTCAAATAGCAATTTACATCACACATCTTCCTGTGTGTTGCTGAAGACCATGTGATCCCTTGAGATGGATGATTCTTCAAGATCCCAGACTTTCCCTTCGGTGATGCCAAGATCCACAGAGTATTTGCAGAATGATGTCATTTAATTTGCCATCTCTCAGGACTGATGGTGAAAGAGTACTTCCTTCTTTGGTGATGGAGTGCTCTCCTGGGACTTGGAGGGTTCTGGGCTCTTTGCTTGCCAGGAAAGCTCAAAGCTGGGAATCTGTGCTAGTCCCAGTTACAGGAATTGATGTGTGCATTGATTTGTTCTGGTTTTGTTGCTGCTGTTGAGAGCTTTAGATGCTAGTGGGCAGTCCTGGCTGGTTCGCACTGATGAAAAAAAGAATGTTGTGGTATATCACGAAGTATTAAGGGGAGGCTTTTAGGATGGGGTGTTCTGAGGGTGACATCATCACCACCAAAAAGTGCCTGAACATCAAAATTCCTCACTGCTCTTAGAGTTTGATAAAGACTTAAACTCATTTCTTCCAAGGATCTTTCACAAAGTAAGGCAGGATGTAAATCTGGTGATAACTGCTGCTTTTACCCTAGTTACTGGTTGCGCATAACAACTGGGGATCTCACCTTGCTTTTCAGACCTGCTTGCAAAGAACATAAAGCATGCTGTTGTACTCCATCCCACAGCTTGGGTGTTGAATGGTTCTCAAGTCTAAAGTGAGTCTTGTCTTTATTTGTCTTTTTGGATTAAGTACTGCTTTTTCTAAGTGGACCTGATTTTTCACTTAAGAGTTTAGCCATTCATTGCCTTTTCAAAACCTCTACCTGCTTAATAGTCTGTCACGTTTTAAAATAAAAATATGATACTCTCTATTTGATAAAGTATGGATATAGTATACATATTTCATATGTGATAAAGTATAAGATTGCAATAGGGGTCAGCATCTCTACTGGGGGAGTTGTCTGCTTGCTCTAAGAGGCTCTCTGTTTTCTCTCATCCCACTCTAGGGAATTTTTAGGTATGAAAATCCTAGCTGAATTCCTATTACACTAGTGGTCATGATATGAATGAGGCAATCACCTGACCTTGTAACAGCTTCACCTTTTGACAAACTTTTTTTTCCAGGAGCATGAGAGAGATTCAGGTCTATTAACTGTTCCTTCTAATGTTGTTCTCTTCCAGGTAATTTATTGGGTTAAGAGCCTATGCTGGGCCCAATAGCTGTGTGTTATTTCTGCCAGCAGTGAAGAAATTAATGTCAATGTTTTCCATCTACATCCATGTTTCTGTGTTCAAGGGGCTACTTCATAACTCACACAAAACTTAGGCTTTTTCCTTTGTTTTGCAGAAAATCAAATGTTTCAGGGCAATCTTTGCATGTGATGGTTGCCAAAACTAAATGATCTAATGGTGTGACCCTGGGGAAGTAGTCTCACTGGTTAGGTGGCAGTTTCATGACCTGCAGCAAGACTGTCAAGGTAGATCCACTGCCTTCGCTGAGTGCATTCTTCACCGCAACTCAGGCAATAGCAGTGAAAAATGTTCTTGTCCTTGGGATATGCAGTCATTGTTGGGGAGTTGCATTTTCACAAAGGCACCATACTCTTCCTCAGTGTAGATGTATGATGCTTCTGTTGCTGCTCAGTAAAAGTCTGAGATATGCATTCAGTTACTTTGTGAATGTGTATGGTGTTGCCTGGATTTATCACACAGTGAGGGGCATGTATGCAAGCACTCACAGGAGACAAGAAAACCGGTCATTCACTTGCACACTTTAAAATGTGTTCTCCATGTGTTGCTGTTTCTCCAACTGTTTTACTTCTGATGGATCGTCAGATGTGAGAAAGGATATAATGTCTGTGCTGCTAAATTACATTGTGCTGTAAGAAAGGATGGCAGCTGCAGTGGAGTGCAAACATGCTACAAGTACTGCAAAAAGATGTCTGTATGTGGAAAAGCGTATAGATTTCTTCAAGGTATGTTGACTGCACGTACAATTCTTGGTGTGTTTTGGTTCGTTTTTTTCTGAATTTAGGGGCTGCAAACTAATGTCATGCATAAAATTATATTTGCCCTTCCTTTGCTTTCTCTGTAAGTAGAAATATAGCAGTGGTGAAGAGACATAGGTGATTATTTATGTGCAGAAAGAAAGGAAGCCTGGTTTCCTCGGGCTTTGCCTCAGAGATGAATTATGTGGTAGTTCATGGGAAAGAAATTTAAGCTTTTCCAAAATCTGAGTTACTTGTGATACTCATGACATAACAGCATGACACGGTAACAGCATGAGCTTATTCTGCCTGACGTCTTGGAGAAGCCAAGGGTGCTATGTCCAATACAAGCCAGTCAGCAATTCAAAGAGTACTCAGGGAGGCCAAGACAGATGGAGATTGGGGAGAAATAAGACTAAAGAGAGAAACAAGTGAAAGGCGGCAGGCAAACACAGAAAGGAGATGACTGTATATGTCTTACTAGGATGCCAATGATGAGTTAGCCTCCTTAGGAGTAGGCATGGACAACACTGGCCTTTAACTGTGCATCTGATCCTTGCCACCGCCTCAGAGTCTGACCAAGGGAAGAATGGTGCACCTACAGAAACCATGCATGGCTGCTTGTGCACGTTCTGCTTTTTTGTACAGAACTTCACAACAAATACCTTATTACTTAATGTCTTTTTCTTCACACTGATACAATGCTATTGGCTACCTCTTTGTACTGTAAGTTCTCTATTACTAGGTCACAACTAGCTTTAGAGAGTGCATGGCCATCCAGCAGTTCAGCCATGAGGAAGACATTGCAGCCGACTTTCAACATCTTTGGAGCATGATGGGCAAAAGGCTGAAGAGGATGCTAAGCCCTGGAGATGGGAAAGAGGAGGACTGGCTTGGAAACATGTTCAAATATACAAAACAGTAATCAAGATTTTTACTCTAGAAAGTATTTCTAGTAGTTTCTGATAAGCTAATGGGTCTAGTGGAGGCAAGGTAAGAGTATGCTGAGAATAGATGGCATCCATTCAAAATAATTCAATGTGCAAGTTAAAAGCATTCCCCTAGAAGTATCTACCACTTGTCTTGGAAGCCAATATCCCAAAGAGACTGCAGAGATAAAATTCAAAGAGAGGAAAATATCTTTATTTGGTATTTAATAAAGCTATTATAAGTATCTTTGAGTAAGAATGTTCTGCAATAACCAGTACATGGCCGACAGGACTATGATTCCTTTTCATCTTTGGAAAGTTTGATGGATGGGCAGGAATGGCATTTGTTTGTGAAAGTGAACATCTGTTTCTGTTTGCATGCTATGACTTTTCCAGTTGTGCGTGGTTAGGTAAGTAGTGCAAGTACTTGATTAAAGTTGAATCTTCCTCTTGTCTGTGATGTTTGGTTTGACAAATAATCAAGAAACATATTTTTCTCCGTTAGTCAACTGCAAGAGTTGAGAGGGGTAACCTTTTACAAGGCCTAAACACTATCTGTTGGTTTTAAAGAAACAAAGAAGAGAAATGGTAGTGCTCTTTTCCGTTAGTTTAGATGTGAACTGTTTCTGTACTCAAGTGCTCCACAGAAACTCTTTATCTGCTTCACAAATCTATTCCCAGATAACCTGAGTATTTTTTTCCAGCAATCTTGCTTTTCTAGTTTATGAATTCTATCACACATCAGACCCTGTACTAGCAAGCAACTATTGTGATAGTCCATTTATATTTGAAGTGGTATGTGTTTTTTTTTAAAAAAAGAAAAAAGTAGTAGTAGTATTGGAACCACATGTGCATGCTGTGGAATCTAATAGCGTGAAAGCCAAAGTTGTAAAGGGTTTTTCTCAGAGCCTTGGTATTACTGTCCTATGTAATGCAGAGTTTTAATGTCCTATGTTATGCATGGTTAAGTTTTCTTGGTGTCAAACACTGGCTTTTTGCCCAACTCAGGCAGAGAAGTAACAACTTCTGTCATATTACTTGAGCTTCCCCCTCTGTTGTATTTTAGAGATGCAAGGGAAAAGCTTTCCAATTAGATAAAGGAGTATTAGATGAAGAATACATCTCTGTGTGAATGTTGGAGGTCTTCTATAACAAAGTAGTGGAAGAGTGGGTTGTCTTCAGTATCAACAGCTGTTGTATTTCTCTTATGCTCTGGTGTTGTCATGGGACATCTGCCACCCTGCCTTATTGCAGCTAGTTTTTGTCATCAAGGCTTTTTTAAAAAAAACAAACAAAACGTTTCAGAGTTTCTCCTGTCACTGGAAGTGAAAATTACGTTACTTCATTGTAGAGATGTGTTGTGCTGAAAGGCGTTACCTTTAGCAGGGATTGCTGTTCTTATCTTTCTGCTGAAGGACACAACCCCCGCAGCTCTGGTGGTACCACACTAGGGAGCTCTGCTGGAGCTGGTGTCCCAAGATGTCTACTCATATTTCTCCAGGTTCTTCCCTTCTGTGCATACTTACAGCTTTCCTGCACCACTCTGTGAGAGCAGAGGTGAAAGGGCTCTTTGCTAGTTATGGAACAGTTAAAAAGCTGCTCTTGACAGGGAAGGGTGTAGAAATGCTTGTGTCGGGGAAAAAAAAGACAAGGCACAATAGCAAATCATGACAGCTCTGTGCGAATTTGTGCTCTACTGCTGACTTTTATGGTGATTGACATTAGGCAGGAAGGATGTGAGTGCCACACGGACACAGCTTCGTGCCCAAAGTACCCTGCCCTAGAAACAAAGTGCCTGGGTGCTGAGAGCAGTTTTGTTGGGAAGGCTATACACATGGAGATCCAGCACTTAAACAAGTTATGTATGAAAATTTGTATGTACTAATTTGTATATATTTTTTTCCTTACAGTGTTTTAAAGTACCCTGCATGTCCTGGCCTTTGGAGGCAACTGAGCAGGCATTATTACATCCTAAATCTTTCATTGCAACGGTCACACCTCAGCTTCCTCTTTCTAGCAAGACGGTTCACTCCACACCATGGAACTCTGATATAAAAAGCCAAAACTGCTGTAACTGTTTGTGACAGTGGTGTTTGGCTTAGCATGTCTATCACAGCAGTTTGGCGATGGAGACAGGACAGTAGCAGAGGTCTCTGCTGAGGTTGCACTGTGAAATCCTGTCCATGTTTCTGATGAGGATGGCAGCTGACTTGTGTGTGTTTGCCAATCCCTCAGCCACACTTAGGCTGCTTTTTTGAAATGTTTTGATTAATTCCATAAACAGTACAAATATAATGTTACATTTAAGGGGGGGCAAAAAGCTTTCTAAAACTCCAGGTCCATGTATGGAGACAAAAGATGTTCAGTTTGCAAAACCTATTACCATCTGCAGCCTCAACTTTGGCATTTTAGGCCTCCTATTAGTTTGACTATACAAATGTTTCAGCTTCTGTTGAGTAGCTCATTTGCAGCTGACATATTGCCACTTAAAAGTAGTGGCTCATTTCTGGCTGAGCTCTATGTTGGACTTTGTAACAGCTCTCTGTATTTGTTTATTGAGCACAAACTATTTTACTATTGGGTGTAGCTCTTTATGAAGTCTATCTCCTGGAAATATTGCCAGTGGAAGGAAGTATAACTATATGATATTTACCTTACTGCGATGCTGTTTGAGTCATACTAGTACATTTTGTGTCAGAGTAATATTTGAAGGTCAGTGAAGGAAGGACAGCTCCTGTGTACACTTGGAAAAAATATATGTAGCAAGGCATAAAGAATCTTCTGCCTGTTTTTTTTTCACTTATAATACACAATTAATGGCAGAATAGCTTCACTAGTAGAAGCTAGGGTGGTATATTTATGTTAGACCTAATAAACTTTAAAAAAAATAACATCAAGCAACGTTATGCTTGTATGATCTGTACACAAGTGCTCCAGCACCTTCTGGAATACCTTAGAGTAGATGGAGAAAGAGGCAGAATACCCTCATCTAACTCGACTTTTTGAAACATCCTGAAGGTGAGATGTTTTGGGGACACAAGACACTTGTTAGCAGAAAAGACCCCAGGCACAAGACTCTTCAGTGCCTCAGAGCTGAGAATCTATATTTAACAGCAGCAATGGTTGTACATTCTGTTCCTCATTGGTTTCCTGCTGTGCCTCCAATGTGTCAGATTCCTTCCCTCACAAATATGGAAGTTTAGATGGTCTCCCTTTCATTTCTCCTCCCAGACAATTTGTCATGTATTTATTCTCTCAGTGCTAAAACAAGTTTAATAACATATGTAGAAACCATTTAAGCTTTTCAAATAAAACCTGTGACATAAGGATCCAATTATATGATTGTATAGTAAATGATCCTTTTAAATGTAAAACTCACCTTAAAGTTTTGGTGGCAGCTTTGAATATCTTCAAACTGTCACCTGAAGTAGCATTATTCTGATGTAATGTAAATCCAGATTGTTCAGAGGATATGATTAAATCTAGAAGTAATTTTGAGGAAATAAAGGCAGATTCCATGACACAAGTCCTTCTCCTGAACTTAGGAGAAAGACTTCTGCTTTGTTTTTCTATTGGTACTCAAAATCCACACCTTCCTTCTGTAAAATGGCTGCAAGAAGCTGAAGTGAAGTACCAGCTCCTGGACTCCTGTAACTTGTAGCAAACATGCTTGCAGTCCAACCTGCTGGGGATGGATCAGACTTTCTGTGCTATGCTGCACAGGCTGCTCTGTGCATACCCATGGGTAGCATCGGGGATCTCTGCATGTCTGACACGCTGAGGGAGCGATTCTTACAGGGCCATGAGATCTCAGAAATCCTATAAACATTCAAAGTCATTATGACAAAATTTCTGTAGTGGAAGGCGGGTCCCGGGAAATATGTGCTTATGTATATATTTGAGAAGATGCCATATGGGAACAGCTAGGACATTTCATTTTTACAATCTCAACACAGGCTATTTTTAAAATAAAATGTATGTCATTTGCTTGCCAGAAAAATAGAAATAAATTAGAAATAATACTTGCAGTCTAAATAGTAGAATGTTGAAAGGCGTAAGATCCATAAGAAGTTACAGAGAAAGAAATAATTGAATCCTTTGTGAGGAAGGTGCTGACATCCCTTGCAAGCATGAGAAATCTGTCTTTATTGTCACTGACTGCAAAGGGAGATGAGACTTCTGCTTGTCAGCACAGCGGGGGCTGTGTATGCAGCTGAAGAGTCTCCATCACCATGGTATTTTCAGCATCTCTCAATTTTAATCATCAAGCTTCGCTTTACAGATGGAGAAAGCTTTTTATTCCCTTTCCCCTTTTTTGAGCAGGTGGTAAAAGGATTTGCTCAAGATGAGTATGATTTTGGCAACTGCAAAAATAGAATTTCATCATCTGAATTCCTGTCCTGTATCCTAATTAAAAGAAATTAATGTTATCCTTCCTTCTGTGTTGTGAAATATACAGACAAATAGAGCATATATTAGCTTAGCAGTAGATTGTTTTCACCTGCTAAATGAAGAAGTGCATATATTAATGTCAGCTGTCAGCATAGATGGCGATTCTGTTAGGAGATGGAGAAAGAAAATGGCAAATAGAACCACGATGTTTATCTTTGCAATTCAGAATAAGTGTGATCTATCAGCCACACAAAGCATCTTTCACAAAGGAACATCTTCTGTTACTGTTTCTATTAATTTAAAAGTCATTTAGATCAATAAGCTGCATTATGAAAGGGGGCATGTACATGCTCAAGCCCTTGTCTCTCTCTGACTTTTCCATCAGCACTGTTGCTCCTTTGTGTCCAGGCCACTGCTTTCTCTTTCTCGCCTTGGTTTCTACATCTGTTTCGTTTTCCTGCTTGTTGCTAAGTCTCCCTCTGAAGAAAGTTCTTTCTTTTCACTTAATGGCATTTGATGTTGCGGGTTGGGGTGACTCCTTCCTCTGAAAAGAATGAGCTCTTTTCTTCCCCTTAGTGATGCTGTTTTGCTGTTTCAGTACAAAACAAGCCATCGCTGATGACTGCTGCGGTTCTTAGCGGAGGTGGCAGAAAGTGGCTTGCTCCTCCTCCTCCTCCAGAAGAGAAGCCCAGGGAAGGGTATGCTCTGATCTTTGGTGCTGTAGTCTCAGTGAGTCGCTCACAGCAACCAGGTCTTAAAATGCTTACTTTCATTTGTTGCTACACACTTTTGACAGCAAAATGTAAATATTTAGTCACTGTTGCAAAGGCAGGCACTGACACTAGACAAAAAAAGAAAGGCAAGTGCCTACCAATAGGCCTTGTCTTCTTTCTTCTGGAAGTAATGTCTTTTAGCCCCAAGGAGAAACAGCTGAATTCTGAGTCCTTGCACATTGATTTCTAAAGAAAAAGAAGATATAGCATAGGCACACATGATGTGGTTTACAAATATTTGTCCATAATCAAGACCCATCACGGATTTTGGAACTGAGATTCCTTTTCCCAAATATGTTGATCTCCTACACCCACGTCCAGGCACTAGGAGATAACTCTGTACTAACAACTCACTTGATGCTTCCAAAATCCTAATCTGTCCAGAAAGTAGATTGTACTGATGCTAGCTGCCTTATTAGTCTTTAGAAGGAAAATAATAACCTGTTGTTCTACTAAGTAACCTGTTGTACACCTGCATAGGATAGCACTTCTCCTGCTCCAGCCTTTCTGGCTGCAGCAGAAAGTTGCCATCAATAAGGATAATTGTTCCTAAAAGGGTGATCTTCTTCCAGGTAACAGTCGAGTGGGTTGGGCAACTTGTTACAGCAGAACAAAAGTGACTACGTGCAATTAAAGGTTGGGGATATTTGTCTCTGTAACCTTAGTCTGCTTCCAATAGAAAGAGAGAAAGCAGAAAGAAGGAAGTTGGCTCTAGAGCCCAGTAATAAAGATGAAACTGCCTGCAACTCTGGGACAAATTCAAGTGGTCATCGCATCTCCAAAGCATTTGTGCTTAAAGATTTCAGACAGCTGGATGATGTTGTGCCACGTCATGTTTGGGTTTCCCAACTGCCATCAAAGACCAAGAGCTCTCCTATCATGGGTAAGCAGGGAAACAAGTGTGTTGAGCTGTGTGGTGAAGTCAAATGCAGACCTCATTTTCTACATCTCACAGAACCTCGAGGGAATGTCATGGGCAGGAGAGGCCGTCTGATAACACTCACCACAGAAGTGTGGGGGTGGACAAAGGAAATTTCCTCGTCAGCTTGTGAATGTGATAAAGAGTGTGAATATGCAGGCATGCAACACTAGCTACTTACTAAAACACAGCTATTCTTGGTTTGTGGACTGTATCAGCCCAGGTGGTCATTGACTCTAGCACAGAAAACTCATCATCTTCCATTTTAGGTTTGTCTTTCTCTTTTCCCCTTGACCTTGCATAAACTTCTTAGTTGTTTCTAATAAAAAAGAGGCACAGGGTGTGTGTGGTCCAGTTCCAAAGCTCAGTTGAGGCTTTTCTGTGAGGAAGGGGTGCAGAAGATCCTGATCTGTCCTCCCTTTTGGAGCCCTTTTTTGCCTGTCACCTGGTCCTGTGGTAGAAAAGATGACATCACTTTCCAAAACTCCTCCAAGTTCCTAGATCCCTGCCACACAGAGTGTTCAGATGTCCCAGCATTTTCACCATGCCCTAAGATGCTCATGGGGCTATGGAAGAAATGCAGAGCTCAGGCAAATATTCATGCACAGCAGGAAAGTGAGATAATCCATGCTTTTCCCACTTGATAAAGCCTAAAGAGTTATTAAAGATTTATCCAGGTGAACCAGCTATGTTTGGTTGAGAAATATGGTATATGGGCTAAAGAATGTGGCAACTGCAAGAAAAGAGGATGAGTAGGCAGTGCCAAACATCCAGAACTGTTTCTGGTCAGAGCAAACCAACCTACTGGACAAAAATGGATTAGGAAGTACAATAGGGGAATTCAAGATGATGAAAGAGAATTCAATGCAGTGAAGGCAGTTAATTTTCACTGTATAATTTAAACTAAACAGCTTGCTTTTTTGCTTTATGAAAAAAAAAAACAAAACCCAAACAAAAACCAAAAAACACAACAGTGCTGAGCAAGTAAAGCTAAAAAGGGCATGTGCAGAGTTTCTGTCTTCTCTCTTACTAATTTTCTTTCCAAATCTCCCCTTGGAGAGGCTTTGGTGCTGTAGCCAGCCCACAGTTATTCGCCTCTCAGAACCAGCTTATTCTGCTAATGGAAACCGAACACAGATAAAAAATGCATGCATATATATATATATATAAATGTGTGCATGTGTATGTATACACTGTCTTTAAGTATTCACTTGCTGCCTTTGGATGCTCACTAACATGGAGCATGAATCGCATGTTCAAAAGCAGCAAGTGGACACTTTAAAACAGAAAGTTCTTTATTGTTTCTCTCCTCCTTCCTCCACAGTTAATCATGAAATAAGTAGTGTTTGCAGGCTTGTAGTTGTACAACCCAAGCCTTGGACTGGAGCAGGGACAGCAGACTTCACCTTCAGCTCCTGAGGTGCCAATGAATGGAAAGAATAATGTAATATAAGTAACAGTTATCCCCCCAACCCCACCCTTCCAAATTTCCTTTTTTTTTTTAGTTTCCTGATCCAGGGGTGATAATGGAGAAACAGCATTTTAAAACTAAGTTAACAAAAATACTGTAATGAAAGTTGTAGAAAGGGAAATCAACATTCCAATGAAAGGGAAAATGTGAGTCAGTAACCATTAATGTTTTTTTTTTTAAATCCGTCTATAACGTGGAGCAACAGTAAATAGAAGAGGAATCTGGCAGGGCAAATAGTTGCTTCCACCTGTGAAACAAGAACTTGTGGGTATTTTCAGAACAGGAGACTGGATTTAGTGAACTTGTAAGCTATGGTCTTGGGATATATTTTCCAACAGTGTAATTAAGAAGTAGCCTTAGACTACAGTAGACTGTAGAGAGACCACTGGTCTCATTTAACTTAAAATGATGAGTGAGTACAGGAAAGGAAAGAATCTCAAAAGGCCCTTTGCTTACTCCTCTTAAAAATCCTGTATCTGTGAAGTGATTTAATCCTATCTATATAAACTTTGCTTTTACACAGCATAGCCTGTATCTCAATGGAGAAGTGATGCTGGTGTGGACCACCTGTTTCCTCTTCATGGTTAGAGTGTTTCTACAGAAAGCACACTGATTGCATGATAAGTAATGTTAAATACTTAGCAATCAAACATGACATTGGAGTTGAAAAGAAGAGGCTGTGACTCTCCAAGGGCAACCACTAAGACAGAGACCATGTATGGGTGGTACATCACAGTTTGCAAATCACCCTGCAATCTCCAGCCCTCAAACAAGTTGGAAGATGTGGAGGGAGCGAGCAATGTAAACTTTATAAATAGCTGAGTTATGCTTGATGATTTTTTTTTTTTTCTTGTGGCTTGGATATGGAGGAGCATACACAGCCTGTGTGACTCTGAAAAGTTCAGCGGAAATGAAACAGGAAGCCAGATCCTCTCTCAGCTTGTTGATCTGTGAAGACGAGCTGAGTCTGTAGAGACTCATTTTCTACCCCAGCAAAAGAAGCCAGGGGAGAGAAATCCATCTGGGGGGAATATTCTGGAGAAGAGATGCAGAGGCGATATGACAGAAAGGCAAGTACGAACAGAGACCAGTTCACTGAGCAAGAAAAACGGAGCAGAATTAACCACTCGAAGAGAAGTGTTGGTAAGTTCATAGAGCTGTGCTCTAAATTTTGGTGTCTCGCCAAGCTGGTGATCAGATATAGGAAGCTCCTGTGCTACAGATCATACTGCATGGGCACTGCTTTTACTGATGCGTTGGACTACACCTGACTGTGGTAGTAGTAATAAATGATAAACAGGGAAACGGTTCCTGACCGTTAATAATGGATTTGAAAAACTGACCAGTTCTGCACCTAGGTTTCCTGCTTTTACTAGGTTCGATGCTGTTGCCCTTGTCTCAGCAGACCCTTTTCACTCTCCTTTTGAATTGTTCATATTCTTTGGGCTGCAGTTAGAAGATGGGAGCAAGAACACAGTACTTGCTTCTGCTTCTGACTTGTAGGTTTAAACAGAGGTGGTTAAAATGTCTTCACACTTGCTTAGTCTGGCTTTCAGTATAACCTTTTGCTGTAATTGCTATGCAGTCTCATGTGGGTACAAGCGGAGGGAGGTAGTCACAGTCATGCCTGCAGCTTGGAGATGGCCATGACCTGCAGAAAAACCTGGAGGTTCATATTATGGGCAAGTTTATAATGTTCCCCTAAAGGAAGGAGCTATCATAAATACCCCTAAGCAGTAAAAGTTTGCCATCAGCGCATGACCTTGTCTGAGCATCACGAACATGTGCAAAATGTCATGACCACAAAGTTTAAGGAAAATACTCAAACTTAGGCTGCTTCCGGTCAGAGCTCCCTGGAGCTCTCTCCTTGCCGCCACGGAGCTGCTACCCTATTTGGAGGTGAAGCAGGGCAGGCATTACTTTTCCAGAAACATGTTAAATGCATACTGTAAGTAAGGCCTTCTCTAGCTCCCTACATTGTTTTCCAAGATATTTCGGGGAAGTTCACACTTTCTGAAGCTTTCTGAACCCTTGTAGCAGCACATTTCCACTTCTGCACAGTCCACAACAAGAAACTGCCTTTCAGTGAGCTGCTATTCCCCTTTTTGTAGTTGATCCCCGCTCAGACCTAGACCTTGCTTGCTCTCCTTAGGATTATCCTAACTCATATTCAGCTAACAGGAATGGCATACCCAGACCAGCCCAATGCAGAGTGCAGAAGCCCTCTGTGTCACTTGTCTCAGTCTCACCAGAGCTGTCTGTATCCCAGGCTGAAGAAGGGCCTGCAGAGGACGGAGACAGGTAGGGACTGTCCTGTCTCAGCAACTTGCAAGAAGAGGCAACATTCTCCTGCTGAAGCCCACAAATGGGAAAAGTAGCAGAGAGCTCTCTGTAAGTGGCTCAGGGAAGAGATCCAGAAAGAGCTTAAGGAAGAAAAGGCATATGGACAGTGTTAGTTAAAAAAATACCTCAGGAGGTTCCAAGTAAGTGATCTGTTTGATTGATTGCCCCAGAGCTTATTCCTAGCAAGAGCACTGTAGAGGGGCATAGGCTATTCTCTAGAGTGCACTGAAGTGCTGAATAAATGCCCCGAGAAGAGAGCAGAGAGCTGGGAAATGGGAAGGAGTCACTGGTATGGGGGTTGATCTGCAGTTTGTACTGTGCATACTTCATTGCTCTTCCCTAATGAGTCAGCAAGCAGATAAACATGAACTTTCAGGCCTGTCTGCACAAAGAAACCACCTCTTAAATCCTAAGATCTTAACGCAGGTTAGGGAGGGCAGAAAGAGGCAAACTTGGATTTGGCTGGAATGCTAAACCATCCATCAGCACCAGCACTGGGCTGGCCAAGGCGAGAGGGAAGCTGGAAAGGGAAGCTGAAGCATGCGATTGCTTCAGGCAAGACATGGGTCAGAAATAACTCCCGGGTACCTTGGAGCCTTCACAGGTGGATGCCATGTGTGCTATGTCCTAACAGCATCTCTCCTGGCTGTGTCCTGAGACACAGCTATGTTAAACCACAAACTGTGTGTCCAAATGGGACGAGAGGGCAGAGCTGGCACTCAGAAATATATTTTTTTTTCCAGAACGGATTTTTTTGATGGAGTGGCACACAGTGCTCCACAGCTGACAGCTTTAGGCCTCTTAAATCAACTATTTACTTTTGCTATTCTTAGCTGGTTTTTAACCCTAGATTTTCTTTTACTTGGATAAGTGTGTTTGTGGCTTTCTGTGCGTGCACCTGAGGGAGTGCTTGGCACACCGATATGTAACGTGTTTTGTCTGGTTTGGTCCTTGCCCAGAGTAACTGAGATGGATGGAGAAACAGTCTGATATGCATGCCAGGTAGTACAAATCTCTTCACTGTTTCACAAAAAGAGTTAGTTTTCTATCTCTAACTGTTTTAATATCTCATGTTATTTTTAGGGGAAAAAAAAAAAAAAACAAACACCACCCTGTAAGTTCATCCTAGCTCTGTACTGGAGCAAACTGCTCACGGTTCTGTAAAAGATTTAAGCCTGCATCACTTGTTCAGACCATTACAATTCCCTTCTGTTTTTCCTGCGCGGTCCCTAGGGAGCTGGAAGAAAGTTGTTCTTTAATGTGCAACTGGGAAAGAAACTACACCGGTCTATGCAAATTCTCTATGTGCAGCTGGGACGAATGACACCTAGGACAGCTGCAAGGGAAGGCACCTGGGCAAGGGTGAAATTCTTTCTGGAGTAATGTGCTTCATCTTGTTAATGAGTGAATTAGTGAGGAAATGAACATTTAACGATAGGGGGGGAAAACCCAAACCAATAAGCCTGAAGTCACTTGGCTGTGTTTACGTTTCACGGCTAGGTTTCAGGCAGATATGGCATGACACCAAGTGTATCTCACTGACGGGGGGGCTGCAGGGACAGCGCCCCTCGTCACCTCAGCTGAGGCCGGGCCGACCACCCCTCGGTGTCAGGACGAAGCTAGGAGATCTCGGGCCTTCCCACCTCCCAGCAAAACGAAACCCACCCGGGTCCGGAGCGGGCACCGCCGGGGGCCGTCGCCGCCAGCAGCACCTTCAGGCTCCGGGCCGGGCGTGGGGGGGGGCGGCCCGGCGGGATCCCCGCCCCGGGCGGTGTCGGCGTTACGTCGTAGCCGGGGTTTGAAGCCCGGGGAGGCGCAGGAGGAGAGCGGCGGAGCGGGTGAGGCGCGGCGGGGGGCAGGCGGGGACCCCGCGGTCGCGGCGGGGATTTGGGTTGGTTTGTGGCCTCCGGCTTTCCCCCCCGCCCCGCGCTGGTGGCCGCAGCAGCGGCCGGGGGTGGGTCTGGGGGCACCGGCGGAGGGGGGTGTCGGAGGTGGGCTTGGGGTTTGCGTGGGGACGGGTGTATGCTGCGCTGCTCGCTCCCACGCGTGCGGGGTCCTCGTGGCTTTGCAGCGGTAGGTGTGCCCCGAGGGGCTCGTTGTTTGGTTGGGGTCTCTGTTTGGTTGGGGTTTGTTTGGTTGTTGTTGTTTCTCCTTTTTACTTTTTTGTTTGTGGGTTGTTTTTCTTTTTTTCTTTTGTTTTGTTTTTCTAACTGTGTGGAGTCTGAAATAGAATGCTGCAGACTGGCTTCTATTCCCATCAGAAAAGTAAAGATTTAGGGAAAAGAGGATCAGAAATGAGGGCACAGTTCGGGAAGACTTGGGAATACAGACACACACCCCTTCGGATCTGCTTGCCAGTTGCTCTTAGCCCTCAGTGTGATTGCATCTCTTAAGCCACTGTCAAGTGGTCTTGTAGATTGAATCATAGAATCAGAAGAGCCTTGGTTGGAAAAGCCCTCTGATATCATCAGGTCCAACCATTAACCCAGCACTGCCAATTGACCACTACCTCAGCACCTCATCTACATTAAATCCCTCCAGGGATGGGGACTCCACCACTGCCCTGGGCAGCCTGTGCCAACGCCTGACAACCCTTCCAGTGAAAAAATGTATGCCCTACCAGTTGGCTTTTCTCTTGGTTATCTACTTTAGGATACATTTCTGCTTTGGCTGGTTACTGGTCCAGCTCTCGTTTTGCACTGCCTTTCACATTAACCAAGTAGTTTGCTTTTTGGAGGAGCCGTACAATTGTATTCAGCTTGTACTTTCATTTTCTGCAGTGAAGAAACAACAAGATTTCTGTGGTATTTAGCAAGTGAGTTTTAAGTTAGTGTAGTGCTAACTGCCCTGTTGCTGGTATGTGCAACTACAGTTATTCCCACTTCCGTGCTCTGGCCCACTCCAGTTTCTGCAAGTAATGAAACAGAGGTAAACTGTGTGAAACAGGATGAAATGACCCATTTTGGTTTTAAGGCTCAGAAAACTTCTTTGTTGTCACTGACGTTTGCTCCTTTAAGAAATTATTTCTTTACTGCTGGACAAATAATTTAATCAGAAATTGAAGGGGACACCATGCAGTAAGAGGAAAAGCTGCAATTTTGCATATCTATACAAAATACTACCAGAGTTGTTTAAGCAACAGGTGAAGGGTGTTAGAATTGATTTTTCAAAGGCAAAAGAAGCATTAATGTGCTGGTCAGCGTATTAAAAGTGTTTTTATGGATAGGTATCTGCATTCAGATATGGACATCTGAAGAAATAATTTAATTTTCATAGTCCTGAGTTTCTTTTTGCCAGTGGAATATATGGGGTTTTATGTTGTTTAACTTTTTGGACCGGGTTGCCTGATTAGATGTTGTGGATTTCCCTTTAAGCATCAGGACTTTCAGTCCACCTTGTTTCTTGCATACAGTTTCCAGGTTAAATCCTCACATCCTGTCTACCAAGGATTTAACAACAAACATTAAAGGGTTTTTCAGTAATGTCTGCAGTTTTTCTTGAGCTTAAAGTCTGAAAACGATTGACCTTGCATGATGACCCAGGCAAATGTGTTTGAGATTTCAGAAGTAGCTCTGTGCTGTACCTCCTGCCCCCACACAGCCGAACCGTGGGAGTAACGGTGCCTCACAGTACTAGGGGAGATGAGTATGGTTATAATTTAGTTGTTTTGAAAACACAAGGGAATAATAACCAGTGCTCACGAGTCAAAAGGCTGTATAATTAACAGTGCTTTCATTACACTTGCATAACTACATTTGTGGGTGTGATTATAGTTGCATAAAGTTTATCTTAAAGAGCTTCTTAATTTCCTCTTGGTTTAGGCTCTGAAATTTTTTTTTAATTACCATTGGGCTAATGACATTTTTACTGAGGCATTCTGACTTCTAAAGGAGTTACAGTACTCTTTAAAGTCAAACACTAACCTGAGTTGCTGTCTGACATCTGACCCTGAATCGCTTCAGATCAGGATCAGTTTTCTGCTTTGAGGGAATTTGGGAGAGCACAGTGGACACACGGCATCCTTTCTGTTCTCCTGGGCTGATACAGCTGGCATGGTGCCGGCACGTAGCAGTAACGGGGAACTCTGCCCATGTGCTCTGTTGCTGGGATTCCCAGCATAGCAAACACTGGTTCCTCTGTGCATGGTTGCAGTACCAGGGATCAGACATGACAATGTTGTGACAGTTATTAACTAAATAGTGTTTCATGATAAAAGTACCTGTCAGGACTTGGGTACTCTAGCCACAGCAAAGTGAAATTGGTCAAT
Source organism: Podargus strigoides (assembly GCA_028020825.1). Taxonomy (NCBI): domain Eukaryota; kingdom Metazoa; phylum Chordata; class Aves; order Caprimulgiformes; family Podargidae; genus Podargus; species Podargus strigoides. The sequence goes on from CM051620.1 coordinate 76,386,381, forward strand.
GACAGTGTTAAGAGCAGAGTTTGTATCTAGGGATCTTGTACCAGTTCTGAGGTGCTAGAGAGAGATTAGTCTGTATATTACAAAATTTGGTATGATGGAAAGAGGGCTGTTTTTTTTCCCCATGAGCAGTATAACTCATGGTTTGCCTATCTGTTGCCTGATCTTATAAAATATGTCAAAGTTTTGCCCCAGTATAAGTAAGGAAAAAAAGGAGATAAGTGTGTTACTGTTCACTTCTTCAGAAGGCTCCAGTGAGGGCAAACATTGTAAAATACTCCAGAACAGTTGCAGGTTACTTCATGAATTTTCAGAGAAATTTTTATGTCAGCAGCTTTAAGTTTCTTTGCAGCCTTATTCTGTCTTTGTAGTTTCTTCCCATTTTTTTCACCATTGAGGAGCAACACCATTCAGTTTTGGCATCCTTGGGATCCAGACCCCAGTGCTTGGGAATTGTCTGTAGCCTGTGCTGGAAGCTCCTGACCAAAAGAGGAGTGTCTCTAGCTCCTGTCCGCATGTCTCCAGTGAGAACAGATGCCACTTACACCATTTACCTGTGCAGAGAGCTGTGGCTAGCAAGGCAACTTGTGCTGCCCAAATATTTCTTTCAACATTTCTCTGAGGAGGCGGCTGTGGGCTGAGCAGAAGAGTTGTGTTGTCTTATTTGAGCCACATCCCATGAAGGAGGAGGGCTAAAAATACAGGGTGGTGTGTCTATATATGCTCAGTCTCTTGTTCTGTCACTAGCTCTGTATGTGGTCTTGGGCAAGACCCCCGTCTCAGATTCTTTGTCCATAAGATGCTGCTGAGATTTTCCAAATTTCATGTGTGTTTAGCATTAAGGTTTCCAGGGCAGGGTGGTCATGTTGGGTGAGTGGTGCTGTGGAAGTGGGAAATGTGTACCTTAGCATCAAACTAGTGCCCTGACATGATGTGGGTGTGGGGCTTTCACTATCATCAAGTCTGCCCTAGCATCTGTGCAGTGACAAAGCATCATGACAAGGTGCTTGGCACTGCCTGCAGGTCAGCTGCCACCAGGGAAATGCTGGCAAGTTTTTAATTACCAGGTTTGTGCAAAATTAGTCTTTCTGCAGACTTAAATATTTGTTTCAGGTCTGTCTGTGTGACAGAGAGACGTCCTACTGGTTTCCCCCAGTTTTGCTGTGAGCAGAGCTCTGCACCCCCTGCGTGTGCCTGTCACATTTGCCCAGGAGTGACTTGTGGGCATGTTCCCTGTTCCTCAGTTCTGGTTTCGTTTCGTGTCACTTCCTGCACACAAATTTCAGCTGTGACACACTTGCCAAAGGCTGAAGCCTTAAAATTAGGGGATTTCATATCACTGTAGCTCTTTTAAAATGATGCTGCCATGTTCCAAGTTTAGAAACTGTCCAGTACTTTGTATTTCATTTTCTTTAGTCTGTAAGTGAAAATAAATGGTACCTCTGCCAAGTGCAGCTCCTTGACAAGAGCTCAATATGCAGGTTTGTGCTTCACCATATTTTACAGGACTGCATAATTTTTATTTTACGTAAGACTTGCCACGTAACTGTCCAATATTTAGGCAGTTCATGCAAATACGGAGGTGTTGGGGAATCATGGTCTTTTGGTTCCTGTGACTGATGTCCAGAGCACTTCACTTGAAGCTTCTCTTGGCACCCAAATGTCTGTAACAACACCAAAAGTGCATTAGCAACAATAATGTGTTTTTGCAAGCAGAGAACTTCCACGCAAAATATTCTGTGTTCTTGAATCACATGTTCATGAAATGTTTGTACTAGCTATGATTACCACACTGCATGAGAGTAACTGAAATTTTAGGTATCTTGATAGTCAGTTTTACCTTTCAAAAGGCCTTTTTTGCTTAAAATTTTAGGCAAGAAGTGCGCAATAATGCGCTCTCAAAAAACAGCAAAGAACTCCTCTGTGCCTGAGCTGATTAAAAAATGCCAGATTGAAACTGTTGCCCTTTAAAAGATGAAGAGAGAGCAGGGTTTAAATGCTCTAGCTGCTTCCATCCTACTAGCATTAGCTTGGCAGAATGAAGCTAAAGTTTTGACTTCCATCAGGCTGAATGTTGAGAGGCGGAGGGAAGACAGATGTAAGACAAATTTCTTTCATTGCATTCAGAGTGATGTCTTCGATATTTTGCTTTGTGTGGCCTTTCCCTTCTGTTTTGTTACCATACTGATCAGTTTTGGAAAGAGGGAGTAAAGCTCCCAAACAGACAAGTTATACAGCTCAAATAACCTCTCCACATATCTGGTGGGAAAGCAGAGGCTTTGTGATTTGATGCACTGCCAGGAGATGTGAGTTATTTGTGGTTATTAATCATGAATCATATGTGATTATTAATCCACTTGAAAAATACACAACTCTGCATGGCAATTCATGGTGCACGGAGTCTGGTATGCTTTTGGAGAGAGCCATACTTTGAAGACAGACATAAAATCTGTCTCATGAGGGTACAGCAGCAAGACCCTGTACAGAGACAGGAATGGTCAGCTGCATGGATGCAATCTGGTCAAAGGGGGCTGGCTTTTCAGAGCAGGGTCTTTGCAAGACCCTGATGGCAGCTGTACACACCACCTGTCAGAATTGACAGCTGTGATTGATGCAGCTTAGACAGTTACCAAGCTCAGATGAGTTGATCTTTCTGTTTCTCATGGGTTACTTGATGCTACTGTTTTCCAGGCCATCACGTGGGATAATTGTTTATTGACAGGTAGAAACTTAAAATTCCTTGGACTGTCCTGAAGCTTCAGTTATCTAGATAAATCAACAGAAAAACCCAAGGCATGTATACCACTTAGCCTTTCAGCTAAACTTAAGTCTAAGAAAGATGTTCAGGAGGAAAATATTTCCTTTACTATGTCAGTTTGGATTCAGCACAGCAAAAAAACAAAATTATAAAAGTTATTTTGAGAGTTGTATTTGCAAATAGATAAACCAGAAATAAACGTCAATGGTATTAGGAGTGATTCAACATGCAACTCGGCAGCAGGCGTAATAAGAATCCTTAGAGTGCGCTTCCTTCAAATAATAGATTCAGTGCATTTACATGAGTTCTGTTTGAAGGGTACAGGCATTAAATAGCAATTCTGAATGAGGATGGATTTTCTTCCATGTTAAAAAAAAAAAAAAAAAAAAAAAAAATCACAGTAGCAGAAATTCCAGAGGCTCTTAAAAGGACATTATTTTTTCATTGTTTTTCACTCATAATTAGGAATAAGAGCTTTAAAGAGATACTTGGTTTTTATGGCATGAAATGCTTTTCACATATTGCTCTGGACTGTAAATTCTCGCAAGACTTCTCTTTTTTTCTTGCATAAATGGAAGTGTAGCTGAGCTTTATTCATCTGAAGGTCCTGGGTGAAGCACCTTGTGCCTTAAAAAGGAAGTTGAATTATACAGGAGATCAAGAACAGAACTTTCCTTTTGTTGTAGGAATTTGTTGAGAGGAAAAGGGCATGTGTAGGCTAAGGTATGCATTAATACCTTGAATGTACAGATGAAGTTGGTTTTGTAAGGGTAACTCTAATAGGGTATATTTTAGGTAATCACATAGTAGGTAAGAAAGCATCATGCTTGTTGTTACAGAGTAGGAATAAGTAACTGGATATATACATTTAATGCAGGAGTTTGGGTCCTGTTGACTATCAGGGAGTCCAAAGGAGGCTGCAAGTCTTTCTACTCTGTTTTTCCTGAAAGATCTTTGCAGAAAGGAGATAAAGGCAGAGAGCGCACTTGGGACTCCTACGCAAGACAGCTGTGTAAATAAAGTCTTTCTTGCAAGTGATGGGCCTCTGTGCTACCAAAACTGTTCTGTTTCCTAGGTAATTGCGTGATTCTAGTTACAGTTTGGGGCTGGAATTCTGTTTGGGGGTTTTTTGGAGTAGAAGTTGAGACCTGATCAGAAGGCATGGTTGAGCTTTTGATAAGTCACTGATGATTACCATCTTTGCCTGTAAATGATTCTCTCTTTCTTCTTATACTAAGTAGAGATAATCATCTCTAGTTGTTAGAACAGGTGAAGAAGGTTTGCTTAACAAGTTGGGAGTGCCTTGCTCTGTAAAGGAAGGAATTTGTAATGAAATAGTTCATGAAATGAATCAAGCAGTGCTTCCCACATGTTTTGTGCTTGATCTGTTCTGAGTAATTTTTCTTTTTTTTTTGGCATGGTGGTGATAATAAACTGGGAAATAGAAGACTCTGTAATCACTTGGCACTACTTAAAAAGGCACGTTTCTCTCTTCCAAGCTGTTATGGGGTGTAATCTATTGTAGGTATTGAATTTTTATAATTAATAGCTCTTCGTCTCCTTTTTGGCTCAATCAGTTGAGGTGTATGTGCAAATGTGTGCATCTGTGCATCAGTTTCGGGCCCCTCACCACAAGAAGCACACCCAAGTTGCTGAAGTGTGTCCAAAGAAGGGCAGCGAAGCTGGTGAAGGGTCTGGAGCACAAGTCTGATGAGGAGCGGTTGAGGGAACTGGGGTTGTTTAGTCTGGAGAAAAGGTGGCTGAGGGGAGACCTCATTGCTCTCTACAGCTGCCTGAAAGGAGGTTGTAGCAATGCAGGGTTCGGTCTCTTCTCCCAGGTAACAGTGATAGGATGAGGAGTATTGGCCTCAAGTTGTGCCAGGGGAGGTTCAGATTGGATAGTAGGAAAAATTTCTTCACTGAAAGGGTTATCAAACATCAGAACAGGCTGCCCAGGGCAGTGGTGGAGTCTCCATCCCTGGAGGTATTTAAAAGATATGTAGATGTGGAGCTTACGGCCATGGTTTAGTGGTGGACTTGGCAGTGCTAGGCTAACGATTGGACTTGATGATCTTTTAAGTCCTTTCCAATCAAAACAATTCTATGATTCTGTGATCATGCTGATGCCTGCTATGTAAGGATAAACTTGCTTGTTTTCCCTTAAAAGAGGGACTTAGCCTATTTTATAACATCCCTAGGTACTGGTACTACATAGTTGGGAAAAACATGATATGCATCTGTGAAGGCAGCTCTGCAGGCACCACTGAATGCAGGCAGACTTGGACCTCCATGCCAAGCCTTGCATCTCTCACTTGAGGGGTCTCTTTTCCTGGCTCTGGGTCCAAGAGAGGAGGAAAAAGGAGAGGCTTGGGTGGTCATCAGAAGGGCTGGAATAGAGGGATCCCAAATTCTGTCTCCCTCTTTGAAGGAGGGGATACCTGCTTTTCAGGAACTAGGAACATAGTGTTGTGTGATGGAAGTACAAAACTTGGTTGCTTTATTGTAATAAGTACTATGTCCTGCTTTCAGTACTATAAAGATTGTGACAAGGAATGTCCTGAAAAGAAGTCACGTGGCTGGCTTTTAATTTTGGAAGACGCTTTGTTATCTTTCTGATGACCTTGCTACAGGAAGGCAGGAAAAAAGCAAATGTGCCATCAGACATGCTGGAATATTGGACTGTGCCTCAGCACTGCGTACAGTGCTGCCTCCTAGTTCACAAGCTGATCCCTTACATTTTGCATTTCATCAGTTACACATTTTTAAGGTGTCAGCCTCCAAAAAAGTTGAGGGAGACAAACATGGGGCTAATCCTTTAGACACTGTTCTTGAGTACTCGTGAAAGAAGCAGATGTTGCAGATGTCTCTTACTCATCTCTTTTTCTGGCCTTTTTTGTTGTGTTTGGTGGGTTTTCTTTTCCTTTTGCCTGTCTCTCCTCCTGACTTTGTGTGGAGAGCAAAAGCTTAATGCTTGGCACAAGCAGGAAGTTGATGATGTGGCATGAAAAGAAAACTCAGTGTGCTACTTGCATTGTAAGGTAAACACTGCTATCAGCTCCTGTTTCAGTGCTGTTCAACCTCTGTTCATCCAAATTTCTGCCTGGAGCTGTGTTAGAAGTCCTAGGGCTCCGTTCTCTTGCATAGGAGAAGAGTTTGGCCTCTCTGTACTTGCGGTGATCCTCATGGTCAGTCTTCAAAAAAATATGAGCCCGGTAGCCAGTCACAGCACGGTTGTCACCATCTCCTGAGGAACAGGAGGAATTGTGTCCATATTGCAGGGAATGGATTGGGTTTAAAACTCTCTGGATTTATTTTACTCCCCCGCCACTGTGTTATTAATTTAATTGCTCTTCGGTTTCTGAAGAATTTTGGAGGAGGCAGGAGGGAGTAGAAAGATCTAATTTAAACTGCCCTCTTCTTTAATTCATGTCTTGTTCGTGATGTATTTTTACCAGCAGCACTTCTAAATGTAATTTACTTGAATAAAAAAATGTAATTACATTTCTAAATGTGACTTAAGCACTGAAAGTAGTAACTGAATCACAAAGTGCTCTTTGAACAGCAGCCGTCCCATGACAGGAGGGAAGGTTTATGAGGTCCGAGGTATGCTGTCATACAAGTGCAGCAAAAATACTCAAAATTACTTGTTTGCAGGTTTTCCCATCTCCCACTAGGCTTTTTATTATGGAAATACCTACTTATAAATCTCCCATATGAAATAAAAATGGATGAACAATACTTAGTTATCTTATGTTCTCTGACATCAATTTGTGTTTTTGAAGCCAGTGCTTCCCAGCAGTCCTTGAAGAATAGTTGCTCATGCATCTGTTAACCATGTGCCTTGAAAGGGGGCTTGTTGGACTCCAGTAGGTTTTTTGCAGGATTAATACCATCAAAAATAATATTAATTAATAGTATCTTTTTCAAAAGATTGTTTGATCCAACTTAAAAACTGATGCAAATGTCTTGTGTTTTTACCTGTAAAAGGGATAAAGGAAGAATTTTTGCATTCATGTGTATTTCTGATACTCAATAAAGCAAAATATGTCATTTGAACAGATGGACCAGTTCTTGCTTTTTATAGCCCCAACTTGTTCAAAATCAAAAGAGGGACCATACAGTCATTTTAAGTAATGAAATGAAAGTCTGCTGCATCTTCCTTTTGATACTGTATGTTTAAATTGCTGATAACAAATTCTGTTTGAATCCTCCTTGGTTTTCATACAAGAGTGTGACAGTACAAATCCAGATTACCCACTGATCTGTGGGCTGAACCACATTTGTAAGCCTTCAGATTCTGTTCTAGTTAGCAGAAGGTTCAGTTATTTACAGTCTGCTGAGATTTTTTCAGTACTGATGCCTTTATCCTAAATAAGAGAGAGAACAAATTGCTGTGGCTTGATTCTGCCAGGACTGTCATTTGTTACTAAATCTCAGCTGTTGTTCTGTAGGTAGCGATTTGGGTGCTTATTAAGAATGTGCCTGTTGGTGTCCATCAGCAATAAGTGTGTGTGTGTGCTGTGAGTGGGCACGTCCCAGTGTTTCCGTGAGCTATGCCATTTACTAACCTTACAGCTGATGTTTTGCTGTCTATTACTTGGCATCAGTAATAAATGTTTCCCGCAGCTGCAGATTTTTAACCTTTTTGGTTACGCATGAGCATGTGTCTTACCTTTTCCTACTCGGCATGTGCAGGCGCAAACCCCGGTCGTGCCTCGAGGGCACACGTTAGTGCAGCATTGTCAGCAGAAGCTGACGGAAGACCTGTCCATCATGTACGAGAAGTGTTCACAGCAGCATGGGTTTTGTGTAAATGGGAACTTGCACCCCAAAAGCTTCTCCACTTACCTCTTTAATGTTTACTAACACCTTTTCATTTACAGCTCTTAACCCGCCTTGTGTTCTTGGGAAAGACAAGCTCTGGGTCTTGCCTCCAGACAACTTGTATATGACATCCTGTAATAAAACTTCTTCAAACAACAGAATACTGGGAAAGGCCAAATATCAGCACTGCTCTGTATACATGCAGTGGTGCTTGTAAAAATGTATGTGTAATTGTTTAGCGCATTGCCAAGGCTGGGATTCATATGTAACTCTACGACTGGAGACTTATCCACAGTGCATGGGCTTAAGTTCCTTGGAAAACTCAAGTGCCTCTTGAATTTCCTGTTAAAGCCAGGAGGGGCAGAAGTTCAACTGCCATAAAACTATGCTGAATGAGTAATTCCCTTTGGAGAACTGGACTCTTTGGAGAAGGGTCTTTCCAGCCTTCTCTGGGGATGCCTTTGTAACAAGTTGAGTTCTCGTAAGGTTTTGTACTAAATCAATAAATAAATTAATAATAGAGCAGCTGTTGATTGTAAACTCTGGGAATTTCCTATACTCAAATTTCAGCCAGGGGATAAACTCACTTAGGGAGCAGACACTGCCTTTGTCAACTATTCAGTCTCCAGGCCCTCTATCAATTCTAGGGTTTCTAATCAACAAAGCAGAACCAAATCCTTTCCTAGCTCTGCATGTAATGCCAAGAGAGAGACAGAAATGTGTCTTGGTTTATGTCTGTGAAGAACAGTGAGAGCACATTCCCTTTGTGATGATCTACTGAGCTTCCTACCAAATCCTCATAGAGTAGCTTTCTCCTGAGTTCTAAATTGACTCTAAGCTTGCCCAAACTGAGGCAGGAGTATTCCTTTATTTCTCCTGGCAGTCATATGGTGTTTAGTCAGCTAATATTGCCTTATATGGCCTGTTTGTAGACTACAACTCCCAGGAACCTCTGGTCTTTAAACGCTGACTTAATGGCAAAGTAATGGAAGTGCAGGTCTCTGGATCAGCATGTTCTGAAGCAAAAAAAAAAATATATTTTTTTGTTATTGAGGAGCTGGTTTGGTATCAGTGTTCCCGTGAAGCCCCCCACTTCATTGTGGCTATGTGGCTAGCCCTCACCGCGTGGAGGAAAGCTTGGAAATGTGAACCACATGCACACAAAACTCTAGAAACTTGAAAAATTAAGTATATAAAGTATATATATTAAGTTTATAAAAATATACTGTGCCTTTTGCATTTCATGTTTTGTGTTTCATTTGGAGTGATATGGTACTTGGATAATCTTTTTTAATAAAACAAATAGGAAAAAGTGTTGCAAAACAGTGACAAGATTTTTTCCTCTCTCCTTTTATCCCCGTTTTAGGAAGGCATGAGGTGCACTCCTGGACAACAGCTACCAAGCAGTCCTTGTGTCTCATGTGGCAAAAAGTGAAAGTGCAGCTAATGTTAAGCATGTCTTTCCTCGTTGCTATTTTTTGGCATTGCAGAAGGCTATACAGCTTTTTAGCACAGCTACTGAAACGGTAGGTTTTTATTATGCAGACTTTAATCCTCCATGCTGTTGCTTATTTCAGTAAATACTGACCTTTGACAACTCCTTTTTGACATGTTTTATCATTTGGATTTCAGGTGGAGCAACTATCTTCAGAGAAAACTCATAAGTAATCTTTTTGTTGTTATTCTGTATTCCTGAAGACACCCCCACCCACCCCCCCACACCACCCTTTAGTTACCTTCTGCTGTTCTGCATTTAATCTATGAATTAATCTCAATTTAGGGAATCTCAGTGTGCTGACAGAAGTTGATCTACTTGGTTATAGTGCGAGAGAATGGAAAGGAGAATCGAAGCAGGCCAAACACATGAGGGAGGTAAGAGTTAAATTTTAATCTCTTCATGAGGATGGGGGAGATGAAGTACCCGGGAAAGGAACAGCACTCCCAGGGCAAGAAGCTGCCACAGCGACCAGAGCCTGCCACACTGGCTGGCCAAAGGAAAAGCAAAAGGGACAGCATGAACATGGGGAGACTGCAGTAGAGCAGGTCAAAACATAAATCAGATGTTAGTCATGTATCTTTGCCAAATCCCTCCCATAGCCCTGATGACCGGTGCAGTGGATTTTGCAGGAAAAATCATCCCCAGTGCTACAGCCTAAATAACTTCGTCTTAGGCACTGTCTCTTGGCCAGCCTTGATTTAAGGTAAAACCTCTCGTTCCAGGGAGGAATGAAACTTCTAGCTAAAGTAGCTATAGAAGGGGTAGAGTAGTAATATCTGTTAAAGCAAGCTTAGACTCAAAATCTAACTCAAATCTGACCATAGTTGGCTAACCATGACATTATATCCTTGTATCCTTATGGTGTGCCATTTCAGACCAGCACAGGACAAATATAGCACCAGGTCCGTATTTCTGATTATCTGCTGATGGTGGGAACACTGACCATGAGATGCTGAAAGAGATCAAGAAGGCAAATTGGGCAGGAGGTGCAGTAGTAATGAGGGATACCAGCTAGTCCTCTGGACTGGCAGCAGCTGTGGGGTTCAGCTTCAAGGTGCTGCCAGTTACTATTTCATGGATCCTGAACCAGCCTAATGAGCTTGCTGTCCCCAAAAGGGGCAGTCCCTTGCTTATCTTGTCTCTCTCTTTTCTTCACCTCGTTCAGCTAAAGAGCCATTCTCCATTTTTTATGCTGGCTCTTACATCTTCTGTCGGATGTGGTTCACCAAGGTGGTGAACTGAGAGGGACACCTGAGCTTACTGAAGCAGCAGGAAGGATTCACTAGGCTTACGATTATCATAGCCAATGCAAAGTAAGAGTAGGGGAGACTGTGCAGCCAAGTGGTGTTGGGATGGGATGAGGAAGTGACTGAGGTGAAAGAGGACCAGGAATTGAGACCACCTTCCTGCCCCCTCCAGGCACCAAACTGCGAGACTGATACAGCAGCCTGTGTAACTGTAGGATCCTCTTTCTAAGTTAATTCTCTGCCAATTTATTGATCTGAATTTGTCTCACCAAGGGCTCAGATGAGAGCCAGAGGTAATGCAGATGAAATACAGGGATTGTGTAGCTGAAAGAAGGGCCATCCACTTCAGCATGGAACTGCCAGATCTGCGCAGCCTCAGGGCACCATCACATGATGGATTCAAGTCAGCATAAGATGTTTCTGCCAAAAGGACTTTTCTCCAGATGCCTGTTCCTGCCCTTTTGCTGCTCCATCCCATGTGTCAGCACAAGTCATGAAGTGGTCAGGGTTAAAGCAATTATGGCAAAGAAGTCTTTGCTGACCTATTCTGCTTTGGTTGACCATGTGAGTGTTTACACTAGCAACAGTTCAGAGACTGGAGCAAGTTGCTGGGTCTGGAGAGTGCAGAATCACTCTTAAGGGCAGTGCCAGTTTAAGATGTTTATACAAACTGTGGTGTTAGAACATTTTTGTATACATAAAACTTCTAAATATACTTGCTCTTTCCCCTAGCCCCCTCCTATGAATAGTTTGAATTGGGCTCCAATTCAACATGGTCTGAGATTTAAAATGTTTATTGGTAATTTTTTTTTGTCTTTTTCTAGGCATATGAAGAATTGTTTTGGAGCTATCATGTCAAATATCTGCGACAAGTCAGAAGGGACAACTATAGTGTGCTAAGAGCGGTGCTTTTTCAGATATTCAGCCAAGGCATTCCTTTTCCATCATGGATGAAGGAGAGAGATATATTAAAGGTGAAATGCGTTTCCTAAATTAACAGGATTCAGGTGACCTTGCACTGCAGAAGAAAGCTTTTCTCAATGTGAAAACTGATATGTATGCTGTGAAAGTAGAATAGAATCGGTATCAGAATTTAAACAGAAGTTTTTCAGACTCTTTGAACTACACAACTGAAATCATGTCCCTGATCTAAACATACCAAAGGTGTCTGTAGTGCTAAAAACCTCACTGAGTTTGGATGTATCCAGCTTTTCCAGAGTGTGGGTTATATACTTTGCTGAGAGCATATTTTCTTTTCTTGGCTGGTCCCATTTTATAAGTTTCTTAAGGACTTGGCAGTCAAATGGAGCTTTTTTTCTTAATATTTGAGTTGTTCTGAACCCTATTTATATTTTTTGCTTGAACTGTAATACCAGAGGGTAGAACCACATAATAAATTAAAATGTCTGTAGACAGGTTTATATAACTTTATATTCTACTTCTTGTTATGGCTACAATCTTTACTTAATTAGTTGTCATGTTTTGTTGTGGTTTTTTTTTTGCCAGCTCCCTGAAAAGCTTTTGTACTCTCAAGGTTGCAACTGGATTCAGCAATACAGTTTTGGGCCAGAAAGATACACATGTCCCAATGTCTTTGGCAAATTGCGCAAATGTATGGAGACATTAAAGACCAATGTAAGTATGTAGGAGATGGCTGGAGGGAATAAAAACACTGAGAAGTGGGTTGAGACCAAGTTACTGCTTCTGATTACATATTTCTAGCTCTAGAAACAAAGCATTAGTAATAAAAAGAAGGAATTAAAATAGAGATCTCGTCCTTGTCCCTTGCCTGCAACCCTGCTGTGCTACAGCGACAACTGCGTGTCTTCTTGCGACGTGCCTGATGGTTCTTGCCTGCAGTTACCATGTTCTAGTTGCTCTTTGCATTTTCCAGTGTTGTGTTGTTGGGCTTTTATTTTTATCTTGTTGTAGTTCTTTGTAAATTGATGTTAGTCCCTCAGCATGAAGCATTTAAACTGGATGTTTGTACAGAAAAAAAAGTTTCAAGTCAGCATGGTGAACAAATCTAAACAATTAATTGTTGCAGAGCATCTGTATTATACATTATGCTGTTATTGGGCATGAGATTTAGCTCCCAACTCCATTTTATTTCTACAATGATGCCATTTGTCCAGTGAGATGGATTTTTGCCTATTTTTACCAACAGGGTTCTCTGCTGTCTTTTCCAGCTCCATCATCATCTTGTGGGCTGCTGCCTGCAGATGCTGTTGTGCCTGGGCTGTGTTGGTTAATAGGTGCTTTACACTTAGGACACGCTTTTTGCTTAGGTAGTAGAGGTCCTCTTGCAAAAGAACATTAGTGGTTCATCCACTTGGTCTCATTTTTAATTTGTAAGGAAAGTCTTCAGGAATGCTTGAGGTGATGGGGGATCTGTTTCTCAATTTAGTATTTATGGGTAAGTTAGACTTTTTTCTTGCAATTCAGTTTATGGCCACTTCAGCACACAAACGATACAAACACAGAATTAATTGAAATTCATTTGAATCCCAGTCACTGAGCATCATTGTACAAACTGGCAGTTATTCCTGTTTTGGAATCTTTCATATTAAATAGAATTCCTAATAATTAATATTCTTCTGTGTGCTTTCTAGTGGACTGCAGTAAGTGCTACTAAAGATCATGAAGAAAGAGGAACCATGTGTAATACACTCTTTTCTGATGAGAGCAAGGAGCACAAACTGTATGAGGCCATAAAATTCATCATGCTCTATGAAGTTGTCGAAGCCTATGAGAAGATAAAGAACAGGGAAGAACCCATACACAACCTTTTTAGCCTGCTCCTTGCTCGTGATTCGTCGTCTGACCCTCTGAGTTTCATGATGAATCATCTGAACTACATAGGTGACTCTATTTGCCTAGACCAGGTAATGATATAAATGATAAACAAAAGTTATTGCATCTCTGATGTGATTAAGTGAATATATCATACTTTATCTGTGATAGCTGGTCTCTCTTTTTTTTTTTTTTTTTTTTTTTTTACTTTGAGATGTGGGGAAGTGGACTGAGAACAGGCATTTGTCTTCCAGGAAAAAAGAACTGTAGTAGATTAAAATGGGGTGGACAGTTTTCCTGCTGGTCCAGAAAAATGCTGCAAGCTATCAAGTTTAGAGCAATGATATCTTTGATATGTAAAATAACCTTAGATTATGTAGATTTGACCTGTAGTTTTGCTTTTCCTATCAGTTCCACCATGCCAAACCCTCTATCATCACTCTGTTTCTTCCCCTCTCTTTGGTTCACATTAAATCTGACATCTGTTAAGAGCAGGTAATGAGAACTCTATTAATTGTTCACCTTTATATGTTAAGATTTTTTTTTAATTTTATATTTAGTGAGGAGTTAAGTACTGACATCTAAGCTCCATGCTGCCACTCTGCAAACAGTCTCACTTTCCAATGGGTGAAAGTATTTTTTTATAATGAATTTCAGTTATCAAGCCAACTGTCGGATGTTGCAGTCACCTTCAGGAGCAGTTTGTTTATAACTGGACACATTCTGCTCCATCTGGCTGTGACCAAGGATATGAATTTTTTCCAAAGCATTTTTTCCAGATTAAATAATCCTTTGTAAGAAGTGTCAGTGAAGATGCCAGTTCTCAAGTTTCATATACATGAAATATAAGGAAATTTTTTCCTTTTATATTTCTCTCATGTAGCAAGTGATCACAGGGTGGCAGGCTTCTCATTTTTCAAGGTGTTTCAATCTTTTAATAATAGCTCGTCTCTTTGTGCTCCCCACTAAGATGTGTGAGCTGTCAGGTGGAGGAGGGATGTTTCCAAAGTGTCAAGTGTTAACCAGAATATCCTCTACATGCAAAAGAGCAGTGCAAAGACTGTTGGAACAGTAAGAATACCCTCAACCGTTTAATTTTCTTAGTTACAAAAAGGCCCCTTTTATTCGTTGTCTACTGTTTTGAAGCTAGGTGACTTGCTTTAACTTGGATTATCTTTGGTTTAGTTTTCCAAGTCTAGAAATAAACGTCTTACAGACTTCTTTTATCTTTAGGTTGAACTGTTTCTTCTTGGATACATACTTGAATTAAAGATAAGAGTTTATAGACTGCACAGGTTTAATACGGAGGAATTTCAAGTAAACTATCCAGATGAATACCAAAGGGAATGGAATGAGATCTCTCTCCTGACTGAGGATGACCGCTACTATCACATCCCGCTTTTCAGAACGTGAAGGACCAATGACTTGGTTTTTTTTGTTTCATTTGTATAATATAGTGAGTGACCAGTTCCAGTGAATTAGGTTTCTAACTGGCAGCAGTATGATTTTGAGACTGCTTGTTAATGATTACAAAATGATTTATGGGTTTATTGTGTTAATGTTTTGCTTTCCAATTACAGCACAACTCACCACCAGTCAGCCATAAAAACCATAAAATATTTTGCTATACTCTCTGGGGGAAAAATGTTTTATCTGAGGGTTGTCAGACAAAAAAATTGGGCTGCATGACAAAGAAGTCAAAGGTAATGCTGAGTTTTCCATTGCTAGCCTAAGGGTGTACTGTGACATCTCTGGATGGGTTAAGCTCAAGTTCCTGAAGCAATTACTGCCTTTCCCTCCTCTGTCTCTAGGACAGCTAGCCATGATGAATAACAGAGGAAGCAACTCCCAGAGTCCCACAGTTTATACTCCAGGCTGTTAAACTTGCATTGACTTGGGGCTGCCTAGGATGGGAGGGTATAAACTGGGGCCTCTGCGTAGCTGCTTCAAATCCCATGTGGCTTCCCTATTGCTGGAACACCTCCCCTCAGGGATGCGCAGAGCAAGCAGCCGCAGGCTGTACTTAACCTGAGACATGTGAAATTAAGCTGTCTGCACTCAGTGCTGGTATCTGAAGGTGAAGCAGTGTTACGCAGTGGGGGAAAAACCCACCAAACACACAAAATAATACTGTGCCAGAAGAACAGAAGATCTACTTTATAACAAAAGCTTTCCCAAACCTAAGAAGGCAATATTAATTAATAAGTAACATGCAGTAGAGTTTGATCCAGTAGCTGTCAATAGGTTTTGTCAATATGTAAATCCTTTAAGGGCTGATTTCAACATTACCTGCCAAGAGATATCAAGGTTTGCTTTGCAAGTCATCTGAGAAAGCTGTGCACAGAATACATTCACAAACACTGCCTTTTCAGAAAATACTGATTTTTTTTTTTTTTTTTTTAATGCATTGGTGTGCATTTAGCAGTGCATGTACATATTATATCCACTGTGGATATACTAAAATCTTTACATAAGACAGTTATCATTAGTTTAGACCTCAGTGTTTGAAGAAGTCTATCCGGGACAACTAATTACATGGAACATTTTGCCCAGTTCTTTTTTCTAAAAGAATCAATTGTGTTTTGATTATTTGAGAAATAAGGGACCTTAATTTGAAAAAATATTAAAATGATGTAGCAGATCTAGCAAAACATTTGTGAAAAGCTTACAAACCCATAAGCATGCAGCTGTACTGCAAAAAGTGGTGGTTTATTAAGAAGCAAAGCCTTGCCTTTCCTTATGCTAAAGCTATGGGGACAGACAGATTTGTTTTTAACTCCTGCAGGAGAAAATATAAGCTGGTAACAAAAATGAGCTGGACTGGCAGGAGTTAACGCAGTGGCATGAGGTAACTAAATGGTAATGCTTGGAATGCATGGAGACTGCTTGGTTCCTTTGTGTAAAGGAAAGCAATTTTATCCCTTAGAGTCCTTTTATTTGTATGTATATGTATATATATTTATAAACACAAACATCTGAGTTCTGTATTATAATGATTTTGTTTCCTGAAAGTATTTCTGAGTTCAGCTTTGTTCAATAACTTGTACCTTTTAATTAAGAAGGCTTGATACCTATAATAATTTCATCTCATCAAAACCTGCATATCAAATACTTTATTTATTAAAAGTAACTTTTCCTTCACTGAATGAAATAATTTGCGTACTTTAGATTTGGTTCTGCTCCACATGGGGAAATGTTATAGTGCCTGAGAGTAGGGTACTGCTATTTTGCATCAACAGTAACATTTACAGCCATTAATAAACTTTTCTATATTTTATTCTTGTTTTCGTACAAGCAGACATACCAAAACCAGAATGTATTTTTAGAGTGGGCTTTTTAATGGTTTGCATATTATTTATGAATAGGGATAAAAAAGTGTTGCAGCTGAACATGTATGTTTTTGTAATCTTGAGCATATTAATAACAGGGTTAATAAAGATCTAAGACTGTGGAATTTATCTTGCCAATTTGGATGTTTGCATCTCAACTAGTTCACCTTGTGCTCTCTGCCTTGTCTGTGGAGGGCAGTGGCATGCAGTCAGTCAGAGGAGTGGGTCTCTGGAAGGGTCGCGTTCTCCTCACTGACTGTAGCGGGAGCTGGCAGTGATCGGCATAAATCTCTCTGCTCTAGCTGTCTGAAGTTAGGCAAGATTACTTTTGTCCCAAGAATCCAGAAAGGACATGATGAAACAGTTCTTCTGGCTTATCAAACATCAGAGGTGCTAGCCGAAGCACAACAGGAACAGAAATGGGAGGTGAAGAAAAGGGAACTTCAGGTGAGGATAACTGCAAGCCTCCAGAGAGTGCTCTATCTAGGATCTTAAGAAACACTGAGACAGGTTTGGGGCTGCACTGTGTTTTAATCAGGTTCTCTTATAATTTACATATAAAGAAATATACGTATATACATATATATGTGCATATATGAGCAAGCGGCACACGGAGCAGAGAGCGGCGGCTGTGGGAGAAGTGGGGTGGCTGCGGTGAGTGCTGTTCGCTTTTGCTGAGGCTTTGCGAAGGAGCCGGGCTTCCCGGAGACGGTGAAGCCGGGGCAGAGCAAGGAAACCCGAGTCTGAGCGAGAATCCTGAGAGAAACTCGAGAGATACCGAAAGGCTGAGGGGGCAGGGGGCGTGACTGAGAGCCGCGGCAAACTTCAAAAGCAGCCATCCCGGCAGCTCCCTCAGAGCAAGCGGCACGCAGAGCAGAGAGCGGCGGCTGTGGGAGCGGTGGGGCGGCTGCGGCGAGTGCTGTTCGCTTTTGCTGAGGCTTTGCGAAGGAGCCGGGCTTCCCGGAGACGGTGAAGCCGGGGCAGAGCAAGAAGACCCGAGTCTGAGCGGTGTCACGGTACCAGTGACCTCCGGTACGAGTGCCATGCTCAGGCATTCGCTGCAGCCGGAAACCTGCACAGCTGCATCTCTGCTCGGAGGATCCGTCTGAGTCCCCATATTCTTTTTCACAACAGTTTTTGGGTGCGTGCCGACCATGGTCTATGCGGTCTATGGTCTATCTAGCTAGTCCTCTCCTCGCGCTGCTCTCCGCGTGCTTGTCTCTCGGTAGACTAGCCGCCGCTCTCTGCTCCACGTGCCGCTTGCTCTGAGGGAGCTGCCGAGACGGCTGCTTTTAAAATTTGCCGCGGCTCTCAGTCACGCCCCCCGCCACCTCAGCCTTTCGGTATCTCTCGAGTTTCTCTCAGGATTCCCGCTCAGACTCGGGTTTCCTTGCTCTGCCCCGGCTTCACCGTCTCCGGGAAGCCCGGCTCCTTCGCAAAGCCTCAGCAAAAGCGAACAGCACTCGCCGCAGCCGCCCCACCGCTCCCACAGCCGCCGCTCTCTGCTCCACGTGCCGCTTGCTCTGAGGGAGCTGCCGAGACGGCTGCTTTTAAAATTTGCCGCGGCTCTCAGTCACGCCCCCCGCCACCTCAGCCTTTCGGTATCTCTCGAGTTTCTCTCAGGATTCCCGCTCAGACTCGGGTTTCCTTGCTCTGCCCCGGCTTCACCGTCTCCGGGAAGCCCGGCTCCTTCGCAAAGCCTCAGCAAAAGCGAACAGCACTCGCCGCAGCCGCCCCACCGCTCCCACAGCCGCCGCTCTCTGCTCCGCGTGCCGCTTGCTCTGAGGGAGCTGCCGGGACGGCTGCTTTTAAAATTTGCCGCGGCTCTCAGTCATGCCCCCCGCCACCTCAGCCTTTCGGTATCTCTCGAGTTTCTCTCAGGATTCCCGCTCAGACTCGGGTTTCCTTGCTCTGCCCCGGCTTCACCGTCTCCGGGAAGCCCGGCTCCTTCGCAAAGCCTCAGCAAAAGCGAACAGCACTCGCCGCAGCCGCCCCACCGCTCCCACAGCCGCCGCTCTCTGCTCCGCGTGCCACTTGCTCTGAGGGAGCTGCCGGGACGGCTGCTTTTAAAATTTGCCGCGGCTCTCAGTCACGCCCCCCGCCACCTCAGCCTTTCGGTATCTCTCGAGTTTCTCTCAGGATTCCCGCTCAGACTCGGGTTTCCTTGCTCTGCCCCGGCTTCACCGTCTCCGGGAAGCCCGGCTCCTTCGCAAAGCCTCAGCAAAAGCGAACAGCACTCGCCGCAGCCGCCCCACCGCTCCCACAGCCGCCGCTCTCTGCTCCGCGTGCCGCTTGCTCTGAGGGAGCTGCCGAGACGGCTGCTTTTAAAATTTGCCGCGGCTCTCAGTCACGCCCCCCGCCACCTCAGCCTTTCGGTATCTCTCGAGTTTCTCTCAGGATTCCCGCTCAGACTCGGGTTTCCTTGCTCTGCCCCGGCTTCACCGTCTCCGGGAAGCCCGGCTCCTTCGCAAAGCCTCAGCAAAAGCGAACAGCACTCGCCGCAGCCGCCCCACCACTCCCACAGCCGCCGCTCTCTGCTCCGCGTGCCGCTTGCTCTGAGGGAGCTGCCGGGACGGCTGCTTTTAAAATTTGCCGCGGCTCTCAGTCACGCCCCCCGCCACCTCAGCCTTTCGGTATCTCTCGAGTTTCTCTCAGGATTCCCGCTCAGACTCGGGTTTCCTTGCTCTGCCCCGGCTTCACCGTCTCCGGGAAGCCCGGCTCCTTCGCAAAGCCTCAGCAAAAGCGAACAGCACTCGCCGCAGCCGCCCCACCGCTCCCACAGCCGCCGCTCTCTGCTCCGCGTGCCGCTTGCTCTGAGGGAGCTGCCGGGACGGCTGCTTTTAAAATTTGCCGCGGCTCTCAGTCACGCCCCCCGCCACCTCAGCCTTTCGGTATCTCTCGAGTTTCTCTCAGGATTCCCGCTCAGACTCGGGTTTCCTTGCTCTGCCCCGGCTTCACCGTCTCCGGGAAGCCCGGCTCCTTCGCAAAGCCTCAGCAAAAGCGAACAGCACTCGCCGCAGCCGCCCCACTGCTCCCACAGCCGCCGCTCTCTGCTCCGCGTGCCGCTTGCTCTGAGGGAGCTGCCGAGACGGCTGCTTTTAAAATTTGCCGCGGCTCTCAGTCACGCCCCCCGCCACCTCAGCCTTTCGGTATCTCTCGAGTTTCTCTCAGGATTCCCGCTCAGACTCGGGTTTCCTTGCTCTGCCCCGGCTTCACCGTCTCCGGGAAGCCCGGCTCCTTCGCAAAGCCTCAGCAAAAGCGAACAGCACTCGCCGCAGCCGCCCCACTGCTCCCACAGCCGCCGCTCTCTGCTCCGCGTGCCGCTTGCTCTGAGGGAGCTGCCGAGACGGCTGCTTTTAAAATTTGCCGCGGCTCTCAGTCACGCCCCCCGCCACCTCAGCCTTTCGGTATCTCTCGAGTTTCTCTCAGGATTCCCGCTCAGACTCGGGTTTCCTTGCTCTGCCCCGGCTTCACCGTCTCCGGGAAGCCCGGCTCCTTCGCAAAGCCTCAGCAAAAGCGAACAGCACTCGCCGCAGCCGCCCCACCACTCCCACAGCCGCCGCTCTCTGCTCCGCGTGCCGCTTGCTCTGAGGGAGCTGCCGGGACGGCTGCTTTTAAAATTTGCCGCGGCTCTCAGTCACGCCCCCCGCCACCTCAGCCTTTCGGTATCTCTCAAGTTTCTCTCAGGATTCCCGCTCAGACTCGGGTTTCCTTGCTCTGCCCCGGCTTCACCGTCTCCGGGAAGCCCGGCTCCTTCGCAAAGCCTCAGCAAAAGCGAACAGCACTCGCCGCAGCCGCCCCACCGCTCCCACAGCCGCCGCTCTCTGCTCCGCGTGCCGCTTGCTCTGAGGGAGCTGCCGGGACGGCTGCTTTTAAAATTTGCCGCGGCTCTCAGTCACGCCCCCCGCCACCTCAGCCTTTCGGTATCTCTCGAGTTTCTCTCAGGATTCCCGCTCAGACTCGGGTTTCCTTGCTCTGCCCCGGCTTCACCGTCTCCGGGAAGCCCGGCTCCTTCGCAAAGCCTCAGCAAAAGCGAACAGCACTCGCCGCAGCCGCCCCACCGCTCCCACAGCCGCCGCTCTCTGCTCCACGTGCCGCTTGCTCTGAGGGAGCTGCCGAGACGGCTGCTTTTAAAATTTGCCGCGGCTCTCAGTCACGCCCCCCGCCACCTCAGCCTTTCGGTATCTCTCGAGTTTCTCTCAGGATTCCCGCTCAGACTCGGGTTTCCTTGCTCTGCCCCGGCTTCACCGTCTCCGGGAAGCCCGGCTCCTTCGCAAAGCCTCAGCAAAAGCGAACAGCACTCGCCGCAGCCGCCCCACCGCTCCCACAGCCGCCGCTCTCTGCTCCGCGTGCCGCTTGCTCTGAGGGAGCTGCCGGGACGGCTGCTTTTAAAATTTGCCGCGGCTCTCAGTCATGCCCCCCGCCACCTCAGCCTTTCGGTATCTCTCGAGTTTCTCTCAGGATTCCCGCTCAGACTCGGGTTTCCTTGCTCTGCCCCGGCTTCACCGTCTCCGGGAAGCCCGGCTCCTTCGCAAAGCCTCAGCAAAAGCGAACAGCACTCGCCGCAGCCGCCCCACCGCTCCCACAGCCGCCGCTCTCTGCTCCGCGTGCCACTTGCTCTGAGGGAGCTGCCGGGACGGCTGCTTTTAAAATTTGCCGCGGCTCTCAGTCACGCCCCCCGCCACCTCAGCCTTTCGGTATCTCTCGAGTTTCTCTCAGGATTCCCGCTCAGACTCGGGTTTCCTTGCTCTGCCCCGGCTTCACCGTCTCCGGGAAGCCCGGCTCCTTCGCAAAGCCTCAGCAAAAGCGAACAGCACTCGCCGCAGCCGCCCCACCGCTCCCACAGCCGCCGCTCTCTGCTCCGCGTGCCGCTTGCTCTGAGGGAGCTGCCGAGACGGCTGCTTTTAAAATTTGCCGCGGCTCTCAGTCACGCCCCCCGCCACCTCAGCCTTTCGGTATCTCTCGAGTTTCTCTCAGGATTCCCGCTCAGACTCGGGTTTCCTTGCTCTGCCCCGGCTTCACCGTCTCCGGGAAGCCCGGCTCCTTCGCAAAGCCTCAGCAAAAGCGAACAGCACTCGCCGCAGCCGCCCCACCACTCCCACAGCCGCCGCTCTCTGCTCCGCGTGCCGCTTGCTCTGAGGGAGCTGCCGGGACGGCTGCTTTTAAAATTTGCCGCGGCTCTCAGTCACGCCCCCCGCCACCTCAGCCTTTCGGTATCTCTCGAGTTTCTCTCAGGATTCCCGCTCAGACTCGGGTTTCCTTGCTCTGCCCCGGCTTCACCGTCTCCGGGAAGCCCGGCTCCTTCGCAAAGCCTCAGCAAAAGCGAACAGCACTCGCCGCAGCCGCCCCACCGCTCCCACAGCCGCCGCTCTCTGCTCCGCGTGCCGCTTGCTCTGAGGGAGCTGCCGGGACGGCTGCTTTTAAAATTTGCCGCGGCTCTCAGTCACGCCCCCCGCCACCTCAGCCTTTCGGTATCTCTCGAGTTTCTCTCAGGATTCCCGCTCAGACTCGGGTTTCCTTGCTCTGCCCCGGCTTCACCGTCTCCGGGAAGCCCGGCTCCTTCGCAAAGCCTCAGCAAAAGCGAACAGCACTCGCCGCAGCCGCCCCACTGCTCCCACAGCCGCCGCTCTCTGCTCCGCGTGCCGCTTGCTCTGAGGGAGCTGCCGAGACGGCTGCTTTTAAAATTTGCCGCGGCTCTCAGTCACGCCCCCCGCCACCTCAGCCTTTCGGTATCTCTCGAGTTTCTCTCAGGATTCCCGCTCAGACTCGGGTTTCCTTGCTCTGCCCCGGCTTCACCGTCTCCGGGAAGCCCGGCTCCTTCGCAAAGCCTCAGCAAAAGCGAACAGCACTCGCCGCAGCCGCCCCACCGCTCCCACAGCCGCCGCTCTCTGCTCCGCGTGCCGCTTGCTCTGAGGGAGCTGCCGAGACGGCTGCTTTTAAAATTTGCCGCGGCTCTCAGTCACGCCCCCCGCCACCTCAGCCTTTCGGTATCTCTCGAGTTTCTCTCAGGATTCCCGCTCAGACTCGGGTTTCCTTGCTCTGCCCCGGCTTCACCGTCTCCGGGAAGCCCGGCTCCTTCGCAAAGCCTCAGCAAAAGCGAACAGCACTCGCCGCAGCCGCCCCACCACTCCCACAGCCGCCGCTCTCTGCTCCGCGTGCCGCTTGCTCTGAGGGAGCTGCCGGGACGGCTGCTTTTAAAATTTGCCGCGGCTCTCAGTCACGCCCCCCGCCACCTCAGCCTTTCGGTATCTCTCAAGTTTCTCTCAGGATTCCCGCTCAGACTCGGGTTTCCTTGCTCTGCCCCGGCTTCACCGTCTCCGGGAAGCCCGGCTCCTTCGCAAAGCCTCAGCAAAAGCGAACAGCACTCGCCGCAGCCGCCCCACCGCTCCCACAGCCGCCGCTCTCTGCTCCGCGTGCCGCTTGCTCTGAGGGAGCTGCCGAGACGGCTGCTTTTAAAATTTGCCGCTGCTCTCAGTCACGCCCCCCGCCACCTCAGCCTTTCGGTATCTCTCGAGTTTCTCTCAGGATTCCCGCTCAGACTCGGGTTTCCTTGCTCTGCCCCGGCTTCACCGTCTCCGGGAAGCCCGGCTCCTTCGCAAAGCCTCAGCAAAAGCAAACAGCACTCGCCGCAGCCGCCCCACCGCTCCCACAGCCGCCGCTCTCTGCTCCGCGTGCCGCTTGCTCTGAGGGAGCTGCCGGGACGGCTGCTTTTAAAATTTGCCGCGGCTCTCAGTCACGCCCCCCGCCACCTCAGCCTTTCGGTATCTCTCGAGTTTCTCTCAGGATTCCCGCTCAGACTCGGGTTTCCTTGCTCTGCCCCGGCTTCACCGTCTCCGGGAAGCCCGGCTCCTTCGCAAAGCCTCAGCAAAAGCGAACAGCACTCGCCGCAGCCGCCCCACCGCTCCCACAGCCGCCGCTCTCTGCTCCGCGTGCCACTTGCTCTGAGGGAGCTGCCGAGACGGCTGCTTTTAAAATTTGCCGCGGCTCTCAGTCACGCCCCCCGCCACCTCAGCCTTTCGGTATCTCTCGAGTTTCTCTCAGGATTCCCGCTCAGACTCGGGTTTCCTTGCTCTGCCCCGGCTTCACCGTCTCCGGGAAGCCCGGCTCCTTCGCAAAGCCTCAGCAAAAGCGAACAGCACTCGCCGCAGCTGCCCCACCGCTCCCACAGCCGCCGCTCTCTGCTCCGCGTGCCGCTTGCTCTGAGGGAGCTGCCGAGATGGCTGCTTTTAAAATTTGCCGCGGCTCTCAGTCACGCCCCCCGCCACCTCAGCCTTTCGGTATCTCTCGAGTTTCTCTCAGGATTCCCGCTCAGACTCGGGTTTCCTTGCTCTGCCCCGGCTTCACCGTCTCCGGGAAGCCCGGCTCCTTCGCAAAGCCTCAGCAAAAGCGAACAGCACTCGCCGCAGCCGCCCCACCGCTCCCACAGCCGCCGCTCTCTGCTCCGCGTGCCACTTGCTCTGAGGGAGCTGCCGGGACGGCTGCTTTTAAAATTTGCCGCGGCTCTCAGTCACGCCCCCCGCCACCTCAGCCTTTCGGTATCTCTCGAGTTTCTCTCAGGATTCCCGCTCAGACTCGGGTTTCCTTGCTCTGCCCCGGCTTCACCGTCTCCGGGAAGCCCGGCTCCTTCGCAAAGCCTCAGCAAAAGCGAACAGCACTCGCCGCAGCTGCCCCACCGCTCCCACAGCCGCCGCTCTCTGCTCCGCGTGCCGCTTGCTCTGAGGGAGCTGCCGGGACGGCTGCTTTTAAAATTTGCCGCGGCTCTCAGTCATGCCCCCCGCCACCTCAGCCTTTCGGTATCTCTCGAGTTTCTCTCAGGATTCCCGCTCAGACTCGGGTTTCCTTGCTCTGCCCCGGCTTCACCGTCTCCGGGAAGCCCGGCTCCTTCGCAAAGCCTCAGCAAAAGCGAACAGCACTCGCCGCAGCCGCCCCACCGCTCCCACAGCCGCCGCTCTCTGCTCCGCGTGCCACTTGCTCTGAGGGAGCTGCCGGGACGGCTGCTTTTAAAATTTGCCGCGGCTCTCAGTCACGCCCCCCGCCACCTCAGCCTTTCGGTATCTCTCGAGTTTCTCTCAGGATTCCCGCTCAGACTCGGGTTTCCTTGCTCTGCCCCGGCTTCACCGTCTCCGGGAAGCCCGGCTCCTTCGCAAAGCCTCAGCAAAAGCGAACAGCACTCGCCGCAGCTGCCCCACCGCTCCCACAGCCGCCGCTCTCTGCTCCGCGTGCCGCTTGCTCTGAGGGAGCTGCCGAGATGGCTGCTTTTAAAATTTGCCGCGGCTCTCAGTCACGCCCCCCGCCACCTCAGCCTTTCGGTATCTCTCGAGTTTCTCTCAGGATTCCCGCTCAGACTCGGGTTTCCTTGCTCTGCCCCGGCTTCACCGTCTCCGGGAAGCCCGGCTCCTTCGCAAAGCCTCAGCAAAAGCGAACAGCACTCGCCGCAGCCGCCCCACCGCTCCCACAGCCGCCGCTCTCTGCTCCGCGTGCCACTTGCTCTGAGGGAGCTGCCGGGACGGCTGCTTTTAAAATTTGCCGCGGCTCTCAGTCACGCCCCCCGCCACCTCAGCCTTTCGGTATCTCTCGAGTTTCTCTCAGGATTCCCGCTCAGACTCGGGTTTCCTTGCTCTGCCCCGGCTTCACCGTCTCCGGGAAGCCCGGCTCCTTCGCAAAGCCTCAGCAAAAGCGAACAGCACTCGCCGCAGCTGCCCCACCGCTCCCACAGCCGCCGCTCTCTGCTCCGCGTGCCGCTTGCTCTGAGGGAGCTGCCGGGACGGCTGCTTTTAAAATTTGCCGCGGCTCTCAGTCATGCCCCCCGCCACCTCAGCCTTTCGGTATCTCTCGAGTTTCTCTCAGGATTCCCGCTCAGACTCGGGTTTCCTTGCTCTGCCCCGGCTTCACCGTCTCCGGGAAGCCCGGCTCCTTCGCAAAGCCTCAGCAAAAGCGAACAGCACTCGCCGCAGCCGCCCCACCGCTCCCACAGCCGCCGCTCTCTGCTCCGCGTGCCACTTGCTCTGAGGGAGCTGCCGGGACGGCTGCTTTTAAAATTTGCCGCGGCTCTCAGTCACGCCCCCCGCCACCTCAGCCTTTCGGTATCTCTCGAGTTTCTCTCAGGATTCCCGCTCAGACTCGGGTTTCCTTGCTCTGCCCCGGCTTCACCGTCTCCGGGAAGCCCGGCTCCTTCGCAAAGCCTCAGCAAAAGCGAACAGCACTCGCCGCAGCCGCCCCACCGCTCCCACAGCCGCCGCTCTCTGCTCCGCGTGCCGCTTGCTCTGAGGGAGCTGCCGAGACGGCTGCTTTTAAAATTTGCCGCGGCTCTCAGTCACGCCCCCCGCCACCTCAGCCTTTCGGTATCTCTCGAGTTTCTCTCAGGATTCCCGCTCAGACTCGGGTTTCCTTGCTCTGCCCCGGCTTCACCGTCTCCGGGAAGCCCGGCTCCTTCGCAAAGCCTCAGCAAAAGCGAACAGCACTCGCCGCAGCCGCCCCACTGCTCCCACAGCCGCCGCTCTCTGCTCCGCGTGCCGCTTGCTCTGAGGGAGCTGCCGAGACGGCTGCTTTTAAAATTTGCCGCGGCTCTCAGTCACGCCCCCCGCCACCTCAGCCTTTCGGTATCTCTCGAGTTTCTCTCAGGATTCCCGCTCAGACTCGGGTTTCCTTGCTCTGCCCCGGCTTCACCGTCTCCGGGAAGCCCGGCTCCTTCGCAAAGCCTCAGCAAAAGCGAACAGCACTCGCCGCAGCCGCCCCACTGCTCCCACAGCCGCCGCTCTCTGCTCCGCGTGCCGCTTGCTCTGAGGGAGCTGCCGAGACGGCTGCTTTTAAAATTTGCCGCGGCTCTCAGTCACGCCCCCCGCCACCTCAGCCTTTCGGTATCTCTCGAGTTTCTCTCAGGATTCCCGCTCAGACTCGGGTTTCCTTGCTCTGCCCCGGCTTCACCGTCTCCGGGAAGCCCGGCTCCTTCGCAAAGCCTCAGCAAAAGCGAACAGCACTCGCCGCAGCCGCCCCACCACTCCCACAGCCGCCGCTCTCTGCTCCGCGTGCCGCTTGCTCTGAGGGAGCTGCCGGGACGGCTGCTTTTAAAATTTGCCGCGGCTCTCAGTCACGCCCCCCGCCACCTCAGCCTTTCGGTATCTCTCAAGTTTCTCTCAGGATTCCCGCTCAGACTCGGGTTTCCTTGCTCTGCCCCGGCTTCACCGTCTCCGGGAAGCCCGGCTCCTTCGCAAAGCCTCAGCAAAAGCGAACAGCACTCGCCGCAGCCGCCCCACCGCTCCCACAGCCGCCGCTCTCTGCTCCGCGTGCCGCTTGCTCTGAGGGAGCTGCCGAGACGGCTGCTTTTAAAATTTGCCGCTGCTCTCAGTCACGCCCCCCGCCACCTCAGCCTTTCGGTATCTCTCGAGTTTCTCTCAGGATTCCCGCTCAGACTCGGGTTTCCTTGCTCTGCCCCGGCTTCACCGTCTCCGGGAAGCCCGGCTCCTTCGCAAAGCCTCAGCAAAAGCAAACAGCACTCGCCGCAGCCGCCCCACCGCTCCCACAGCCGCCGCTCTCTGCTCCGCGTGCCGCTTGCTCTGAGGGAGCTGCCGGGACGGCTGCTTTTAAAATTTGCCGCGGCTCTCAGTCACGCCCCCCGCCACCTCAGCCTTTCGGTATCTCTCGAGTTTCTCTCAGGATTCCCGCTCAGACTCGGGTTTCCTTGCTCTGCCCCGGCTTCACCGTCTCCGGGAAGCCCGGCTCCTTCGCAAAGCCTCAGCAAAAGCGAACAGCACTCGCCGCAGCCGCCCCACCGCTCCCACAGCCGCCGCTCTCTGCTCCGCGTGCCACTTGCTCTGAGGGAGCTGCCGAGACGGCTGCTTTTAAAATTTGCCGCGGCTCTCAGTCACGCCCCCCGCCACCTCAGCCTTTCGGTATCTCTCGAGTTTCTCTCAGGATTCCCGCTCAGACTCGGGTTTCCTTGCTCTGCCCCGGCTTCACCGTCTCCGGGAAGCCCGGCTCCTTCGCAAAGCCTCAGCAAAAGCGAACAGCACTCGCCGCAGCTGCCCCACCGCTCCCACAGCCGCCGCTCTCTGCTCCGCGTGCCGCTTGCTCTGAGGGAGCTGCCGAGATGGCTGCTTTTAAAATTTGCCGCGGCTCTCAGTCACGCCCCCCGCCACCTCAGCCTTTCGGTATCTCTCGAGTTTCTCTCAGGATTCCCGCTCAGACTCGGGTTTCCTTGCTCTGCCCCGGCTTCACCGTCTCCGGGAAGCCCGGCTCCTTCGCAAAGCCTCAGCAAAAGCGAACAGCACTCGCCGCAGCTGCCCCACCGCTCCCACAGCCGCCGCTCTCTGCTCCGCGTGCCGCTTGCTCTGAGGGAGCTGCCGAGATGGCTGCTTTTAAAATTTGCCGCGGCTCTCAGTCACGCCCCCCGCCACCTCAGCCTTTCGGTATCTCTCGAGTTTCTCTCAGGATTCCCGCTCAGACTCGGGTTTCCTTGCTCTGCCCCGGCTTCACCGTCTCCGGGAAGCCCGGCTCCTTCGCAAAGCCTCAGCAAAAGCGAACAGCACTCGCCGCAGCCGCCCCACCGCTCCCACAGCCGCCGCTCTCTGCTCCGCGTGCCGCTTGCTCTTAATGCTCTCAAATGCCGCTTGCTTTTTTATGTCATCTTTTTTAAAAATTGCGTCTCAAAAAGGTCATGGTTCCTACATTATTTTTTTTTTAACTCCAAAGCCAAGTACCGGAAACCTCTGTTCTACCCTGACACTGATGTTGTTTTTTGACTAGATTGTGGCTGGTAAGTTGAAGCGAATTATAAATTGCCCAGTGTGGGTGGTTGTTGCTGGTAAGCCCACCTGCTTAGTCTCAGGGTATTGAGTTTAGGGAGCAGTTTTCAACAGAAATTTGTAATTTGCCTAAAGCACAGATATAAAGAATAAGTATGGTTTCAAATTAGTTTAGTTGTCCAGAAAAATAAAGATACATCTGTTCTATTCAAAGCAGAGAAAATGCCTACATAGGTTGTTTTTTTTTCCAGTAGCTGGGTTTCCCTGTCCCTCTGTAGTTCGCAGTATTGCAGCAGTCCTGCTTGTGACCCTGTTATGTTACTGCCATTACCGCACTTATCTTTTTTGGATTCTTCATTTTTCTGAAAAAGCTCCTGATTCTGAAACAAAGGTAAAGTTGGTGCCAAGAAGCCCTGATCCTCCCCTCTTGGCTTGTGAGGGTTTTGGGGTGCATGAAGGCCTCGCTGGCAGGAGAGAAATGGAAAACATGAACAAAGCAGGGTGAGTGCTGGATGTTTTTATCTTCCAGCATATTCCAGTTTTGCATAATTCAAAGGTTAATGCCTCACAAAGGCATTTAACCAAAACATCCTCCTCTTTAGAGAAGTGATTGGCCATAGATCAAGAAATGTGGAGGCAACTAATTTGAATGCGCTTGTGCAAGCTTATGTGCAGCGAGTGATGAAGTCTACAGCACACAGCAGCTAATAACTCCCTGTGTCTGCTAAGCCAAGTTCTTGTGTTCGGCTGAATGTTTTCCCCATGGCAGTAATTTTCAGGATTGTGATACCCTGCGTCTTACAAATGCTGGAAATGTTTGGCCTTTGAGTTTGAGATGACAAATACAGTGTTTGGCTATAAAGGATTTTGTGTTCTTCTGCCTGTCCAGTAGATGGCTTCCAAGCATCAGAAAATGTAGTTCAATAAGCTCAGTTCTCCTGGCAATTCTTTGATTGTCACACCTGCCTGGGTGACAGTGGTGGGTTGGCCCCAGCCAACAGCCAAGCATCCACGCAGCAGCTTGCTCCATCCCCTGGGATGGGGGAGAAAATGAAAAGAATTGGAACACTTAACTGCACACTCTCGTGGACAAAACAGCCTCAACTTGGGTAATTTAACTTAATTTGTTGCCAATTAGCATAAATATTTAATTACTGATTTGGGTATTGAGAAACAACAACAAAACCCACAAATGTTAAAACACCTGGGGGGAAAAAAGCACCCCTGCTGCTTTCCTAGACTGAGCTTCACTCAAGAATCCTCTCCTCTCCCTTGTTATCAGCAAAGGTCACACTCCACCCCTTCAGAGAGGCAACTGGGGGGTTACATTCAGGATGTAGTGATGTCTCTCTGTGCCTCCTAGTTTCTCACTCCTTTACTATGCTTCAGTGTCCTTTGTAGTCTCCCCCTAAAGCACAGTACTAAAGCAATATTGATCCCTCCACACCTTTCTCATCTGGGAAACCCATGGTACTGGGTATCTCAGCCTCAGCCCCAGTCATCCATTAGGGTTAGGGTTCACAGAACCACAAAGCCTACAGCTCCAGGGATACTGTCACAATGTTGGCTTGGAAGAGGTAAGTTCTAAATATCTTGGCAAGTTACATGTTAATTAGCAATTTTAGAAAAGTCTCTTCAGCTTAATATAGCTTCTATCCATGCTGCTGGAAGAGGAGAAATTAAAAAAAAAAAAAAAAAAAAAAAAAAGAAAATTAAGCCTGTGTTTTCATTGTCTTCCTTCTTTTCTCATTTAATGTCCTATAATATGCATCTGTATTTCTACAGGATTTGGATTAGAATAGAGCAAAACGGTTTGGAGGAAGAGGCTCAGAAGTTAAGGGTTTATAATTAACCCTGCATATAAGACACGGTATTAAGGAAAACAAAACAAACCTTGCTAATCACATCTTTAGGAGTATGATAGCACAGAGGCAGAGTTGTTTCTTGAGTTCTTGCAGACTGTAATGTGTGGCAGAAAAGAGCACGAGTGATTCTGGACCTAACACAGGAGAGGAGATACATGGGGGCTCAAGTGATGACTTAATGGTGAAGAAAAGCCATGTTTGTAGCAGTATGAAGAAGGAGGTAATGAAGAGACATGGCTAGGAGAAGTGAGCAAGTCCACGGGAAAAAACTGAGCTGACCATGGATACTTTCTAACTGTGTGAGAACTGCTAGTCTATGACTAGAGATGGGAAATTTTTCCAGTATAATATCCACAGAAGGTGTACTTGCAGCTGCTCTTGTCCTGCTGCCTTAAACATGACATGTGACTAGATCATGCCTACCATAATTTAAGCTTCTCTCAGCCACCTTTTTGAAGTACAGGTCTTCACCACTGTGAGTGTTCTCCAGAAGTTTAGAGGTGTTTCCTGCCTTTCCTGTATCGATGACTTCACTTAAAGCTTCCTCTTTTTGTGGGTTGCTGCAGCATCAGCAGTTACAGATACCTGGTATTGAGACATTCCTTAGAGCTTGCACTAAATCCACACACACACAAGTTAAACAGTGCAGTATGATTATGGGATGCTCCACGTGATTTAGTAGCACAAGTTGTCCATGGGTGTTGGACAAAAGATGTGAGCAGTTCATGTTGTCTGTTTTTTAAAAACAATCCATGAAAACCGAACAAGGTTTTGGTTCTGTTCTGGGCAGCTCCAGAAGTGTTTCTACATAGAAGTGCTCTTTGAATTACTCAAAGGCAGGAAAAAAAAGAGGTGTGACAGTTCAAACAGTAGAAATGTTTACAGAAGTATTTGAAAAAGAGATCAAAGACATTTTTTCAGACTGTAAGACTGGTTTAATTAAAGGACTTCACAGCAGTATTAGTCAGGAAAGCTGGTTGTAACATTTGGACCACCAAGTGTAATTCATCTGAGGATTCAGAATATTGCACAGGATAAATATATATTCAGGAATCAAATTAGAGCTGTTTGAGTTACAGATGCTAGTAGCCCAGTACTTTGGAAATGCAAAGGAGAGGTGAAGAAAGTAAGGAACACAATTTTAATAAATAGAAAGAGAACATTCTTAATCCTGATGTATAATTTAAATTATTGAAACTGAGATGCATTAGAAAGTGCAAAGCAGAAGTTATTCCTCCACTAATCAGTACACATTCACATACAGCGCAGGGGAAACGTGCAGGTTTTCAACAGCCCCGTTTATTTTCAATAGTGGCTTACGCACAGGAATAGATTTAATAAATTAACACTCAAAAAAATGTCTTTATTTAAAATATTTTCTAACAAAAAATATGATTCAAACTGTTATTAATATGTAAGCCATTATTAATTGGGTTACCAGTTATTTCTCTTAAAGAGACCTTTTAGCACATACTTTGCTCAGCATGAAAATAGATGGCTCTGTTCCCCCCCAGACTCTTAAAATGTTCAGAATGGAGGAGTCAAGTCTAAAGAGGTTCCACAATACAGTGGGATAAACCAGATTGCTTCACCCTCCTTATAACTCCTCAGCTATAATTACTATTAACTCTGCTTATGATTCCCACATATACACAAATTTTATTTTCAAGTCAATAGATTAAAAAAATAAAAATAAAAATCCTAACCTTGACTGTTCAGAGGACAAAAACATGTTGAGAACCCAACTAAATTTTAACATACCAAGGGATTAAGTGCATTAATTTTTTAATTCAAGATAAAACATCACTAGTCTGAGAGAATGTCAAATTGCTTTTTTTGCCATCAGCATGATCCTACAGCCTGAAGCTACTCTGTGAAACCATGTGAGTGTGTGCCCCTCGTGGCCTAACACAGTTAAATACAAACATCTGGCAGCCAGCAACTCTGCACAGCCAGCTCCCCAGCAAGCTCTGCTGAGAGGCAATATTTAAAGCTGCCAATAAGATAACATTTTAACACTACCCACTATTTTTAAAAGCAGAATTTGGCCCTCTATAACTGTCAATGTTCATGCAATGCATAGCAACCAAGGCCAGGCAGTGGAAAGTAAGTTTGTTCTTAATAATGCAGAAGGATAGAGATAAAATAGATACGCTTGTTCCTAGATGACTACAGAAAAGCTGCATTGTTTCTAATTTACAGAAGCTATGTACATTTTGTTTTAAATAGACTTCAATTATTTTTTTTAAATAAAAGTTTTTTGCACTCTGACCATCATTCGAAGTGGTCATGGAATAGAAGGCTAACACATAGCCTCAACCAGAGTATTTTGTCATACCCAAAAGAAACTACATTAGCAATTAATAGAAGAATCAGTATGCTGACATCCAGAATGAACACGTTGACAGCTGAAATATAGGTTTACTAATGTCTGAGAAAGGGGGGAAAAAGCATCAGAACATATTTTTAATGAAAAAAAAACCAAAACCACCTACACTACTCTTGGTGATGTGTTATAACAGAAATTAACAAACATCTCAGGATCTTGTATAACAGTAATTTAATAAAACTTTTTTTCAAATGTCACCCAAATCTAGTAATTATAGCCTTGCAAATTTGGCTTTATGAAACCCAATCATTTACCCATCTTCATTTCAATCAATAAAACTGCTCCTGGAATGAATATACTAAGAAAAAAGAAGAATGAGCAAAATATGTGCCACATAAACATGACAACTGAACAAAATAAATCCACCAACCCAGAAAAAAAGAACCAAGAGAGAACCTTACACACACCCATACATGTACAACCCCCTCCACTCGCAGCCTGGCAGGAAAAGACTTTTGTGAGAATAACCATTTAGAACTACCACATCTACATAGCAAGAATGTGCTATTAGGGAAGAGATACAAAAGTATTGAAGACAGAAACCACCTTTAATGACATTCAAGATAAATATCAAATCCAGGGAAATTTCAGCCCCAGATCAGGAAGATATTCAAGCATGTTTGTAGAGCGCTGCGTGTTAGTCCACTAAAATCTGAACAGGCAGGTGAATCAGAGCATCCAGTAACAAAAAGCAAGACTGCTTAGTAGTAAGACATTAATACACTGAGAATTAAATAGAAAGAACACTAGCTTGAAAGTTTACAATTGAAGTACTTTATTGTTATGCATGTGGGTTTTCTTCTTAAAATATATTTTGATTTGGTGAAGGGTTGTATTGTTTCCAAAGAAATATTTTATCTGGCCCCAGTATTAGTAAGAAGTGGCAAGACACAGAAAAATGCAAGAGCGCAACTTTTGTATAAGACAATCCTTCCAGGGAATGGGAGAAAGGGGTGTTCGGGGGGAGCATGTGCATGCTAATAAGACCTCTTAATAAAAGAGACAGAAGGTACCACAGGTACTGTGCTGCATAGTACAATGCACTTAAACCCATTCCAACACCAGCATTGTTCTGGGAACAAAGTCAGCGGTTAGGGCAACTGCCACTGACAACATCAAAACAGTTTTTAAAAAGGAAGCAAAATGACAGATACAGGAAAAAGGAAACTGAAGAATGTTAAAGATTGCACAAACGTTTACAATACTAACACCTACATACATAAAAACCACTATATCAATATCCACAAAAACCACTTTATCCCCAATATCAAGGATGCAGCTGCTTCTTTTTGTAATTGTTGAGAAGCACAAACTGAAAATAAATTACATACCCAACTGAGTGCAAACATCTCTCTGTAGATCCACACTGTGTAATACCTCCAGCTCAGCACCCTGTACTCAAAACTCAAGAAAGCCCTTGACACCTGACAGCGTGCATGCATTCCCTCTCCAAAAAAAAAAAATTAAAAAAAAATCACATGCTCAGTGCACAAACACTTTCTGAAGACAACAAAAAGGAATTCTTAAGTGTAGTTAAGACAAAGTATACACATCAGGAAACTAAAATAATCCAAGAGCATAAAAAAACATCCATCAGGAAATTAAAAAGATAAAAATTGAGCCAAATTAATCAACGTTCCCTTCAGTTCTGCATGCCTGCAATAGGGAAGTGCTCTTGGTATCCAGGTGGAATGAAAAGGCTCCTACTTGTTAAGTAGTGATCAACGGTGGCTGCAGAAGACTAAAAGGGAAACCCCAAGGAAGTGAGGGCTGAGAATGAGGCACACAGCGGAAAAAGAAAATGCATCCTTTTTAACTCAGCTCCAGTGCAGAACTGCCAGATGCCCTCCCTCAGAGGGCAAAAAGGGAAAGTCACGACAATTTGGAAAAACAAACTGTTTGTGTAAATATTAAGTTTTTGCAAAAATCACTCAGAGGTATGTCATACATTAGGTGTGACAACGGGAATCACCAGTGTCACACAAAACCCGTTCAGTTATTCATACGAGCGAGCTGCTTTGGGTCCCTGAGTTTAAGGGAGGTTATACAGGCATCACCCTGATACAGAGACATAAGCAGAAGATGAAGCTGCAATCCAGTATCCTTTGAAGCAGTTTTGGATCCTACTTAGTCATGTCCCCTTCTATTTCCCTGGTTTATTTGTGCATACACGGCAACAAAGCAGGAAATAAAGATGATTTCCTGCTTCTATCTGAGAACATTCAGCACACTATTCTTGAAGTCTACAGGGTATCATTTCTCCTGATTCAGAAAAAAACAGTGTAGGGTTATAACATTACAACTGCCAATATTTAGATGTAAGCAGGTATAACCCCTGCTGGTACTTTCAGAACCTCCCGTGCTTTCTCTCTTCCCTTTTTTATTGCCTCAGGAGCAGCCACGGTCCCACCCATTGCAGAACAAGGCACCAGTTCCCACCAGTACCAAGGTCAAGCTCCAAAGCAGCAAAGTTGACCAGGAAGGGCAGCAGATCACAGGCGACTTTGTCTGCAAAGCCCTGGTTTATAAAAGACGACTCTGTGTCGCCACTGCAATACCGGGTCTGAGGGAAGGCAGGGGCAAGAAAATGAGTGGCTCTCGCCGGGGCTGAGAAGGTGCTCTGTGGAGATCAGGACAGAGAGGAGATTGGAAGCCTCCACATCACAATGCAGATAAAAGCCTTGTTTCATCTTGTAGGAAAAAAAAGAAACTACCAAAAAATCCCAAACTCAGTAGTATCCCAGTGAGCTTCTCCAAGGAAAACTCTCCCATTTCTCCCTGCTGAATGCCCGTGCCCAGCTGCTGGCTCTGCTGCCACTTTTGCTCTCAGGGCATGGGACAGCAGGGCAGAAAATAAGGGAGGTTGGCACGAGCATGGCTTTTCAGGGACAAGCTGGGAGAAGCAACGCAGGCAGCAGGCATGCAGGAAAAGCTACCTTTGCCTCCAGAGAGTCACCTGCATCCACTGGCTCTTGGGCAGGATCCCCTGCTGCTCTCAGGGCTTCGGTTGCCTCCTCCACACTCCCAGCCCTGGACCTGCTCCCTGCAGGTGCCGACTGCTCCAACTGGGCTCCCTCCTCCTTCAGTGACAGGGGTTTGGTGGAAAACTTAGGTCCTGGAGTGCTGTACCTGGAAAATAAAATCAGTTTGAACAGGGAGCTGCAGTGGGAGGGAGGGGAGCCTGCATGAGCCCATTTAGGTGGTAATTAAAAGCTGAAAACTGATTCAGCTTTTGCATTTCCAGAAACCTCATCTGGTTCTAAAAAAAAAAAGTGAAGATAAACAGGCAACCAGCCAACAAGTGGCCCCAGAGGAATTAATTCCACGCAGGCTTCGCTGTAATGTGCTTGTTTCTCCATTATTATAAAATATATGCATTCTTCTATCATCAAAATTAGATTTTCCCTTCCGCCTGTAACTGAACCCTAATCTAACTGACCAGGAGAGACAGGGGCCTCCAAGCAGAGCTTACAGCCCTGCTCCTCTTTCCCTGCCCACCTTCCCTCCACCTGCTTCTGCAGTGTTCCTCCCCATTTTAGGGTCTGTCCCAGAAGGCGCCGCGCATCAAGAAGGGCCCCTCTAAAGACCTCGTGTTACTTGGTAAAACCCAGCTGGGAATGGGCTATCCCAGTGCCCAGGTCTTCTCCCCTAAAACCAAACTGTTTATTAATGATCTCTGTTATTTGCAATAAGCAGCACTTCAATTCACACTGGTTAACTTTGCCCAGTTTCCTAGGGCATTACGGAAAAAAACCCCACTGCTGCTGCCCAGCCCTTCGCTGTTTCAACAGGAGCCAGAGAGTCAGGGAAAAGCACCATCGTGAAGCAAATGAAGTAAGTCCGCGGGGAAACCGGGAGAGGGTGACGAGTACCGGGCGTTAACGGGCGGGAGAGCGGGGCGGGGGTTCGCTGAAGCGGGAGAGGGCCGCGGGCGCCATGTTCACCTGAGGGGACCGCGAGGGCGGGAGGGCGAACGGCGGGGGGAAGGCGCCGCCGCCGCCGCTGCCGCTGCTGTTCAGGGCCGGTGTGGTGCTGAAGTGTCGCCCGGCGGCCTCGCCCCGCGGCGGGGTGGGAGGGAAGGAGGGCTGCGGGCGGCCGTGGCACAGACTATGGAGGAGGAATGCAGATCCCTTTGCTTGTTTGCCCAAGAAGGATCCCTGGAATTTGCAACCCTGCCTCTACACTCGACACCCCCCAAGATGACTCGCACAAAGGCCCTCAGCCCTGAGGACTCACCAGTGGGGGCTCTTCACTCCCAAACACCATGATGTGAGCCACAGTGTGCTTCTTTCCCACCACCTGGCTCTCCAGGATCAATGGGACCTCCACCGTGCTGCGAGGCTGGATGACCCCACACGGCACATGGCTGGAGTACCACACAGCAGCATCCCCTTTCCGATCCTAGAAGGGACAGAATCAAACCCAGCTTCAGAGCTACCTTGGACGAAACTTTACATTCCTTAACATCTACTACAATGGCAATTCACACACATTTTTAACAATCCCTAGGAGAAAGCAGAAAGGCACAAAACCAGATGCAAGACTTGTATGGGCTTAGCATCCTCAGGGGGACCAAAAGCTGCTGCAGCCACAAACACCCACGCCTGTGCTGGCAGCCTCCTTGCAGCAGCTTTTCACGATCCCCTAAGTTCTCCTGCGGGAAAGCACCCCAAGGACTAGAATACAAACTGCTTCCTCAAATTTATATTTAGGTATATACCTGAACATAAACCCTGAGGTCTTACCCAACCCCCTTTTTTTGCTAATAAAGCCCTCAATACCATTTGAGGGCAGGAGGCAGATATGATGCCAAACCTGAGTGAAAACCTGACTCGCACGTTGCATCGCTGTCCTGGAGCCAGGGTTCCAGTCGAGGGCAGCACCTCAAAGACACAGGGCTTGGCCTTCAGCTCCTGGAGCGGCTTCTGACGTGTGCTCCCTGGCAAAGGTTTGTCCACCTGAGCACAAAAAACAATTGTGTGAGGTCTCCTTGGTCTGTGAGGACAGACCCTTGGTTCCTGCAGTGCTCTCAGATACTGCCACAGTGCTGAGAGCACCCACAGCCAAACCACTCACCTAGAACTGGAGGGAAGGCATATAGGCAGGGCAGGCAGATGGGGAAGTACTGTCCTTGAAAGAGGATGAGGAATGGATGAAGGCAGCAGAGAAGTGAAGCATCAGCTAGTGAACAAGTCCAGGTGGACCAGCCTTGCTCTGTACCCTCAAATGCTCCCTCACATGAGCCATAGCCCAAGTGCTCAGGACACCACAGGGGCAGAAAAGGCTTAAGAGGCAAAGAAAACCCAACCAAGAAGTTGTGTGTTACATGTTGTCTGTGCTTTACCTTCTTAACAGGCTCGTTCCTGGTGATGCACCATTCACAGGGGACCTTGAGCGGCTTGTGGAGTTGCAAAGATTCTTCCTGACGCTGCCCACATTGGACAGTGGAGAAATTCAGTCTGTCCCTGGAGAGGCAGAGGAATGACGCAACCACGTTGGCACAGAGGACGTGAAACGTGGGGCCTCCTGTGACCTACAAAAGGACAGAGCATTCAGTTGAGAGCCCAAGTGACATCTGCTGCTGTGCCCGACCTGCTGCCTGCCCCAAAAGATGCGGTACCTTGATGGGCAGTCACACCTCCACCTCTCCTGGTGGAAGGTTGGCACTCTGTGGGTCAAAGCACACTCTGAACATTGTGGTCTTGCAGCAGGGCAGGGGCTTCGAACTGTCCAGCTCCACGGAGGAACCTTCAACAGATGGAAATAAAGCAGCTGAGACACACAAGCGATGTGAATGCATAGCCCTGGCAGCAGAGCAGCGAGGGGGGTCTTGCCAGCCTCCGCTGGGTGGGGATAAAAGAGGCCTGTGGTGTGGCTGCCCTCAAGAAAAGCATGGCCAGAATGATTGTGTCCATATACCTCGTTAGCTTCAACTGCTGCACCAAGACCATGGGCAACTGTCCACATATAGCCCGTACCCAAACTGTAGCAGCTGTTCTACCACCTGATGCCCCCTCCCCAGCTGAGAAGGGGAATCGGGGAAAAAGAGGGACAAGCCCCCTAGGATGAAGTAGAAACAGATTTGAAGAAATAACAAAACTAATACAATCATTACAATAAAGTATACAAGGTTATACTCAGCCTGGTCCTTTGGATCAGCAGAAGCAGGAGAAGCAGAAGGCCAGGAGAGAGGAGCCCCAGAAAGAGAAACTCCACCCTCAGCGAGCTCCCTCCTTTGATAATGAGCGTGATGAGGAGGAGTGGGATACACCTGTGAGTCAGCTGCCTTCATTGGATCTCCCAGCTGACTCGGGGCTACCCATGGCCAGCCATGAAGGGAATGCTTTCAGCTTTTCCTTTCACCTTTTGGAGGAGGGTATGATTAGCACAAAATCTGCGTCTTGAAAATAACTGTAAAGATGACGAGGATCTTTAGCAGCAGGTATTCGTTTATTGCGGATCCGGGACTCCGGGGATCGCTCCTCCTAAGGAGCCCACTTGGAGCCAGGAGTGTGCTCTTTTTACAGCCTGAAGTGTTGCATATTCATAAGTTTACATTAGGCAGGAATGAGGATTACATCATTGGGAGGGTCTCAGGGAGGTAAATCATTATAATATTCCACACCTCTTGCTCCGCCCGGTTACGCCTGCGTGGTGCATCCTGGTGGTCGTCCTCTGGGGTCTTCAGGAGGAAGGCTCCGAGTCTTCCTCGCGGTGTCCTCTTTACCTTTGCTTGCTTTACACATCCAGACCAGTCTGTTCTGGTCCCTGGGACACCTTGATTAGCACTGTGATTCTTATCAGTCCCTTCTTCCTGAGGGAGTATTGTCCTTGGGCCTCTTAGCCATCACTGTCTGATCACCCAGGCCTGCCTGCTCCATGCCCCAAGGATAAGTCTACTAAGCATTCCTGTCTGATCACCCAGGCCTGCCTGCTCCATCCCCCAAGGGCAAGTCTCTCAGTTTTTTCCCTTATCTTACTAAGCAATCCTGTTTGGCAACTCCAAACTATTATATTAGCCTCTTGCTGCTGGTTGTATATATATCTCCTACTGCAAATACACTACTCTGTACACAATTGCTTAAGTTAGCATTTTTCCATAGTCACTTGCTCTGTTTGTGTTGAACTGAGCTGCCACAGGGCATGGGTTAAATGGTCGATTTGTTTTTTAAAAAAAAAAATTAAAAAAAAAAAATTTATTTAAAAAAAAAAAAAAAGGCAGAGTCTGTACACTGTTCAGCATAGAACTGGAAGTAAGAGCCTGTGGACCAAACTGTGGGGACTGAAGGGAATGAGGATGGGGTCAGGCTGATATGATCCTGCTGCGACGAGTCCCGCTGTTTGGCTGCTGCCTGGAAATGTGCTCGTGCACCGCAAGGATGGATTTTTGGCTTAAACCAATGTTTTTATCCTTACCTGCTCTCCCACCCAAGTTGAGCTTTCAGAGAGGCCTTGGAGAAGATGATAATGAGTGCATCACAAGAAAGGTAAAGGGTGACTTGTTTGTGCCATCAGCTCTCTATCACATGTGCACAGTCAGCGATAATGTGTCTCTTCTGACTAGCACCACTGCAAGCTGGTTGTAGGAGACAAAGGTTCCTCTGGGCTGCTCAGTTCTTAGCGTATCCCGGGGACGTAATCACTGGACATGCCACTGTGTTCAGTGAGGTCTGAAAGAGAGATGGGGTTTGGGGTTTTAATTTTATTTTTTTTAGTGGAGCTATGTTGCCACGATAGATAGCGAAACCGTTCACATGACAAAGTTCTCCTTAGAAGTTTCAGTGTAACACAGGCCTTACAAATCTGTTCCCTTGTGCAGTGATGTCTCCTCTCAGGACTGCTGAAGGTGATGGTGAAGTGGAATTACTGCTTAGGGTTGATGTGTCCATAACAAAAGATGGTCTGCTGATAGGGTTCTTCAGAGCTGAGTGCTCTTGAGTGTTGCATTTTCATTTGTATGGGTTTGTTTTTTATGCCTCAGTAAACTTCACTGTCAAGTAATGTAGCTTCCTCTAAGGGGTAGCTGAAGGACTGAGAGCAAAATTACTTTTCTGATTGGGGTTGCGTGTCAGGAAAATTATCGAATTTCACCTTCTGTTTCTGTCAAATATTCTCATCCCAAATGACACCCACTAAAAAGGGTGAAAATTACCCTTTGTACAGAGTACTAGTTTGTACCTTTGTTGTACAAATGATTTCTGCCTTTTGCGTTCCTGCATTTCACTATGCAAAAAATTTAATTATGTAGGGTGGCCAGCAAAGTGTAAAAGAGGAGTGAAGGTTTTTTGGTTGTGAAAAAGAAGACACTGTCCTGTGTTAAATGAGGTCCTAGAGTTAAATGAGGTGGTTGCTTGATTTTGTTTGCTCTGTACTTGCTTTATCTCTCAGTTAGAAAGGCTTTTGTGTTTCTTGGTATGTAACTGTCATTCTAATCGTCCCTAGCCCCAGGCCCTCTGTAATTTCTGTCATTATTGTAGGGTTTGGGTTACAGGTGCTGCACAGGATATTCTGACAGTTGAAACAAAGAAATTCACTCCATAGCCAACGAGACTATTAAGTAGGTATTCTTTATTACAGTGCTGGGGTCACATTGGGATTTCTCCCCTAAGTGCTCCCACTGAGAGACCATCCTAAGTGATTAGTTATACACAAATGATTAGGCAATATCATGCATATTCATGAGACAATTTGTAGTCACACCTTTTAGTAATCTAATAATACGTGGGTTTCTACTACCATCTAGTGGTAAAATGTAGGTACTACATCCTTTTGGGCGTCCTTTTACTTCGGTGGTCGTATCTTAGTCTTCATCACTTTGTCCTGTAAATGAAGTGTCCTCTAATTTTGTTGCTTCAGCAATTTTGCCATCTTCATTATCTGTCTTCGCCTTGTTTTCCTTCTCAGTCCTTGGAAAGCTGGTCCTTCCTCTAGTTTTCTCGCAAATCTTCTTTAATTGCTGAAGCAAGAAACTCTTCTGGCCACATCCCCCCATTCTCATGTCTGCCTTGCTAGGTTTATGTACATAGTTCATAGGCCGTATTACCCTGTGGGTTTCATTATTTTTCCACAGCAGCATAAAAGTTTTCTATTTTTATATCTCTGTATCACAGCAACCATATTAATAATGATGCCTAATTTCCCTGTTTGCCCCATCGTAATACCTTTGGTTTTGGTAGTAACTGTGCACAGATTTGCATTATATTCTGAGGCAATTGTAGGACCATTTCTCTTGTTCATCCAATTGATTTATATCACAGCATATCTTGAAAAAAACCACATTGTTCTGGTTTAATAAAGGTTGAACTTCATTTGCCATCTCACAGGTCATTCATCAAGTGTGGGTGGACCCTTCCAAAGATTTTGAGCATCTTGCAAAAAGAAAGGCCCTTTCTTCCTTTCCTCTTTACTGCAATTCAAATAGTTGTGATAATTGGTGAGATTATGGTTCCTGCAAAGGTATCGTTGTACCACATCTGCCTTATTTCAGTTCTGTTCATCATTGATGGCTTCAGCCGGTTCACAAACAGAGCTGCAGAACTCCAGAGGGTGAGATTTGCTTGGGGTCTCTTTTTAAAAAAAGATGCTTAGGAGAGAGACCAGAGGGAGGAAAGACAGGGATTTAGGTGATTTAGGGAGGAACAAGTGTTGGGAAAACAGAGGGGTAAGGTAATAAAAGGGCTGGTTGCATGTATGCTTGTCTGGTCATACACTGCTCCTGATCTGTGCGGTCTGTTCTCTCTTCTTACTAAATCCCTTTCTAACACTTTTCCTGGATGATGGGCTCTCCATTCGGTAGGGAGGTAGAATCTGGGTGGCAGTGACTGGAGTCAACTACAGGTCAGAGTTGACCAAGTGCCTGGGTGCCAGCCACTGGAGAGACCAGAGTAATAGAAAACAAGTTCCAGCCCTGAAGTGCTGGGGTCTGAACCCCAAGCCCTGAATTAAGATTGACATATGGGTGGTTCCCACAGCCCTT
Organism: Podargus strigoides; assembly: GCA_028020825.1. Lineage (NCBI taxonomy): Eukaryota > Metazoa > Chordata > Aves > Caprimulgiformes > Podargidae > Podargus > Podargus strigoides. The sequence goes on from CM051620.1 coordinate 76,428,798, forward strand.
TAAGAGGAGGGGATGAGTTTGCCTTTTGGCTTTCCTCCAGGGTGCGGCTGGCCTTGCAAGGAGAGCCCTTGTGTAAACAAGCCCCAGGTGCCCTGCATTTTGGTAACAAGTGCCAGGTGTCCTGTTTGGGGATAAAAGCTGGGCCCACTTGCAGGAAGGGTTGGAGAGTCTGTCTGTGGAGTGGACGCACTTCACAGAGTTTCCTGTTGGGGAAGGACCTCCTGACTCCTCATGGAACCGGGTCCCAGTCAGGTCTGGCACATTCAAACACGGGCTTTGTGGGGGGGCAACATGGGGTTACTTCTGTCATATGTAACTGCCTTGTTCTCCTGGTTGTCTCCCATCTGCTCTGTGGGTTATCTCGTGTCTCTGTTTGTTCCATCTGTTATGAGCAATATTGTGTCATTCCTGGGGTCGCTGGGGTTGATGTCTGTTATTCGTGATCTATCTGACTTGTTTGTACCCCCAGCAATCCTCTATATACTAATCCCTTTGCGTGAAATAGAACCTACGCACTGGATTGTTGGTCTGCTGCTGGCTGTGTCCTTTTTACTGGGCCTACTAATTGGCAAAACAAGCCCCCAAAACAAGACCATGGCCCACTGGGGTGTATGTTCCCCTGGTGCCAGTAGCTAGACTGAACATGGGTGTGCAAATGAGTGTGTGAGCACTAGCAGAGATCACGTGTAACCAGCCAGGGAGTAGGTGAAATGGCCTGGGAGTTGTGCATGTCTCTAAAGGTGAGACCACAGTGGAGTGGGATACTGGGAATCAGCCATCTGCTGGAGAGACTGTAGGGTCTGTGCATCCCTAGGGATGAGACCCTTATGCATGTGTGTACCCACTGCAGGACCAGGGCAATCCTGGCCAGCTCTGGGTGTCTGCACATGCACACAAGTGCATGCTGGTGAAATGGTCTGTACCAGCAACTGGAGTGGGGCTGTGGTCTTGGGGTCTCCTATGTCCAGGTTCCAGCAGTGGGGGAGGCTGGGATCCAGTGGACAGCTACCATGCAGACGGAGCATCTGAACCCAGCTGCTGGGGAGATCCCCCTTGCATGCACCAGCGGACCTCCGTCCTGCTCAGTATAAACTGCTGGCTTCTGCTCATCACCTGCTGCTTTTCCTTCACTGGTCTTTTGAATTCTTTAAGCTAAAAAGCAGTGATCTGTTTAGAATGCTGATAGATTAGCAGGTCAGTTAAAAAAATTAAGTCTAACCCATTTCATGGTCTTGAAAGAAACTGAAGCCTTGCTGCTCTCTCCCTACTAGAGATTTCTGTGGATAATACTGAGAAACACCTGAAAAGAACTTTGCCACTGGCAATGGCTGTTGATGTTTGTGTTTCTATGTGCACAACTGCATGTAAGAGTTTCTATACTACTGCTTTATAAGCATAATGTGAGTTGATACAATTGATAGGTAATAATGTTTAAATGTGACTAATTGCTTTCTGTGATATTGCACCAGGTGAGGATCTCAGGTGGTATCTTCAGTTAAAAGGACAAATTCAAGTTTCATGAGTGTATGAAAACAAGGACCAAACAGCAGCCACACTTAAAAATTAGTGAGACACCTTTTATTCCCTAAGGACATTCACTCTAAGAACAAATCCTTTACCCTTAATAGATCCTGATTTCACTGCTTTTTAATTCTGTTAATTTTAGTAGAGTTACTGGTGACTTGAACTGGATTTACTGGGGGGCATCCTCCCTTTCTCAGACCTGTGTAACTGCATTTGTTTGTGTGTTGTCTCCAATATGGCTAGCCATGTGTGACAAATACGTGACATTATACACACTAGCTTAATTCACATTTATTTGGATAATTAAACTTGCTTTGCTTGAAAGAGCATTATAAGGTGGAATGTGGGCACAAACAGCAATGGATCCCTACATACTGCAGGAAGGTGGAATAATCTTTCTCTGCAGAACTGAAATCTAGATTACCTATTTATTCCTGCATGCAAATATACTGTTTCTGTTTTAATTTCCAGAATTTAAAACTTTACCAGATTTTCTAGACTGTCTCTGAAATTCAGCATTGCTAAGTAAGCAGCAGAAATGAGCATGTCCTGCATAAATGGGACAGAGCAATGCTCTAAGTGTATAACACAGGGAAAAGTAGTAGAGCAAAATTTCTGAGGGATAAGTAATTTGCAAAAACCCTTTGGCTATGTTTAAATCAGAAGGCTGCTGCACTGACTTTGCACACAACTAACAGCTGGGTGCATGTGAACAACCCCCTGTCATGTCTCTTCTGCCTCAGTTTCCACTGGAAGGAAGGTTGGATGTGTAGACTGAGGACAGATGGACCTTGGGAGCCCTGAGGGAGGCTATGGAGCACATCAAGTGATCATGTTAGATGTAGTTTTGACACTTTTGAGGCAACTGCAGATAAGACAAGAAAAAAATCCTTTCTAATACAGCATCAATCTAATTAATGTTGTGGAGAATTTGGGTAGTGAGAAAAGAGGTTAGATACAGGGACACAGCCTCCTGTGGAGTCTGTGATTGCAGAACAGCTCAGAAAGAAAAAAAAGTCCTCACTTTCAGATACTTTCAGTGAACCTCAGGAGCTGGTACTTCATGAGCAGGGTCTATTGGAGGAGAGGACATGACCAGAATACAGTGATAGAAGACCTGGGGCTGCAGGGTTTCTGAGCACATACTGCAAATGAGTTATGTTGGTCTACCCCAGAGAAGAATAAAGAAAAACCCTTTTCCAGATAATCAGACTTCTCTGCTGCTTCTGGTTCAGAGCTTGCAGTTTCAGGTTTCCTATCAGGATATTTTGAATAACTACAAAGCACTTTTTCTACTATGACATTAGATGTGTTCAGGTAGCTTAATGACTTCCCACATCCCTGTGTTTTTTTTTTGTACAGAAGAAATCCATCATGTTTTACTTGCCAACAAGGACCATTCATTTCTGTAGCTGCATAAGTCTTGTTATTACCGAATGTCTAAATACTACTTCTGCATTCTGGAAAGTTTACATATAATTTGGTGCTGATAGAGCTGAGAAATGTAAGCCAGGTCTTGTGCCAGACAGGGTTGTGGGTCACAGGGGAATTCGTCCTGCCTGTAAAATAGGCAGAAGCTCATATTGTCCCTCAGGGTGTCTGCTGGGTTAACAGAGCTCTATGGAACATGCAGATATAGGGTCCTGGATGATTTCAGTCTTCTCCAAGCCCAGAAAAGTCTAACTATCAAAAGTGTAGGCTTAAGGGTGGGGATAAATTGAAATTTGCATGAGGTGGATTCCTTCAGTTTTGTTATTGTAACTCCAAATTAAGTGATATTTATGAGTATTTTACAGTGATTGTCAAACAAAATCTGAGCATTTCCTACTGACAGTGCATTTATTCATATATTGCATAAAAGAATAAAAGCCATTGCTGTCCTGAATTTAATGTAATTGCAGACAGGTAAAAGTGCAAGGTTTTGTTTTTTTTATTTTATGAAATGATGATGTATTTTATACCCTGATTCAGCAAGATATTTAAACCTAATTCTAGCTAACAGCAGTTACCTTGTTCCATAGGATACCCACAGCTTTAAAGTTAAATGTGGTTTAAATATTATTCTGAAGTACAGCCACTGAGTTGCACCTATGCACCTGAAAAGCATGTAGCCATTTTTTGCAAATAATAGTAAATTACTTTGAAGATATAGAAGATGCGTTACATTGCTATGTTGGCTAATTTTGAAATATCTCATTTAAGAAGAATTATGCAATATCTGATACAGAGAAAGAACCCTCCTGTAGCAATATGCAGTGTTTCTCCATTTTAAATATGTATATTCATATTACCCTTTATATATGTATGCACTACATCTTTCTTCTCATTAATGAAGTTTGACAATTTGTGACAGGACAGAAAGGGAATTCATTAAATTTAGTAATAGAAAACCCATTTCTCATTTTTCTAGTGCCAAGCAGCTGCAATGAAATTGCCTAAACCACTATATCACAATTCCCCACCTTTGTGGTTCTTAAGGTCACCCTCAAGGGTCTTCAATTTCTTTATTTTCACAGCTTGGCACCTAGTAATTTTCAGAATCGGGAAATATAAGGAAGCTATATGTTTTTATTCTAAGGAGGATTTTTTTTATTATTTGAGAAGAAATAAATCTGTCAGGTTGAAAATATTAAACATCAGAAGCTTGACTGTAATAATCACAACAATGCCAATGCCAATTTTGTTTAGAAAACTTCAGAATGAAAATTTTCTGCATAACAAAGAAACTTCCCTCTCCCTGAAAGAAATTGTCAATGTGAAAGTGAAATGAAATTTTTATTTCAATAATCAATGGAGTTTAAAAATAATTTATGGTAATAAGACTGCAAGGCACCCAGCATTACTTTTCCTTAAAAAGTTTGTCAGCATTCCTGCTGCTGCCAACTTTAGTGGACAATATCAGCTAAAATGAAAGGATTTTAGTCTTTTCAACTAAATTCAGAGTAATTTTCTCCCTATATAAAAAGTCATATGCTTTGTATACTGGTGATAATTATTGAGGAAATGCAATGATAGGCAATAGTACAGAATTCAATTGATTTCCTTAAGGATGTCTTCAGACAGTCTCCAGGCTAATAAATTCCAGTAGCATAAATTGAGAAAAATACTTGCTTTGGGCTCTGCAATGGGGTAGAAGAAGGATTTCTTTTTTGTCTGGCTTTATTTCTAATAAAGATGTATTTCCCAATTAATTTAATGTATGACTTGGAATAAAGTACAACAAATATTTCTGTTCCAGTTAAAATTTTGCTATTAGCAGAGACAGAAGATATTCTGAACGTGAAGACAGTAATTAAAAGCAGTAAAAAATTTGATAAATAACAAGTTAGAAAACAAACTACTTTGTATTTATCCACTGTATTGCCCAAAACCTCCAATTTTTTCCCATTTTCATATTTTGCCCATTGAACCCCCTTTTTTATTTCATCATGGTAAATTTATGCAATACAAACTGTTTCAGTCATTAATACTACCACACTGTCATAAAAACATCAGTTTTATGCTCTGCCCTGTCCTACCCTGTGAACTAGGGAGGCGAGCAAGGAGCTGAGGTGTGGCAGGGAGTAATAGTAGGACAGTTAGCCTGATTATCAGTAACTATGGTTTCCACTCGGGCAAAAGCTGCTGCCAGGAGGACTGTGGAAACCCAGATGGAGGTCTCCTGTAGTTATGTGGAGGTGCAGGTCTCAGGCTGCACAGAGTGCCTGAGCCTGTTGGAGAACAGTAGAGAGAATGGCTGTGTGAGGTGCGAGCAGATCAATGATCTACTAGGCATGGTTGCAGACCTGAAGGAGGCTAAGGAGTGTCAGGGAATGTGAGAGAGAAACAGACCATTGCGCCATGACTCAGCCCCCTGAACCAGGCCCAACAGCCAGGCGGGGCTCATGATGCAGAGCACTCCCTGTCCCCTCTCCGCCTGGCCGAGCGTGATGGCTCACAGGACAGTGAGCAGTGGTGACAAGTTCCTGCACAGCACAAGCGGTGTGGGAAGTGTGTTCCTAGGGTAACTGTCCCACCTCCCCAGGTGACCTTGCAAAATAGATACAATGCTTTGCAAGGGGAACCAGAAGGGGATGACGATGTTTTCAGTTTTTGGAGAAACAAGGCAGGGAGCCAACAGAACTGCCACCCTGGACTTCCAAAGGGCAGACTTTGGCCTGCTTAGGAGCATGGCTGAGAGTGTCCCTTGGGAGGCAGTCCTGAAGGTCAAAGGTGTCCAGGATGGCTGGGCATACTTCAAGGAGCAACTCTTGAAAGCACAGGAGAAGGCCATCCCCAGGTCCTGAAAAATGAGCCAGTGGGGAAGACCAGCCTGGCTAAATAGAGAGCTCTGGCTGGACCTCAGGAAAAAAAGGAAAATCTACGGCCTTTGGAAAAGGGGGTTGACAACTTAAGAGGAATACCAAGATGTAGTGAAGCTATGCAGAGGGAAAATTAGAAGGGCCAAAGCTCAAGCAGAACTTAACTTGGCCACTATGGTTAAAGATAACAAGAGGTTCTTTCAGTACCTCAATAGAAAAAGGAAGACCAGGGAAAATGTTGGCCCACTGATGAATGAGACAGACACCCTGGTGGTGGAAGACACAGAAAAGGCAGAGGTACTGAATACCTTCTTTACCATAGTCTTCACTACTAAAATGGTCTCTTCTGAATCTCAAGTCCTGGAGGCAAGAGGGAAGGTCTGGAGAGACAAAGACTTTCCCTCGATAGAAGAAGACAGCATTAGAGACCACTTGGCCTAACAGGACATCCGTAAGTCCATGGGCCCTGATGGGATGCACCGGCGAGTGCTGAGAGAGCTGGCAGATGTTATTGCTGGGCCACTCTCCATCATCTTTGAAAGGTCGTGGAGAACAGGAGAGATGCCTGAAGACTGGAGAAAGGCCAACATCACTCCAGTCTACAAAAAGGGCAAGAAGGAGAACCCAGGGAACTACAGGCTGGTCAGCCTCACCTCCATCCCTGGAAATGTGAAGGAGCGACTCATTCTGGAGGTCATCTCCAAACATGTGGAAGAACAGAAAGCTTTGGGAGTGGTCAACATGGATTTACCAAGAGCAAATCATGCTTGACCAATCTCATAGCCTTCTATGATGTTGTAACTGGTTGTCTAGATGAGGGGAGAGCAGCAGATGTCATCTACCTTGACTTCAGCAAGGCTTTTGACACTGTCTCCCATAACATCCTCATTAGGAAACTCAGGCAGTGTGGGTTAGACGAGGGGACGGTGAGGTGGATCAAGAGCTGGCTGTGTGACAGATCACAGAGGGTTGTGATCAATGGAGCAGAGTTGAGTTGGAGGCCTGTAACCAGTGGTGTCCTCCAGGGGTCAATACTCGGTCCGGTCTTGTTCAGCGTATTCATCAATGACCTGGGCGAGGGGACAGAGTGTATCCTCAGCAAGTTTGCTGCTGATCCCAAGCTGGGAGGGGTGGTGACACTCCAGAGGGCTGTGCTGCCATCCAGCGGGACCTGGACAGGCTGGAGAGTTGGGAAGAGAAGAACCTCCTGAGGTTCAACAAGGGCAAGTGCAGGCTGCTGCCCCTGGGGAAGAAGAATGCCGGGCACCAGTACAGGTTAGAGGGGGACCTCCTGGAAAGCTGTTCTGAGGAGAAGGATCTGGGAGTCCTGGCAGACAGTAAATTTTCCATGAGCCAGCAATGTGCCTGCGCTGCCAAGAAGCCCAATGCCACCCTGGGCTGCACAGGGCAGTGTGTGGCCAGGAAGTCAAGGGAGGTCATTCTCCCCCTCTGCTCTGCCATGGGGAGGCTGCAACTGGAATCCTGCATCCAGTTCTGGGCTCCCCAGTTGAAGAGAGACAGGGAACTACTGGAGAGAGTCCAGCGGAGGGCAATGAGGATGATTGGGGGATTGGAGCATCTCCCCTGTGAGGAATGGCTGAGAAGGCTGGGACTCTTTAGCCTGGAGTAGAGAAGGCTGAGGGGTGATTTAATTAATGTTTATAAATACCTAAAGGGGGGCTTGAGGGAGGATGGAACCAGACTCTTTTCAGTAGTTTTCGGTGATAGGATGATGGGTAACGGGCACAATCTGGAACATAGGAGAATGTCGTTTAAATGAGAAAACTTTTTTTCAGTGAGGCTGCCCAGAGAGGGTGTGGAGTCTCCTTCTCTGGAGATTTTCAAGACTCGCCTGGGTGCAGTCCTGAGTGATGTGCTTTAGGGGATCCTGCTTTAACACAGGGGAGTTGGACTAGATGATCTCTAGAGGTCCCTTCCATTTCTGTCAATTCTGTGATTCCATGAAAAAGAGGCTGGCGAGACTCAGTGTTCATCTCATTATTTCCTACTCTGTCACAAGCTTCCTGAATGAATTTGGGCGAGACCCTGAGAATGTGTCTGTGCTGCAAAACAAGCATGAGGTGGCAATGCCCAGGTTGGAGAGATGTTTGCTAGTAGCAACATCCAGTGCAACAGAGCTGCCCAGATGTTCTGGTATTTCTGCTATGGTGTGGCTTTTCCAGGAGCTATTTCCTAAACATGGTTGTGTTCTGATTATTTTTTCATCATAATTTATTTCTGTAATGCTAGTAAAAGCAATTATGAAGGTATTCTCCCATGCATACACATACAAAAGCTGATATCAGAAGCTATCTCAGCTCTGGGTCTTTTCTTTGTTATACACCTCATCAAAGGGAGCAATCTTGATGAACAACTCTTGTTTCCTCCACGGTGCAAGTGCATTTTTGGCAATGACCTTTGAAGATAATCCTTCTGTATCAGGCATGGACGTGGATTTTGTGGGACATGCTAGTCATAATGCTAGTACAATAGAAAAACCAGGATATTCTAGTTGCACCTATAGATTTACAACAAAGATTTACAAACAACTGCTATAGTTTAGCTCTGGATACAGGCTAAATGTAGACAGGTTGATTTCATAATTATGTGGTTAAATTGCTGCTGTTGTTTTGGATGCTGTCCTATCAAATCCCCAGGTCTACCGTTTTCTAGCAAAGTCAGCTGCACACTTTTAAAACTCTTGAAATCCTCAGTAACTCACTCGGCTATGTGTGAAAACAACTAAGCATGTAAATATATATCATGTCACTAGATGTCCTCCTACCACAAAATTTCTTCTTGGTTAACGAACTTCTAATACTGTCTCTAAAAAGACCTGGATTCATGTAAAGCACTAACAGATCACCAGTGCAAGTTCATATAGTTGCAAACGACCTGGTCCTGAAAAGCAGCCTCAAGGTAGGTCAGAGCTCTGCAGTTATGAAATATGCTTTATTAGTCCTTTAAGGGCTGCAGAGGAATCTTCTGTCATTGCAAGTGTTGCAGAAGCAGGGCTAGCCCCTTGCTGTTGACTTGTAACAACCCGGAGCGTCTAAACATTGAAGTCTGATTGTTTGCAAGTAATATCTTGGTTATCTCTATGCACTGGTTGTGTGGCACTCTCTGTGCATGGGTGCATAAACTCTCAAGGTATTCCTTACTTGTGTTTCATGTGCCCACTGTCCTTTCTGGTTTTTGGTACTGAGGAGATACAGGCAGCCTTAAGTGGTGTTTGATGCTGTGCTACCATGGCCTTTGGTTTATGATGATTTCCCACAGTGTGCTATATGAATACACCAATCCCTGTCAATAGAAGTGGATCAGTATCCATGGTTGGTGAAAGAGAGCGGTCTGCAGGGCCTGTTGCTGACACAGTGGCCAGGACAGTTTCCCCGGTGCGATCTAGCCTTGGTGCCTGTAGTGGCAGCTTGGGGCACCCCTGGTACATGGAAGGAGTAAGGTGTGGGATGGTGAAGTGCTGGGGTCTGAACCCCGAGCCCTGAATTAAGATTGACGTATGGGTGGTTCCCACAGTCCTTCAAAAGGAGGGGATGAGTTTGCCTTTTGGCTTTCCTCCAAGGTGCAGCCGGCCTTGTAAGGAAAGCCCTTGGGTAAACAAGCCCCAGATGCCCCACATTGGGTAAATGAGTGCCAGGTGTCTTGCTTTGAGGATAAAAGCTGGGACCACTTGCAGGAAGGGTGGGGTGTTTATTTGTGAGGTGGATGCACTTCACAGAGTTTCCTGTTGGGGAAGGATCTCCTGATTCTCCCTGCAACTGGGCCCCAGTCAGGTTTGGCACTTACAAACGTGGGCTTTGTGGGAATAGTATGCGACTGCTGCTGTCCTATGTTATCAGCCTCTTGGCTTGGTTGTCTCCCATCTCTTCTATGGGAGGCTTTGTTGCTTTGTTTATTCCACTGATTGTCAGCAGTGCTGTGTCGTTCTTCGGGTCATTGGGGTTGATGTCTATTATGTGTAGCCTCATTGATTTATTTGTACCCCCAGTGATCACCCATGGACTGTGACCCTTTTGTGTGCAATAGAATCTGGTTACTGGTTTGTTCTACTGCTGGCTGTGTCCTTTGTACTAGACCTAGTAATTGGCAATACAGATGGGGAAGGAAGGGATGCATGGTGGAAGGCAGTGGGGAGGAAAGGAGGACAAATATCTGTGTTGTTTTTCCCAGGATATACAGTGCTTCCTGACTCTTGTCACAAGCCATTGAAATGTCACGTGCATCTTGCAAACTGCTGCATTATTCAGAAATGCTTTTAAATGCTGGTGACATTAAAGAATACCGAAGTAATAACTTCAGGGTATGCTGGTTGTGGAAATGTATAGCTTGAGAAGCTGAAGAGTATAATGGACCTGGAGGAAGAAGAATATTTTGAAGGGTTTTTGCTATTTCTGGTATGCTGGTGCTCAGCTCCAGGATGTTGCTCTGGGGCACTGGACAAACAAGAGTTGTTAGATTTCCTGAGAGCTAAGGTGACAGGGGAGAGACTGCATTTCACAGCATAATTAAAGGCATTAAAATATATGAATGGGTGAAAATGTGAGCAAAGTTTCTAAAGAAACATTTCCAGAGTGCTTACTGATCTTCAAGAGTGACTTTTTTCTTTCCAATGTGTCTCTCGGAGATCTCTTAGTGAGTGACATGTATGTAAAGCCCAGCCTGAAATACTGGGGCATGAGTTCATAGCTGAGCTTATGTCCTGGTTGTTGCTGCCTTCAGAGGGCTCATTGGTACTATCAGCCTGGAGGAATGGTCATCTGTGACAAGTCTTTTGTGGGTCAACTTACATTAGCAGTAGCTGGAGAAAGGGAAGGTTGGTAGCTTCTGCTTTAAATAGTGTTGTAATGAGAGCCCTCTAGTAAGCCCATGTCGCGGGGAGAGACAACAAGGTGTGTAACACTGCGGGCTTTATGATTTTTTCCATCTTGTGCCTGATCTAATGTCACTTGGAGTTGAAAGATTTCAATCTTTTTCAATAGGCATGGTACAGAGGGTTTTTTGTTAGTGAAGAGCCATATAATTGTCTAGATATTGTGACTTTTTAAAATTTCAGAGAGCTGCTGAATTTTGTTGAGATGCCAATAAAAAATGCAAGATTTTACAAGGGTTTGCTGGGATGTGATTTTCAGACCATTATGTATCGTTTCATTAATTTTCCTAACATAGATCTTCATAGCTGTCTGCAATGGGTACTTAGATAATATTGAGCTTTATTTTAGGTTGAGATGTATTCTGAAGAGATTGAAAGGCTGAGAGTGTATAAATGAATGAAACAAGATAAAAACGTCAGTTGTGATTCAAGAATTTCAGGAAAAAGTAGCCAACAATGTTGAGAAAACAAACTGTTATAGGCCTGAAAAACCTGAAGGCAGCTTTTATTCAAAGATCACTGTAGTCACCAAAGATTAGAAGGGAATAGAGATGCTCATTAGTATCCAGAAAAGTGTCCCTGAAAAGAATGAGAAGAAGTCTGTGTAAATTTGAGGATGTGAGATGAAAATAATTTGAAGAATCACAAAATTTTAGTAAAAGAAATTAGTATTTTTGTGATGAGGCACACATCTTTGGGGGCTATGAAGACATGGTGTATGAAGTCCAGCCTCAAGTGAACTCTATCAAAATGAGTCGTCTTACTCCAAATATAGGACCAGTTCCTGAACTGTTACTTATCAATATCCTGCAAAATGCATGCAGTGAAATAGAGGTCCTGCAGCATTTATGAAAATCTCCCCAACCATTTTGATGAACCTCGTATGGACTAGAGATGACCCATGAGAAGGTCTTATAAGTTAGCTGTTCAAAACCACAGTGTGATAAATCTGTGTAGTATCACAAGTTTTGGTTTTGAATCCCATTTTTTAGTTTTAGTATATTCCAATTATTTCAGTCTATTCAATCACTTGTATCGTACCATGTCCCTCACTGACAGACTTAAAGATCCACATGCTGATGTGTCAGCACTGAACATCAGTCTTTGCTTTGCAGCAGTAATCATTCACTTATTCATTATAATTAGTGGGGAACAAAATCTTCAACAGTAAAAAAACTCAGCAATGCTGGAATTGAGCACTGAGCGTAGTGAGGCACAGGTGTAATTTCATGCAGAATTGTGTTGCCAGGATCCCTGTCAGGTTTGAGTATGACCCTTTACACCCCTTGATTTGGTCACCTATCCATCCCCCCCACTCTCCCCCACCCCTTTCCTAACTAGCAAACGGATCCAGAAGATCCCAGCTGGCTGTGGTTACGATTCCTGTGCTGGCTGGTGACACTTGGAGCATTATGAGTGGAGAGGGCTCGAGCACCACAGACCTGAGGCTGCAGCAGTGAGCAGCACTGGCTGGGAACACCTCACCACATCTGCGAAGGAGGTACTGCCTCACCTGCACCTGCCATCCCAGTGCAGGGTCTGTTCCACCTGGTGCAGTTCCCTGCTTGGAGAGTTATTAGTAACTGGAGAATTTTTTCCCTTCTGTCTATCCACTGCTCCTTCCCTCCCTATTTCCATCCTTCCCATTTCCACAGGCCACAGACACATTCCTGTGCTTGCTTGCATTCCTAAAATTTCAAATTCACTATTTTTAGACAGTGGAGAAAGACTGGGAACGTTCAGCCATGTAGCAAAAATTATTCTGCTCAAAGACTAATACCACTGACTTTGCTTAAGAACACCAGTGGAGTACTCATTGCCACAAACAATTTTAGGTGTCTTCTGTTTTGTGTGACAAAGACTTCTTGTCTTACTTGCCTTATCTTGGAGGATAATTTTACAAAGCAATCTGTGTTCACTTTAATACAAAATAGTCAAACCTTTCCTGCCCTTTTAAGTGCAAAGACTTGCAAAAAAGTCACTTTTTTGTAATGGATGCACTAATGTGTAAATAGTTGGATATTTAGCTATCCTACTAAAATAATATTTTGTATTCTGGCATGGAAAATCAATATTATTAGGTTGAGGGTTTTTTTTTATCACTTCGTTTTTCCATGTTGCTTATATAATTTTGATGATATACTTAGTTTCCCAGTTCTCATTTGAAAAGTACAGACAAATAGAGAGGTTCTCCTCCCCCTCTACTCTGCCCTGGTGAGACCACATCTGGAATATTGTGTCCGGTTCTGGGCCCCCCAGTTCATGAAGGACAGGGAACTGCTTGAGAGAGTCCAGCGCAGAGCCACAAAGATGATGGAGTGGAACATCTCCCTTATGAGGAGAGGCTGAGGGAGCTGGGTCTCTTTAGCTTGGAGGAGAGGAGACTGAGGGGTGACCTCATTAATGTTTATAAATATGTAAAGGGTGAGTGTCATGAGGATGGAGCCAGGCTCTTCTCAGTGACATCCAATGATAGGACAAGGGGCAACGGATGCGAGCTGGAACATAGGAGGCTCTGCATAAATGTGAGGAAGAACTTCTTCACAGTGAGGGTGACAGAACACTGGAACAGGCTGCCCAGAGAGGTTGTGGAGTCTCCTTCTCTGGAGACATTCCAAACCCGCCTGGATGCATTCCTGTGTGACCTGACCTAGGTGTTCCTGCTCTGGCAGGGGGATTGGACTAGATGATCTTTTGAGGTCCCTTCCAATCCCTGACATTCTGTGATTCTGTGAAATAATTATATCTAGCTCTGTGAAGAAATACCTGGGCAAATATTTCTCAATCTGGTAATAAAATGGTCATTTTAAACAACGGCAGTAATTAACTAATGGGGCAAGTTTCCAGGAGCCATGGAAAACTTGTCATTGACTAAGGACTTAAATTCAGTTTGAAGTCTTAATAAAGGATAATCTCCTTTACTTACTAGTAATTTTGCTGGTGGAGGAGTTGCTGGGTTAAATTTTTTTCTTTATCTAGGGAGTCCAAGGGAATGAGCACAGTTGCAGTCTTCGGAATAATAATGAGTCTTTGCTTCTTAACAATCAATTGCACTTCTGCAACCTTTTTCATAATGAAATATGTTGGGGTTTTTTTTTCTTCCATAGGTGGAACGGATGGCAACAGAGCAGAATAATGACAATTACAGCCTCTCCCCTCCCTTTTCCTTTTAAATGGTGCCTGCCACTTGTATCTAGTACAGGTACAATCAAATAAAAAGGGGGAATTGCTTGAGAAAAAATCAAAACATATTGAAAACACTCTTCCAATCCATAAGAGAAATCAATTACTCTAATGCTGTCTTTCCACTGACATCATGAAGAACTTGTTGCACTTGTGGGGAGCAGTCTTCATTGTAGTTTTGCTGTAACTTAAGTGGTGGCAGAGATGTGAAAAAGTAAGAATGAATTTTTTTACAGTATAAAAAAATCTTGGTATGATGTCTTGGAATGCAGAGGTATGTTCCAAGTCCTGCTACAATTTCGGGAGTTTTCCCTCTAAAATATTATGTGCACATAACTGTATAAGCTGTTTCCAGACTAGAACAAAGTATTTTACCAATTTATTTCAACATGTATATGAAAAGCAATTATTTTTTTTTTTGATGTTGGTGACCAATAACTGATAGTATTAAGAAAAGTTGGTAATTTGTGCTGAGGTGCTCTTCTTTGCTGGTTGCCTGAGTTGGTTTTGTCGGAGCTTGGCTGCAGGAGGGAAGAGCGTGGTGTGAACGCTGGCATTCAGGAGTCCCAGCTGATGTTTCATTGGAAAGTGGGAGTGCTTCAGGTGAGTTACAGACAAGCCCCACTTATAAACTTTGTTCTAAGCCTAAGCAGGTAGTTAGCTAATAAAATGAAAAAGGTGAAGGGGGAAAACACTGCAATTCTGCTGCATTGCCATTTGTTCTGCTCATGGAAATTAAAAAACCACAACAAACGTCTTCATTCTTAAGAAGGTGGCACGAGTGCACTTGGCTTTAAGAAGCAAAGAGTCCTCCTCGTTCTGCAACTGTACAAAGACAGATGCACCCAAACCAGGCTAAGGTGCAGTGTATGTGCTAAGACCTCTGTGCACCTTGGTCCTTACATATCCAACTTGCTTTCCAGCCTTTCTGGTACAGCTGGAGGTGTGATGTTAAATCCTCTGTAGGAAGTTTCATGCAGTGCCCATTAATGAGGAAGCTGCTGGTCCCTTTCATAACATTAGCTGTAGTTCAGTTTCACTGTAATTGAAACTCTCCTGACTGTAGTGCCTTTCGGGTGATGGACAGTTTAAGTCTGTATAAGGTACATTTTACTGCAAGAATGAACTTAGCAGCCCTTCAGGCAAGCAGAGCATTACCCCTCACAGCAGCCTTTTGCTGCAAGTGAGGTCAGAGTTGCCAGCCCTTTTGCACGCAAAGCTGCTTACTTTCTATGTGCTTTCTGGGAGCTGATAAATTATATTAGTATAAATGTTATTGTAGTATGCAAGTACTTCTGGGTTAAACTGGTGACTGTGTTACGTTGGTTTGAATTTGTATTATGAAAATGCAGATGTGCAGCTCCTTCACAATTTATATGGGGGACTGACTAAAGATCTGTGGAGCTGTTCAGGGTGGTTATGGCTGGGTTAGTTTGTTACGTATCCAGATTTATGACTTGGAAAAATTAATATTACAAGAAGGAGTATTGACAAGGGTTTACAGTTAGCCAAAAGCTCATTGTGAGGTTTCCAGTTCTGGATGTGTGTACCCTCAGTGGGAGTTAATGGAGCTTTTGGTTTTTCTTATTGCTTTCAGGAATAGAGGGTCGTTTAGCTTTTAGTTGTAGTCAAAACAAATGTCTGTGACAAAGCTACTTTATTTGTTTGAATGGATGGTGTCTATTCATTTGATACATTTATAGTTTCTCAAAGTTAGCACTTTTAAAAGGTCATTGTACCAATGTGGTAGCTTGTATAGCAATAATTGATTCTGCTGTGCACTACAGCACTAAATAGTGTCTGATTAACCAGCCAATGTGTCACCTTTTCTGCTGGGACATTGAAGTGTTTGTTGGAATTCACATCTATATGAAATGAAATAGAAAGTCCAAACTTTTATCATGATATAGTAACTTGCAGGCAACAGCTCTCTATGCATTTAGGCTTGATGTACTGTCTCTGCAACAAGGACATATAACAGTATTTTTCTTTTTTTCCAAGCTTATTACTAGTCTTTTAAATAGATAAAATGTTCTCTTAGTCCTTTTAGGGGAAAAAAAAGCCTTACTCCTTCTCAGTTGTGTTCCTAGGCATTTTCCTCATTCCTCTGCCATTTCTTTGAGGATATTCCAATTGATTATGTTTTTACTTGGGATTTACAAGAAATAAATCTGTCTACAAAGCTGTAATTGCATCACAGACACAACTTTTCCAGGAAGGACTGAGAAAGCCAAACAATCACAGCAACGATGTCCTTGCAGCATAGCAAGAGTCTGTATCAGTTTAACTGTCAGTTTTTCTACAACATTTCTATAGTCAATGTTTTTTACCTTCAAACATTAGGATAAAGTTAACAAGAAGAATCATGGAGAGTTAGTTAACTGTGAAGAATTATGTAATCATGAAGCCCATGGGTCATTTGGTAAAGACAAATGAAGAAAAAGGCTTGACTGTTTTCAAACCTCTGAAGTATCTGATCGTTGTCTGGCTTAAGTGGCACATTGTACTAAACTATGCATAAATGAACACCTTTTAACACTTTTTCTTACAGGTAGCCTTTCCAAAAAAACAGTTTGAACTGGGAAAAAAGTTTCTTATCTCAATGTTTCTGCTTAGGCAATAATGATAAAAATAAGATCTACTAGGAAAACGCTTTTTAACCTTTATTCTTAGCATAAATCAAGAGGCTCATTTTTCACAGTCTCTTTCTATAGAATTCAATTAAAGGTCAGATTTGTAATGGGGGATCCTAATTATTAATGTATTGCCTATTTTGAATTATTAATGATTTGGCGTATTTGCATAATGGGCAAAGAAAATGCCTAAGAACAACGTTTATAGTGTATGAAAATCCTTCAGAAATATTTAATCAAAGTCTTTTTTTCATGTTCTGGAGGTAATTTAACTTTTTATCATCGTGTCAGTACTTAAAAAATAAATTCAAAATATTTTACAATTAAGAAATAGTGTAGTTATATATCACTAAGGGGAGTTAATCTTCTTCGGAGCTAGTACACCAGTCATAAAGTGGGAAGCTTCAGGCTGGGCAGGTCTTCTGTGAAAGGAAGATGCCGTCACATGCTGGACTGAGCATTTTGTCTTTTCTTGCAAAGGGCAACAGTAGTTTATGAACAGTAGAATTTGCAGGGCAATGAGAATGGAGACAATAATGATAAGAATTAGCTTAGTATTTTGTCAACAATTATTTCAGTGCATTAAAACAGTGACAGATCTCATCTGATTGACTGAGGCCTAGGACTGGAATCCTCTGCATGTTAGCTATGTAGTGATGAGAATATATTTATTAGAGAATTACAAAAAGATCATAAATTTCACTGAGGAAATAAGATTACTACATTTTGCACCAAAAGTGTCAGGTTGTACCACTGTATCAACAATCAATACTTGCATGGTTAAAATGATCAACTGTGAGATTTGAGAAATGAGAACTGTGGTATTTCCTACCTGGGAAATTATGCAAGGTATTATGTGGAGTGAAGGGTATATTTTGATGGTAATTGAATACATATTTTGTTTATTGACTTGCTAGAAGATAGGCTGTTGTACAGACAGGTCAAAGTTTGTCCTTGATTTTTGCTTTTATGACTCAAGTAATTGCAGTAGATTACTGTTCCTAAGGCAAAATTTGACTCCTTGCTTTGCATGAAGGTTTTCTTATCATAATATGGTGTTGGGAAGAAGAAAAATAAGAACTTATGACTGAGTTTTTTCTAGGTAGAATATTTTCCATAGTTACACAACTGAGACATTAATGGATGTTAGATCCATGGACAAAACATTTGAATACACTTTATCATAATTTCTCAAATGAATGCTTTGCACAATTAAAGACACTTTGCAAAATCACAGATACTTCTAGTGTAGATTTTTCTTCTTATTTTAAACTAACATAAATGCCAAATCTCAGATTTTTTCACCCATATCTGTTATCATTCCATTCCAACCATTAGTTACTGAGTAACACTCTGGCTTCAAGCCGCTGGGAAGATCCTGTTTTGCGGTTACTGCTACCACAAACCACATTATCACTAAATGCTAAAGGCTATCTACAGGTCAAGGTCAGGCCAGGGAGATGACTAGGGAAGAAAGTAACTGTCATGGAGCAGTCAGAGTACTCCATTGTATTACACTGTCAAGAGAAATTGAGTTGAAGGGTGGAACTAACAAAAAAAAATAATCTTTATAAACTGTAATGGTCATGCTTAATAATTGGAAAAATTGCAATGGTGTCTCCTCTCTGTTTGTTGGTGGATATCTTGCACAGCAGGACCAATGTGAAAAAAATGGCATCTCTTGCACCTGACCTTGTGTAAGCAAGGGACATTTCACAAAGTGGACTGCATAGGGTATTTTATAGATGGCATAAAGCCCATTCAGTTTTCACTTCAGAAGGCAGCAGTTCAGGATGTAATTGTCACTTGGCATAGTTTTCAACTGTAAAGAAGGACCATTGGAGATAATAGGAAAGGGATCAAGGAACTCAGTGACACCAAATCTGTGCATGTCTTGTTAGTGTACTTCCAGATAGTAGTGTCCTGTAACTTGTAGGCTATCTACAGTCTCTTTCTCAGGGCAGAGTCATTCTATTCTCCTCCACTCTTCTGTTTCTTATATTGTTGTCTGAGCATATCATAATAGTATCTTAAATAATGCTGACTAATACGCGTCACAAATGTGTCCTCAGTCACAGGATGAGATGGGGTGAGGATAGTGAAGTCAATGAAACCTTTGTTGGATGCAGATCTCAGTGACTGGAATCATAGAATGTATTGGATTGGAAGGGACCCTCAAGGGTCATTCAGTCCAATCTCCCTGCAGTGACCGGGGACATCTTCACTAGATCAGGTTGCTCAGAGCCCCATCAAGACTGACCTTGAATGTCTCCAGGGATGGGGCCTCCACTACCTCCCTGGGCAACCTTTCCAAGGTCCACCACCCTCATATTGAAAAACCTTTTCCTTACATCTAACCTAAATCTCCCCTTTACTAGTTTAAAGCCATTACCCCTCGTCCTATTGCTACATGCCATCGTGAACAGTCCCTCCCCTGCTTTCTTGTAGGCACCTTTCAGGTATTGGAAGGTCACTATAAGGTCTCCCCAGAACCTTCTCTTCTCCAGGCTGAACAACCCCAACTCTCTCAGCCTGTCTTCATAGGAGAGGTGCTCAGCCCTTTGATCATTTTTGTGGCCCTCCTCTGGATACGCTCCAACAGCTCCACATCCTTCTTATGTTGAGGGCTCCAAAGCTGGACACACTACTCCAGGTGAGGTGTCACCAGAGCAGAGTAGAGGGGCTGAATCACCTCTTTCCATTTGCTGGCCACACTTCTTTTGATGCAGCCCAGGATGTGATTGGCCTTCTGGGCTGCAGCTGTGCATTGGTGGCTCATGTCCAGCTTTTCATCCACTACTACCCCCAAGTCCTTTTCCTCAGGGCTGCATGGAATGGTGCTGTGCCAATTTGTGCTATATGAAGCACTTTTAATATGAAAGAAATAAAGACTGTGTTTTCAATTACCCCTCTCCGAAGAGCAGAATTCTACCTCCATTCCACTTGGGGATCATGGAAATCAGTAGTGCAAATTTCCGTCCCACTTCAGGATAATTCAATGAGCTATTCTTTTCAGCACTGTGCCAAATCATACCTGGTATGTTTCATTTCATGAAACTCACAAGATTATTCCATAGATTTATGTAACTTCAGTTACTGACACTTAGCAAATTCCTACATTCAGCTGGTTGTATGAAGTGATTTGATCTGCTTGCTTTTAATTACATCCTGTATTCCAAATGAAGTTGTCTTATGAGGTTTTTTTTCTGTCCCTCCCCTAATATCTCCTTTATCTCCTCCTATAACATGTCAATCCCATTTTGCTTGATTGTTTCCATAAATTTCTCTTGACTCCTGCTGACTTGTCTGATTCCTTTTTTGAGGTTCCCAAATTGATAAAAGGGACAGGAAAAAAAAAAAGAAAAAAATGTTGACACTGATGTCTGGATTAGTCTTTTGCAAAAGAAGCTACTTAAACCCCCTGAATAATCTTGAATATAAAATCAAGGATTTTCTATACCACACCCCAGCTCCTGTGTTAAGATACAGCTGCAGAGCAAAGTTGGAAAGACACGTGGAAGGAGTGAAAGAAAATAATAGAACTTAGAGTGAGAAGATCTTCAGTATGTTTAGTAAGGCAAATTCCCAAAGACCTAAGTAAATGGCTGCCTGTCATAGAGCCTGTACTACTGGCTCTGTATTGCTTTTGCCTGGGGTCTCAGGAATGGAAAGAAAACTTAGAATGATTAATTCTTAACACAGGATTGTTGCCTTGGTTTGTATTACTAGAACTCTGAGACTCAGTACCGAGTTTCAAGAAGTAATAATTATCCCACTTTGAGACAGAAAGCCTTAAGGATGGGGAAGATTTAAAAAAAATAGTGTGACTGTATATACACAAATTTATTATAGATATTAAATAAACAGTTACAGCTGAAAGAAGTCATCAGAAGAAAATACTTGATTTGTGCTAGAATAATGCTGAGAAAAGATGAGAAGTATTTTAGCTATATCTGAGTGGGTGCATAGTTGGAGCTAAAATTGCAGTGAACTAACGCCTACAATTATCTGGGATCTCTCTTCTTTTAGTGACTATTTGCAACTCCTCCTGCCCTCTGAGAAGAGGGAGGGTGGGATGGAAGGGAAAAGGAAAACTTGATATCTCCGGAAAGGAAAATGATAATGATATTACCTCCTGGTGGAACTTACACCACCTTGTTATACTTGCATGGCAAATATATTCCATTGCAAGAAATGTTCCATTGAGGAGTATTCACTTCAGAGAAATGATAATGATCTTGAAAAACCTGGTCAGTGACAAACGTGCTGTAAAATCCTGCAGCTCTGAGCTGCTGCAGTTTCATTTACAGTTGCTGCCCATCAATAGTGAATGCACTTCAGTTAATCACCTACCCCCCTTGATGAGGGCAGTTGCTATTTCATAATTGTTATGAAAACTAAAGGGCACAGTTATTAAACTTTTTTTTTGTTTGTTTTGTTATTTGGTGGGGGGTTTTTTGTGTTTTTTTAACTCTGACCTTGTTAGAGGAGAACAAACATTGGCAGGGAAAGACAAACAGAAATGCTTCCACATAACATCTTTCCATAACAAAGCCCTGTCCTATAAATGCCTGTGGAAACCACAAGAAACTTAAGCTGGTGGAGCAGCACTCGGAGTGGCTATCAGTAAATGACTTGTTGAAAATTTAATTCTCTGAATGCATCATGTGGTTTAGGAGAACAACATATTCTAGAGCAATCTCCCTTTCTTATGCCATTTCTTCTGCATGACAGCATTTGCAGCTCTGGGGTTTGTTTGCTCTGTGCGCTGCTGTGTCTGAGGTTATCGAGGTTGGAACCTGGTGGCATTAGGAAGACAAGAGTCCTTGGCAGGAGTGACATATACAAAAATTTAGAGTGATTGGCGAGTACTTTTAAAATGTAAAAAAATTTCCTGAACCCTGTTACGTAAGTGATATAGTTTTGTAAGTAACCAAATTGACACTTGTGAAAAGTAAGGAGACAGCATGGCAAAACCAAGATATATATAGACTTTGTAGCTCAGGCTTAACCTATGCAAAGGACTTGTGGTTTGGGAATTAGGTAGAATTAATATCTGGTGGGCACTTCTGTTTGAAATTGTCAGTAACATTGTTCATTAGTGGTATTAGAAATGACTGGTTTAATGGTGTTCCACTTTACTGCTAGGCAGGTGATTGGTGCTACCAGATACAAATCAAGTAATAATTTGCTTATTTTCAACAACATTAAGTTTTCTATCAGTGGTTCCCTTTTGTCTTAATCTTTTTGTGTCTCCTCTTCTTCAAGAGCTGCTTGTTTCAGACCCTAGGATTTATGATCAGTGAGTACTCATGCAATTCAGGACCTGAGAGTTGTAGAATACCATGAGAGGATAATGAGGTGGGTTTAAAGTCTGTATGATAAACTACCCAATCCCTTAACACTGGTAATTATTACATTGGCAATTATTTCTGAATGAGTAGGGATATAAGAGAACATTATTTAGAGAGTGGATAGCTGCATCCCAAAACTTAGCTGTTCAGAGTAAGAGTTGTAAGGAACAGCACATTTCACAAATTAGAGAAGCAATCTATTGAGTATTGTCAGACTGGATATCTTATGTTTCTTATAAAATTTTTCTCTGCCATTGCAAGTTCTCATAAGGATTTTTAAAACACAGCTTATTATTTGTGTTTAAACCAAAATGTATCTGAACAATAGTCAGTAGTCATTCCATCCTGAAGCCAGGGACAACTCAAGGTACAAACTTGAAGCCACTCAAACTTTTGGAAACTCTTCTACTACACCCAGATCCAGGATCCTTATCCATATGCACCTGACTAAAGGGACCCATGAGAGACAAACCTGTGAGAGATAAACTACTCTTGATTGTACATTGTACAAAAAAAGAATCTGAGTTTTACTCATTTTGTCACAACTTTTGTACTAAGCAAAGTTAAATGGAGGCAGTGTCCTTACTGATCTGCACATTTTTCCCCCTGTTAGGAGCTTTCTCTACCAACCGTAGCCACATTCACGTGCAAATCGCAATTCAGGAACAGTTTCTTAAAGTAGGTATTCTAGGAGCAGTAATGCTTCAGGTATAAACAGTCAGTTCTTGAAGCATCTCATGGCTTTTGTTTGTTGTTTTTTTTTTTTTTTTTTTTTTTGCTTATCCTAGCCACTAGAGGGCAAAAGACATAGGAATAACTTGGACGTGGTATTGGGGAAAAAAAAAAATCCTTTAATATAGTTTTATGTTAACAGTATTGAAAGCTAAAAGAGTAAGGTGGAGTGTAGGGTAGCATCTATAAGTGTTGGGGTTTTTTTAGATGGAATTCAGATGTCTTATATAGGACACAAGTTTGCTATCTTATTCACAAGCTAAAAGGAGAAATGAGTAGGTTTGGACACTGAAAAATATTTATAGATGATTAGGAGTTCCATGCTGTGGGAGAAAGTGTAGTTGCCACTAACTTAAGAGCAATCTCTCTTAGGGATGTGAACAGTTTTTCTGAATCTTCTTTGATAGCTGCCTCCAGAGGTGTGTGTGGTACCTACTACCACCTCCCTGCAGCTGCCCTGCTTTCATGAGAAACTCGAAAAGAAATTGCAAAAATGGCAACTAATTTTCAGTAATTGGTTAGCAAGTAGTTTTTTATTTCTGCTTATCTGGTGGTAACATTTAAAGCTTCTGCAGCTCACCAAACACAGCTCTTGAAAACACGGCTTTGAGCTCTCCAGGCACTTCAAAAGAATCTTTCAACTGCTAATATAACCAACGACTTGATGATGAAACATTTGCTTTTGGGCATGCAGACTGCAGGTGGTAGCTTTCCTCTCAATCACTCCCCTTTGGTATGGTTTTTGTGTGTGTAGTGTGTTGGGTTTTTTTGTTTGTTTGGTTTTTTTTGTTTTGTTCTGTGGGTTGTTTTTATTTTCATAATTACAAGGGAGTCTGTAGAAGAGAGAAATCTTGAAATTCTTCAGAAAATTTGCATTACAATATCCTCCTTCCTAAGGTCAGGAGAGGATACTCCAGACTTTTTCTTTCCAGAAGAGCTGTACATTTTAGTAATTGCTACTGTGCATCAACATCATCTCTCAAATTCTAAAAGAAGCACAACTACCCAAATAGAGAAGTCCAGATGTACCTTGCAATCAGTTTAAAAATAACATTGTAAGAAGTCCTGAGCTTCTATCCTTATTATTTCACTCTTTGCCTCAATGAGAGACCTCATCCTCACTTTTCAGCAAGTATAGAAAGAAATTGATTGCTCTTGAATTTTCTCTTAATTTGCACAGTAGTTATTCACAGAGTTATTTAATATTTAGCATAGGTGTTCAGTGTTTTTTGAATATTTTAGCATTCAGAAATGCTCAGTAGTACCCCTCCTGACCCCAGTTCTTAGGTATATATTGTTTGTGGTGTGATTTACTAGGAGCAACCATCTGGTAATCCTAATTAACAATCCTCTAGTAATATTTCACATGCTATCTAGGTCTCTTTATTTTGATATTTATTGCTTCCTCTTTAATACTTATTTTTGTAATTATATGAATCACTGTACCAAAAGTGAATGTGGTTGATATTCCTGAAACAACTTTTCCATATTTTTACTTACTTCTAGGCTCAGCATTGTTAACTTTCTTGTGCAGGTTCAAGTACTGGTGAAATACTGCATGGAGAAGTCCTATTTTTTTTTTTTTACTAGTATTGTTAATCTTCAAACTTGCTTCAATAACTAAGCATTAGAGTAACCTGTAGGACATGACTGATTTATGGTTATTCTTGGGACTGTCATCCTTCTCTTCTTGCTTTTGGGTTTAATTTTTCTCTCTTATCCACTCCCTCCTTTTTTTCCTTTTAATCTTCCTTATTTTGTATTTTTTCTACTCACTAGTGTGTTTTCTGTACCGTGTTCAAGTTACTATTTTTCATTTTATGTCTCTCCCTAATGAGTTTTAATTTCATGGCTGGAGTCATCAGAACACAAGTGGCCCAAGACTTTCCTCCTGGCTTTCACAGCATTTTCTTATGGCTGGACCCGATCTTTCCTTCCCTCATTATTGTGGGTTTTGTTCTCACACCTCAGGTGGATCCAAGAGCAGAGCAAAGTGGGAGTGTTTTCTAGGCTGGGAAGCTGATACCATAGTAGGAGCCGGAGCCATCCGCTAACCCACTTGGTGAGGTGGACTGTGGAACTGGTTTGCTTTAGTAAAGGTGACAGATAGATAGGCATTCTCTCGTCATGAATTAGAAAAATAAATATCTGACAAATTTGAGGCAATTAATACTCCAACAGCAGAACAAGTCAGAACTGTCTCTCTGCCTCTCTCTGTGTCCTTATCTACTGTAGCTTTCCTTTTACTAGTCGTCCTTGAATATCTCTGCTGTCTCTAAAGCATTTAAAGAGGCTCATACATGAAGCCATTCATACCATTCACAAAGAATGGATTCCCCAAGACCTATCCACAGGTGTCCAGTTCAGTGTACAACTAAGGAAGAACCCAGGTTGCTTTTTTCAGCTTGCTGTGCACCTTCTTAATCACATTTTTCTCGCTAATTTGTGGGAAGATTTTTCTCTTCTCTTTGCACTGGTTTTAATTAAACATATGCTATGACTGGGAGGTGGGTAAAAGGATAGTTGTGCTGCCATTTGAAAAGAGCAAGCTTACTCACTCAGCCAGTTTTCCCAAGCTTTCAGAGCGCTAATTAAAATCCACTGCACACATGAGCAATGTTGGCACAGTACTTTGGAAGTGTTTGTTACAACAGTGTCAAAGAGTAGATAAGGTTTTTAGGGGATTAGTGTAAGGTATTTTGTTTCAGGTGGATTATTTTTAATGAATGGACCTCTTTTCTTTTCTTCCACCTAAAAAAAAAAGGGCCTTATTTTAAAAAAAATATTTTATTTAGAGGACTTAAATTTTTGAGTAAAATATTTTTTTCTTTTTGCAATCTCTGAGATATTGTTTAAAAGATTGAGCAATAAAGCTTCATATTTACATTCCTGACTAATAATGAAAGCTTTCAAAAGTTTCTCTGAGTCTGTGAAAACCAGTATGTGGCTGCAGACACTGAAGGCAGTGCTGTGATATCCAAGGAAACCTTATATATGCTGACCAATAGAGAAGACTGGAGTGCTCGTTCACTGTGTAACTCTCTTCATTTGGTCCATTATGTGAACGATATGTGAAAAAATAATTTCCTGCATCTCCAAGGTATTGCTGTTATGAAAGGATCTGGAAAATAACAGTGATGTTTTCCAGTGTCCTCACTTTCAGTGTAACTTGTCCTGTAAACACACAGGGAAGGATGAGTATTTGAATATCAGCCAAAAAAATTAATAAATCTATTTTACTGGAAGAGTTTAATGAGCCTTTATTGTATATTACATTTTAAGCTGTATCTTTTAGCCTTCAACACTATACTGACTAATTAGAGGTATGTGATCAGTGCAATTATCTTCTGGCAATAATTTGCAATACATATTCATAGTTACATGGATTTCATCTTCTGTGAAATGGTCCTTATAAAAACAGTAATAGTTGGTATGTCATTAGAGCCTATCAGCAATTAATCCTCAAAATGATCGATGGAGAGAATGTCCTTTTCCCTCTATCTCTGGTTTATTTATGTGTTCCCATTAATTATGCCTAATTTTCTGTTGGCACTTTTCTTCTTAATGTAATTCAATTTAAGCATATCTTTCCAGAGACTTATTAATAGGTAGGGTCATTTATATTGTGTAGCACAAATATTTTATAATCCACTAATCTTGACAAAAAGGCAATGCCTGCCTCATAAAAAATGTATGAGGAGTAATGGTTCCCTATTAATAACTTATTAGGTCAGATCACACAGTTTGAAGTGTCTATTACACTTTAATTTTATCAGATTTCTTCCTTTGGAACCTGCTACTTTTTCTTTATCTTTTATTGAGATTATTTTTAACCCAACAGCTGGATCCCTTGCCAAAACCAGATTCCTATGGCTGTTGTTTCTGTAGTACTAGTTAAGCAACTGGTTTTATATACAGGGTTTTATGGAAACTGAGTGATGTACCCAACAGTGGGAACCTGGATTACTTTTCCACTTGAATTGTATATTTTCTATAACAATGATAGACCAATGCCACTGACTAGTTCAGCTTTCCTGGGGAGGGAGTATATTGGCCGATCATCACAGTTCTTTTGCTCATTAACATCTGTATGTAATTGCCTTGTCTGAGGATAACGAGTGGAAACTTCTTCACAACGGTGTATATCTCTATTTCTAAAGGCAAAGCTATGGCTCGGTGGGGTTCAAAGGGCATGTCAGGGGAGATGAGGGGTGAACAGTACTTTGGGCTCCTTTTGCCCCAGTTTGAGGACCCAATCCCTGTGAGCTGCTGTCCAGATATCTACGTCCCTCTGGGGCTGGATTTAGGTCCTGCAGCCCTCCTGCTTCCAAGCAGCATTAAGGGGACAGGCTGAGCTGTGTTGGTCATCTGTAAGCCCTTTGTGACAGCGGCTGGTTCAAATGCATCAAAAATAGCTTTTTCAAAACAAAGTGTTATTTACTCATTCACCCAAAGGTACAGAGCATGCAAAAGGAAAGGCAGAAGCAATAAAGGTTTGCACACACGTTTTCTCTTTCTTAACAACCTTTCCTTTGCAAGCTTTTGCTAGGCTTTGGAGAAGCTGACCATCCTCAAGTATTTTCTCTGTATCATTCACTGCTACCTTATAGGTCAGTCAGTTTTCACCAGCAGTTCCTGACCACTTACTCAAACCTAAGATAGATTTTAATGTAGTTTTAGATATCAGCTTTGTTCTTGGATAAGTATCCTTTTCTAGTCTCAGCTGACTTAAGCTGAGATACTCATAAATTCCTTCCATAAGGTTTTGCAGCACTTTCTCTGATAGCACTTTATTCATTGCCATTGCTTGAATTTTTTTTTTTCATCCTTGTTTTCTGCCTTTCTAGGCAACCTTCTGTAATGCAACTAATACACGGTTTATTCCTTCAGCTTGTCACGGATGCTGCCCTGAGTATAGCTTTAAAGGCTTCCACTTCTCATGTGAAAATGTGTCAAGCATATCCTTTTGCTAATTTTAAGGCTGCCTCCTCAGTTTCTGCTTTATAAGAAAGAATTGCCTTGGAAATTTGAGTTAGATTTTAAACACTTCTGTGTTTGTTTTTTTTTTTAAAGTCTTGGAATTTTCTTGAGGAGTCAGCTGTTCCTGTTAAGAGTAGCTGTGACTGCAAAAGATGAGCTCCTCAAGATGTGAAACCTGGAGCCAGTTGGGCAAGGAGGAATGTTTGCTTTGTCTGCTCAGAGCTCACTGTGCACAGTGGTGTTGTGGTGAGGTGCTCTTACTGTTTACTTGTTGCTATGATTTCTGTAGGAACATTTGGGGATCACAAGTGGAACAGGAGAGTTATGTGAATTTAACATGGAGTTTAATAATGGGAAGTACATAAGCATCTACCAATGTGGCTGGAGGTATTATTATCTGGGTATAGAAACCCTTTTCTGATTATCAAGCCAAAAAATATGTAGGGAAAAACCAGAATGTATTGTAGAATATTGTGCAGATTCTGCCACTGGCATGGGAAATGTCCAAGTTCTAGTGGAGTTTTATTTAATGTAAAGAAGCTTCTGATTGAATACAAGAATATCACAGAATTTAGCCTGTATTAAGAAGGTTATTGTTCTAGTTTTATGCTCTATAGTTGTGTTCATACAAATCTGTACATGTTGCTGGTATGAATGAAGTCTCTTCTGATCTTCATAATCACTATGGCTGGTATTGTCAATTCAAACAATTCAAATTCACAGAAAAGTCTGGATGATTAACAACAGAATGAAAAGGTTGTTTCATTGTGAGGATTTTTGTGTTGGGTTTTTTTTTTGTTTAATTTGGAGCAGAGGATGGCAGCAATACAACTTCGAAATCAAATTATCTGTTAATAGCTGGAGGAATGAGCTGCTGGCAACCTCATGAAGGTGAAAGTTTGCATCTGGGGTGAAGTAGTAGTCCGCTGCAACAGCACAAGCTGCAGCTGTCCATCAGCTTTTTAGAAAAGGATTTGGGGAACCATGTGGACCTATGTTGCTGGCAAGTTGAGAAAAGTGATGCTTCCCATGAATTTAGCACTGTGAAGCCGTGTTTGCAGTACAGCTGCATTTGGAGTATAGCCACTTTTGGAACCCTCAATGCAGGAGGGACTTTGACAAAGTGCAGGAGAGGGTCACCTCTAAGGGGTCAGAGGGCTGGAGCACACAACATGCAAGCAGAGGCTGGGAGAATTTCTTCAGGCTGGAGAAAAGGTGCCAAATGGAAGACATTAGTGATGTCTACACAAACTTTTGAGTGGTTGTAGAGAAGGTGGAGCCAGGCTGTTTTCTGAGGTGCACAGTGATAGGACAAGTAGCAGACACAAGCTGCAGCTAGAGAAAATCCACCTGGGCTTAACCTCAAATGTTTCACTGCATAACCATTCTTAACACAAAGATAATTTGTCCGAGGAGACTGGAAACTCAGTCCTATTTAAAACAGCTGAAGGAGGCTCTGAGAAGCCTGATCCAGCTCTGAAGAGAGCCCTGTTCCTTTGGCTCATAATAACCTAAATTTGCTTAGAAAAAGAGATATGGAGCAGGTATGAAAAGACAAGGATTTGGTCAGGATATAGAAGCACTTCAGCCAAAAAGCTCGATCTTAATGCCTTTTACTTTGACGACATACCAGTTCCCCCCTGACTTTTCCATTCAAACTGCTGGTGCCTAGGACTCTTTTTGTGTACTCCAGTGCATTTTCATGTAGCCTAGCAAAGAGGAGCTCCAGCTGAGAGCATAATGGCATCGCATGGTTTGTTTGTATTTAATTTTCAAATTTCCAGAACTTGTGCTGTACCTTACACTGTACCTTACACAAGCAGTGTTTAATCAAACTTAGGAACAAAACAGGCAGTGATTGCTATCAGACAGTAAAATGAAAGGATAAGTAAAACTTACTACTTCTCACTCTCCTTTGCTTCTTGTCTGGTTAGATCATTGATCTTTAGTTAAGTTTGTGTCAAGGTTTTAGCCAGAGATAAATAGCTGATCTCTAGATAAAGCTCTGATTAAAAAAAACCCTCAAACCCATGTAGTTTTCTCTTCCTAGTTGAGGCAGGGCAGATAAAAAGGCCTGCAACTTAGACCTTATGCAGTGATGTGGGGAGACATGCCTACTGCACTGTAGGTGGGCTAAAAGCCCCTTTTTTGGTGTTTGCAGCATCAGCAACTGAGGCTGATATATTTGCTTTTCTTTTATATGGAAGCTGTGGTGTAAAAATAGACATTGGTATTTGCTGAAAGCTTAAGCCTGCTGAGGTTTTACAGATTTAGAAAGTTCTCTAATCACTGTCAATTAAAAAGACTGCCTCATTGTTGCACAAATTAATTATACCAATGCATTCCACGGCAAGGCCTTCTCAAAATATTTATTTTGGAAAAAATTACCAGATTGGTACTTACAGTAACAGTCAAGGTTTTAAACTGCTACAATTAAAACTGGAAAAGAGAGGAAGAGGAAAGAGAAGAAGAATGAGATCCTCTCTACTTCTTTTGGACAATTAAAGGCTGGGCTGGGCAGGGCAAGTACAATGAAATGGATCTATTAGCTCTCCTCACTTTAGAAAGGCAGGAATGGAGCCTGGCCCAGACCACTTGTTGATGCACCTGCTGGCTGGGCTTGTCTGATAGAACAGTTACTGAAAAATAGATTATTTAATACCTTTCTCCCCACACCAGGTCAGAGCCTTAGTGTAGGATGTTGGGTATATAAGTCCACATGACCTAAAGATACAGCACCAAGCAATGGGACAACGTGAATGTGTCTGGATTCTGGGAGCCACCTATTGGGATCTCAGGGATAGGTAAGGCTACAGGTCTTTACCTAGAATATGCATTAGATGATACTCTTTGGATTTGGTGGTATGTTTGATATAGATAACATATGTTTTAGAAGAAGGAAATATGGGACAAGACTTGCTTAAGTGACATTTTAGGGAAGTAGTGTTTGCCATAGTATATCATCCATTTTTCCTTTCGAAGATGTTTCACCTGCCCTCAGAAATGCAATCCAGTTATCTTATGCTCCTAATTATTATTTAGTATGGAGCATATTAACACATGCCAGTACACCTTCATGTTTTGAAATCAGTGTATAAGTCACTACTTAATACCATTCAAACAACTATGTCTTGAACTTCTGCCTTCACAAAATCAATATTTAGCAAGATTCCTGTAATCTGTCCAGTCTATTTACATAAGAAAATGTTATTTTCACTGTTCTGTTTGAGCTAGGAATAGACATAATAAGTTATCCAACATTAAAATAATTGAAGGAATGAACTGGGAATAACAGGCCACTTCCTTATTCATGAGCCCTGAAGCAAGCTCTCACACAATCTCAGCCAAGTCTATGCTCTACTCAGTTATGTGTATATGAATGAAATTTGTGATTATTTGTTCTGCTTTATCATGGTATTTTTTTATAGGTTACATTTACAATAGAAAAACAAGTATCAGTTCTTTATTGTAACTTAAACTTTACAAATACATTATAGTGCTTGTAAGCACAGATTATAAAAAATGAAGACTGTGAAAGTTTAGAGCAATTTACAGAGAAAGCAGAAATTATGAAGAAAGTAGAAGCAGTAGTCAATCACTGGTATTTTGTCTCCATCTTCATAATCACCTGTGAAAAACTTGGAAACTGCCCAGGTGTACTTTCATGTAACATACAAAGAAACTTGTAATACGTGAAAATATCTTCTTGATGGATTCCCTGCTGGGTGTGGAGTAGGACCATCCAAATGTTTCCTAAGCTGATAAAATTCTTGTGACAGATTTGAAAAAGTGAGTGAAATTTCTGTTAGTATCATGACTCAACCTTCAATTACAGATTTCATGGCTGCAGTATCCAATAGGTGCACTAGGCAATTCTCATTTTCCATTAACTTGTAGACAGTGATGTGTGTGAAAGTTAATGTTATTGGTACCATGAGCAAATGATGGCACATTGTTAAAGTAAAAACCATATGATTTTAGTAGAGATTTTCTTCTTCCCCGCCCCCCCCCCCCCCCCCCCCCCCCCGATATTCCTAATGCAGCTTAATTGCTGCCTTGAAAATCATCAAGTAGCCAATGGATTATATTCCTTTCAATTTCAGAATAACAGCTGTTTGAAATATCTTGGCTTTTCTATGCTTTGCTGTAACAATGGTCACAGGGGAAAAATGTCTATTTCAACTAAGCCTTTAACTGTTGTCTAATTCTGTATGTCCTGGAAAGACAACATTGTTGGTGAATTTTGGAACACAACATCATATAACCTACTGGAATAGTTGATGGATTACCGTAATATTGTGGTAATGCTACGGTTATTTCTATAGGTGCCACAAAAACACAAGAAAGTTTCAAGAATTTTGCTCATAGAAGCTATGATATTTTATTTTAAAATAGAAATACTGTATTAACTCTTCCATTTTGCTGCTGGCTTACATCACACAATTTTCCCTGACTGAGAAAATACTGCTCTCTGTGCTACACACATTGCTAAGTGTACTTTAAACTTACCTATCTGTTAAGGAATGTCAAATTACTTGCATCAGTATCTCCTCACTTGTTACAAAGGCACAGTCTTTTGTAGTCTGTCTGTAGCAAGGCAAGTATCAGACACTGAAGCACAAAAAAAGAACGTTTCACCATCTCTATGTGCTTTATAATTGGTTTTTGTAAAGATGGGGGATAGGATTCATTTGGTCAAATACTCATTTCTGGTATCTAAGCTGATTGTCCAGATTTTCTTTAGTCTTCATTTTTCTTTCTGGAGAAATGCTCTGTTGCATGATTTCTCTCATCCTCATGCAGTTGCCTGCAGTCATATGAGTGGTTTTAGAGGGGTTTGGGGTCATTGTTTCAAACAGACACCCCTTTAGTTTTTGAGGGCTGGAATCTTCCTGTGAATTCAGGATTAATAACATTTACAGTACTTAGTGCTGTTTTACAAAAGTTTGATTAGTTTGATTCAATCTCTCCCCTATTATTTGTGCGATGAATAAAGAACATCTGACATGCTACCTGAAGCATGGGCAGTCATGCTGAGACCAATTAAGTGAGTTGATCTGTTAAACATGGTGATATGTTTGGAAAGATTCATGCTAGATATAGTCCCGCAAGTGCTTGATATTGAGGGTTGTGCCTGCTTTCATGTCTATAACCCCCTGACTTTAATCCTGCCTAACTGTAAGTGTGAAGTTACTAAGTATAAGTTTGTTTTTTGGTGTTGTTTTGTTTTCTGTTTTTTTTTTTTTTTTGTTGTTGTTTGTTTTTTAAAAAAAACCCTTTTTTCCTGTGTTCTGGTTTCAGCAGCTGGGATGTGTGTTTTGTAATATTATCAACTTTCCCTTGGCAGTTATAAGAGACAGAAATCATTCTGAAGTTCTAAATTCCCATGTACCCAGAGAGTGACACAAAAAACCACTAGGTCTTATTAGATTTATAATCGGCATCACCGGTACCTAGCTGTTAAGTATCTGTGTGTGTAGTACCATTGAGTACTTGGTTGGAGCGCAGCTGTGTTGGGTTGGAAACCTCCCTTCTTCCCAAGTGCTGTACCGTATGTGGCCCATGTGATGGCAGCATTGTATCAACCTAGAAGTGTAGGGCTGCGCTCAAAGGGGTTGTGACTCTGAGAAGGGAATTCTCTCCGTTTTTCTTAAAATAAAAAACCCAAACCCAACGGTCGAGAATGAACTCCTACAACCTGGAAACACAGCACAAACAAATTTAACACTGAATTGTTCTACCTGATGGAAAATAATATAAAGAAATGAAAATATTTGACATGCCATGAATACAGTGTTGATGCACTACTGAGACAAAGTTGATATTTTAATTTAATGAAAAATATTTTCACTAGTGATTGTAATAAAGTTCATATGATATCTGTGAATTATAAGCTCAGAATATCACTGCTAAAACACGTCTTTCACTAACAGGCATTTATTAAGTTACAGGTAGGGTTTTTTTGCTATTGAAATAACCAGTAATTAATCACTATTTGGGTAGACTTTCGAGTGGGAGCATTTGAAATCTCTAAGGGCTTCAGCTTTTCTGATACATCCAAGGTGTTTTAAGGAGCAGACAGTAGTGTTAACCTTTGGTGCCTGGTAGTGTGGCAAGCAATAGTTTCTTAAAAATTTCAAGCTTCAGTGCTGTTTTCTTGTAAGTAATAAAAGAAAAGATTATATTGAATAGGTCCAGTTTATACACTTACAATATGCTTAAATTTAGTAAGATGGTAAATGATGCAAAAATTCCCCTCTCTCTCAAACTGGATTAACTCTCAGCTCTCTGAAGAGAGCCTGAAAGTACAATCAAATCAACCCAGCAATGCTTTTACCCTCACTGACTTCCTTTGGAGGGAAGGCAGTATAAAATCAGCTCTGAGCATTCTAGAGAAAAAGGAAGGATTGAAACAATGAATTTATCCCTCTACCCCTCAACTTTTGCAACATGCACACCGTGACAATCCCTCCTGCTCAGTGACTGGGAGTCTGGGGCTGAAAACCTGCGGTGGTGAGCAGGAAGAGGATTCCATGGTATCAGCTCTGCAGTGTGTGCCTTCGCTTGCTTATGGTTTTAAATGCACAGAAAGTCTTGTAGGTCTGCCTGCACTGAACAGGGTTCTACAGGGAATCATCTCAAATGAAAAAGATGGTAAAGTGAGCTTTCAATGTATTTGCAATTATTGCTTGGAAGTATATGCAAATTAAAATCTATTGAAATTGCAGAGGAGTATACTTTCTTTGAAATTGTATGGATTTGTCTGGAAAGGAGCAAGAGGCACATCCTACAGTCCTTGCATTGTAAACGTTTCTTTTTTTTTCAGATTAAAGTAAATTTTTGCTTGGAGGTACACATAGGGGAATATCATGTTTACTGTCATATGTTTTTATATTCTGGGAACCTCATGGGCAGTTGATTTACGTATTAAAAAATCTTTTTTCAGTAAGGGTCAAAGAAAACATCTGTCTATGTTTTTTGAAAGTTTTATTTGAAACCATTTCATATTGCATTTAAACTTTTATTGTCAACCAAATGTTAACCTTAACAGTCCTGCCAAATTAGTAGTAAAATTTACCTGAACAATATGGTTGCACTGTAATACTTGAATGAGATGATAAAGTATTATTCCACACACCAATGAATTATGTTCTGTCCCATTGCACCCTGTGTTGTATTTTATAAAGTACAAAAGAATAGGTCAAGAAAGGAGACAATAATACTGTAGCTTTTAATTCTTGAGTTACATCGACTTATACAATTCTGGAATAAGTCCTCCACTGGAGTGTAAATTGGCCGTGGGTTCCTTCCTGATGATCCTGTCACAGAATTGCTTTTTCAAATGGCCAAACTTGGCTGAAGGATGTTGATAAATGAATAAATACCAGATTCATTGATGAGCAGTGACTGTAGGAAAGAGGGTAGAGACTTGGGTTTTTAACAAGGTAAAAGAGATTACTTTTCAGATTTCTGTTTTGTACTAATCCTATGAGGTGTTCAGTAAACAGGCATTTAAAAATCATTCTAGTCCTGAGTTACCAGTTTCATTGGTATTCCTCATGCTAAAAACATGGGAAATTAGGTTATTGGCTAAAGATATTTAATAAACTTGTAGATGAAGTGCTGAAGGACATGGTGTAGTGGTGAATTGGCAGTGCTAGGTTATTGGTTGGACTTGAAGATCTCAGAGGTCTTTTCCTATTCTGTGATTCTGTAATGAGAATAAGAAGTGCCTGAGTTTAAATTTACTATGACTGTGTGTCTGGATTGGAACAAGGTCACTGTACATACGCTTTTTTTTAGTGTTTACCCCAAAGGCTGAAGATTAATTAGTAATATTTGAAAGGCTTTAAAAGAGCTCTTTGTCATATGAAAAAAATTCAATGTAAGACTACTATTCAGAACTGAACTTTGACAATATCTTTCCACAAAAAAATTTTAATTTAAAAATAGTTTATAAAGTAATTGTGCATCAGAATGCTAAAAGCCTTTTTTAATAGCCATTACAGTATTACTGTTTGTGACTGAAAAGTTTGGGTGGTAGATATTAGGTCACTTGGGAAATATTTCTGAGGAGATTCATGTCATGGTTAAGAAAATATTCCTTGAACTGTCACTGATAATTATCTGAAAAGTAGGACCAGCATAATTTATCCTGTAGAAATTGTCATTCAGTGCACTCTAGTGTCTGAATCTCCCCTTGCTCTTACAATACAGTTCCAGAGACTTCAGATTTAAATCAAGTAGAGGTTGGCACGCTGTGGTTTCTGTTGTAGTTTTAAACATTTCTAGAATTATGTAATATAAATTAAAAAAAAATATCCAAAATTTGTTCTGGATTTGGGTTTTGGTTTTTTTTAGACTGCTATAATTTTCCATCTGGCAATGGTTCAAATGTGTGTTGTTATGAACATAGTGCATGTTAAGTTGCTTTTGATATTGCTATTTCATATCTATTTTCCAAAATCTGATTTAAGATGGCATAAAGAACCACAAAGGTACTGGAGTCAGTTACAGCCACAGCTAGTAAGAATGGTTCACTAAAAAACATATTAAAATTGAAACACCAATTCAAACATGGGCTTTGCCAGAAGTTTTCTTATTCAAAGCCTGTGCTTTCACCTGTTTTTTGTGACTGTAATGTAACGTCCTTTGCCTGGGGCTGGCAATCCATACTGCAAAAAATTTGATGCTGTTCTTCAATGTGTTGTACCAGTGACTCTCAGTCTTAGAAATACCAAGTATTGACTGAGATGGATTGGGGGTGAGAAGGGAGAGAACTCAGACTCAGAATACACAAACTGTATTTTGCCTGACTAGAAGTTATTTTTACCTT
Organism: Podargus strigoides; assembly: GCA_028020825.1. Taxonomy (NCBI): domain Eukaryota; kingdom Metazoa; phylum Chordata; class Aves; order Caprimulgiformes; family Podargidae; genus Podargus; species Podargus strigoides. The sequence goes on from CM051620.1 coordinate 76,465,229, forward strand.
TTTTTTTGTCACACAATTGTCTTTTTCTTTCATCTAAACACGTTTGTCCTGGGTGAAAATGGCAAGATGTAATCTGCTTATTGCTGTCAGCTCAGAAATTGCTTTTCACTAAGGGACAGTAAATTTTTTGCTAAATATTTTATTTTTTATTTTTTTAAACCCAGTGTAGTAGTGAATATCAGAAAAGGAGTAAGGCTGGCCAGCAACTTTCATCTCTCTGTTTAATTATATATTTGTTTCTATCCTTAAATACCTATTTCTGTCCTTGCTGACAGGAGGTTATAGAACATGCTTCTGATATGGTCTGGTCATTGCCAAACCAGAAAACACAGTTCTCTCTTTTCCTACTTCTTCCCATGGTAACATAAGGTAATTGAAATAAAAATCCCATGCCCCTCATTTTCCAAAGGAAAACCACACTGAAATATTTCACTTTGTATGTTGTTGATATGTTCTGACTGTGTCAAGTCACTGCAGCAAACTGTGAATGATGATGTGTGAAATGAAAAGTCCCTGTCCAGTGCACAGCAAGAATAGCACTATGAAATCCTTGCCCCACTGCGTTATTTTATATGTGCTTTTTTGTCTACACTATATTATATCCAGATATGCAAGACTGCCTTTTTAAACATTCTGTCAGATTTTTACCTACACGCCAGGGTTTTACTTGCTTAGCAGATTTATGCAAATTCTTCATCCAAAACATTGCTTTGAAAAACTTTCTACATGTTTGTTAGGCAATTTTTTTATTTTTTTTTAAAAAGAGAAGACCTCAAACATCATCACGTCCTCAAAAAGAACCCCTTCCTAACAATTTGCAACTGCTGACATAAAAGTGAATCAATTTCCTATCTATATTTGCTCATTTTCTCTTCAGCTGCCAATTAGTTATTGAGTCTTTAGAGGATATCCTTAAAACAACAGTAGAATTCTTCACATTATCTGGTAATCATTTTATTTAATTTAGACCAAATCTTAACCAAATTAGCTTAAAATATTTGGAAAATGCAGTTTTTCATTGTTTTTTATTCCCTAAGACATTGCCAACATTTTTTTTTTTGCTTTGAAATAGAAGTTGTATTATCTGAAAGTGATGCATAGTTATGAAAAAAACTCACAAAGTATAAGCCTAAAACATCAAACTGCTGTAATAAAATAAACTAGCCCATGGTTCTTCACTACCTGCTGCAATTTTTACTGAAGTAAAATTCTTCACTTATGTACTCTTCTTAAATCTGCTGCCTGTAACCAACTACCTCCTTGAAAGTGCTGATGTTTCACTCTTTTGCTTTCACTTCTTGTGGGCTACAACTCGATGCTTTTGAAAATCAAGTGAAAAGAAATAACAGAGGTGTTTAAATAAGTTGAGTTACCAACTATGGGAATACAAATTTTCCAAATATCTTGATCAAATATTTCATATTAGCATGCAGCCTGACTTCATGACCTGAATGAATTACCACAGGCTTTATATGGTCATCATCTTCTGTTATGTCATTTGTCTTGGACCAGCTACTTTGGCTACACAAAATGTTAGTTAAGTTCTTTCCTGTTTACAAGAATAGCTCCTCCTCCCAGGATGGCTGAGCAGTGAGACAGGGCAGGATTCAGAGGGAGAAATATCGGACAATTGCTCTAATCATCAAACTAAATGCTGATGTAGTTACAGAGGTGTGTGAATCTTGTGTGTAGGACCACAGGATTAATAAGGGTAAATTTAAAATTATGGGTGTCCAGTAGGAGTCTCAACTCCCTGCTGACTTTTCTTTTTGGAAGTCTAGAAAACTCATCAATTTTTTGCTTGGTGTGATCTCTCACTTGATCTGTTGTCTGAGCTACCTGAAGTAGGTGGGAAAAGCAAGTCTTGAAAGTTTTTCACTGCCAGCAACATAGAAATAATCTGTTTTTCTGAGTTTCCTGTAAGAAAAAGCAAGCAACTATTTCCAACACTGAATAACAGAATGCCAGTGACTGTTGTTATACACAGTGTATTTAAAGTAATTAAGTAAATAACATTTGTAAACTGAGGATAGCTCTAAAGCACCCACTGCATGCCACAGAAGATAGATATCTAGAGACTTCTGACATGGCAAAGATGATAGAATGATTTTTTTTTTTTTCAAAATTAAATATGTCAACTCCTACGTATTCATTGCATTTTGGTTCGCAACTTGTTTATTACTGTTGGTTTTAAATGTCTTTTGTGTGAAAATGAGAAAGCACAGTCTCAATAGTCATCTTTCACCATCATACACATCAAAGAGGTAATTCTGAAGTTTTTACAAAACATTAAAGCCACATGATTATTGTAAACTTGTACATGCAAACAGAATGAAAACATCATTGTTTAATTAAAAATCATTGTAATTTCTAGTTAGTACTTCCATCTCAAGATTATAAATCCCGGTGTGTTCCAAACTTGGGCATTTTTATAAACTTTTCATGATTAATTTTAAATTATTCTGAATTGAAAAATTAATTGTAATTGAATATTTTTTTGAGCAGTGTGCAGTGGGATTGCTGAATTCTAATCAATACTAAGAAGGCTTTCTATCAGGTTCCCTAGAGTACCTGTAGTATAACCAATAAAATTAAATATTGATGTCAACTGTCTTTTACGATGTGCATGGGATTTCACTCTTCAACTGCATTTTCTTTGGAAAAATGAATCTGCAATGCTTCCCTGCTAAATGCAGACACCTAGACTTCAAGACACAAGCAAATCTGAGATTCTGCTCCCTTGTATCCATATAATGTTAGATCCAGAGAAGGGAGCTATCTTATTGACTTCAGTGCTTACTTTATCTAAAGAACATGATGAAATGGTAGAAATATTCAAATATGTGTTTAACTTGGTGCTTGTTTAGCGCTCTGTAAGCTTTGGCAGAATTAAGATTTGCTTTACTTTGCCATTCAAAACTTCTGTTATTTCCCTGTAAATTCTAGACATTGTTGCATGCTGCAAGATCTGCTCCATTGCAGCAGATACTGGGAACCATGTGGATATGTACAATAGTGTAGTAGGTTTCCCCCGTTTTCTTGTTTAAACCTCCCTCTGACAAATTATAGGCCTCTCCCTAGTGTGCATCCAGTAAGAAGGACACAATAGATAACTATTGCCAAAGGCTGACATTGTGAGTTGATTAATCAAAAATACATTGATTTATAGTTTTTTACTCTCTTCAAATTCACTAAAAGCATTGTATGATCCCTTGTATAACTGATTTATGAAGTCTTTCATTCAATATGATGTATTAGGTACATGCTATTGATAAATCCTAACGTAAAGCAGTGCATACCTGTGCTTTTGTTCAATATAACAAACTACATATCCACTAAGTGCAAAAAGGGGTGGAGAAACTGGAAACAAATTTATATAGAGAGTAAAGGGTAGTAAATATTTATATTTCAATGGTTTTTCTTAGAACGTTTGTTTATAAAGTCAGTGAGATAACAGACTTGTTCTACATTATATCTAAAGTATCATGGGCTCATACAGATAATACATTTAATGAATATAATTATCAAGGTTGTTGCTGTATTGTTTGTTTATCTTAGTGTGGAAAATAATGTTTTAGCACAAATATTTAGTGGAATAGGACTAAATTATCCAATCACCTGGAAAATATTTATAAAACCTATTATCACATTAATTCTGCCTTAAAAAGCTATTCCTCTGCATCTTAGCTGTGGAATGAACATGTTCAGAGCAATGGTTTAGTATTCTCAAAGCTCACTTCTTTCACCCATTCACTTTTTCAAAAATTAATTAAAGCATCAGCTCTTAGTATGACAGAAAAAGCATATGCCTTTATTCCTGTAGACTAATGATAAAGTGGTACTCTAGCATTAATTATAAGCCATATAGTGAATTATGAAAAATAGCAATGCCCTGAAGTCTTTACCAAAGCATAACACAACATCCCACAAAGGAATAATATATTATTCCATTTCATCTGACAGACCCTCATCCTACACATGTTGCAACCTGTGTGTCATGGATTCTCTTTCCTGCTTCCTCTTAATTTTTTTTTCCAGTAGCTCTTTTTCAATTTCTGACCATTCTTTTAGAACTATAAAAAAATACTACCTGGTGGCTCAGTTTGAAGCTTTCATCTGCTCTCATAGCAGCGAACAAGATAACTTCCCTTTCTTAGTGCCATCTTTTCTCAAGAATGTGTTTTGGTTACTTATACGATAACTCTCATACACTAAAAGCAAAATAAAACCAATATATTAAAACAGGCCACTGACGCCTGCTGATTCTAAACATTTTTTCTCATTTTGCATTTTTTAATTGTCATATATTTTCAATTTGTACTAATTTAAATCCTTGTCCTATTCTGTGGTAGATTGATATCTGGCTTTATTGATTGTGCTGACCAGATTTTCTTTTCAGAAGACTGTACCCTGTTGGTGCTTTTTGATTTGCCCTGTTCTTAGACTAAAAGAAGGAAATTCAACTGAAAGGATCAGAGTAAAATGATTCCATATTTTTTGAAGTCTAATTTCATGGTCTTTGGAAGTCACTCGCTGCAAAGCACAATTGTGCTAAAGAGCCAGGAACAACTTGATTGAAACATCAGGTTGTTTGGAAGTCTTCACGGTATTGGCAAAATCAAATTTGGAGAAATGAAAAACATTACTTTTTAAAAAATTTGAGTATTTGAGGAAAAATATTCTGATTATTCGAAAAGCTAAACTGTATCTCTCTTCTTGCTGATGTATTTCTCACTGATATGAACAGCAGATGTCCTCCAGTGGAGGTAGCCTTACTGAAAAGAGTTGGGTGAGCACGGTGGCATCATCCAATGACATTTTTACAACAGTCTGATGTGGACTGCTGCTGTGTCTCATTGCTGAACAAATTATTGGGATCTTTCAGGAAAGAAAATGACAAATCCTGAAAACTGCAGTTGTAGGGGAGAGAACATAATATAAACTATGTCCTTTTGTTCTACTTTCCCACCCTCAAGAAAGATGAATGAGTCAAAACACCCAAATGTTATTCTCATGCTTTTGGTGAAAAAGCATTTTAGAGAAGGAATAGTCAAGCAAACTAACACTGTTTCCTGACTTCTGTGGTTTTTTGGTAACACATATCCCTATTTCTGTTCTGGAGTTCACTGCTGAGATTTGGACCGAAATTGCAACCCTATATTAAAAAAAGTTCATTTTGTAGGAGTATCTTTAGCTAGAGAGAAAAGTATTAATATATCCATGGTTTTTTTTTTTTCCAGTCTGGAAGTTTGCTCAAAATATTATCTCTATCAGCATGACTGTATATGAAAAATAGTCCTTTTGCTGTATGTTAGACTCCATTATTCTGTGTGGTAGTGTTATCACAGACAACTTAGTCTGGGTAGACATTTTTCACCAAAATCTCCATATTCTGTTATGAAACACTGAGACTTCAGTAAGTTAAAATGTACTGCTAAAAATAGTATATAAAAATCCATATAAATGAAAACTGTTTAGGCTATAATAATATCATATAATAACTTTCTGCAACTTAAAAATTTTAAAGTTTATAGTTAGACATCTTTTCCATATTCTTATGTGTGACACCTGCTGCTGCCCTCAAATGTACTGTTTTTTTCAATACGAAGACCAACACATGATCGCTGTCATTTCTGAAGAGGTGCATTCTGCAAAAAAGGTTTAACTGTGCAAGTTCATGAGAGTGCTGCAAACTTCATGAATTTCACTGTGTCTTCTGAGGTCAGTGTAACGTCATCTTCAATTCTGGCTCCAAAACTTGGAAACTTCCATTTATTTGCAAAAGCTGCCACCTCCAGGCTGCTGTCTGATGAGATGGCCACCATCCCCTGCTAGCTTCACACCTGGAAAAAACCCGCCTCTTGAAAAGATGGCAGCGTCTTGCATTATTTTCAGCCACCTCATCCAGGACAAACTGATTGAACTGGAGGGAAACTAGTTTTAAAAAGGAGAGCAGAAAGCAGGAGATGGCATGAAAAGCGAGGGAGAATGGAGGAATCCGCAGATTGTGACAAGTTTTGGAGGAAGCGTTTGTGATGTGCATGGAGACTAAAAGCAGAAGAAAGCTAGCTAAAGCAGTGAAGAGAGACATGAAAGGAGAGACAGCTGGAAAGGTGGACTGGAAAAGGTTCTGAAGAGACAGGAGAGATTAAGAATTTGTAGAAAGAGACTAGAAGTGCAAATAAGCATGTTGGGGAGAATAAATATGTGGTATATAAGCCTAGAGATTTACTGGGGTAAACAGCCAGAAGACAGGATGAGGAGGAGCTAAAGGTATCTGAGGAGACTGAAAAGGAATGGGATGATGTTGAAGGAAAATGTGATAAATAGGTAGTTACTATAGTCACTTACAGTATACGTATTTTTAATTATCATTTTATCACTTTGCATTACTATATTTATTACGTGAAAGGGAGGGGAAATATGTAACAGGAAAGGTAGGAGGCAGGATTACAAATACAGACTGGGAAGGAACTGGAGAAGGAGAGGGAAAATGTCAAAAAATAGAAACTGAGGGGAAGGTGAGAGGGGAGGAGAATGAGGATGTAGGACAGCATCCAAGGATTGAGAGAGAGAGAAGGGGAAAGGGGTAACTTAAGAGTAGCAGCAAGGTCTATTTTATGCATACAAACATCAGCTTTAATTATCATCCTGAAATGCAGGTGCATACTTTGCAGGTCAAACATCGTTGTGTATTATACTTAAAGTATATGTTGGCTATAAGAACTTAAAAGTTTTTAAAGGAAATCTTATTAACTGTGAGCCATGTAACCATGTTTTTGTGTTGTTTTATGGTTTTTTTAAATGTTTGGCATTAAATTCGGCAGTGGAAAGTTTAATTTCACAGGGTCAGAGTAAAACAGGAAGCTAGACAGAGAAACAGTATATAATGGTAGTTCTCAAGACTGGAGTCGTGAGTGTAAAAATAATGTGGTTACTTGAAGATCAGGGTACAGGTTTTGATAATTTAATATGTTATCATTCATGGAGAGGAAGTGATTTCTTTCCTATTTTTGATTTTTAACTGGTGACTTTTTAAAAATCTATGCTGTGCTCTGAAAACCTGCTCTTCCAAGAGCTGCGTACCAACCAAGCCAGAGTGGCTGGCTTGTATGCACAGATCCTCACTTCACATACACTGAGATGAAGCTGTATGAATTACAGAGCACTGCAAAGGAGTAAAAGATCTCTGCTCCATGGGTCTGGAGTGAGGGAAAATAGGAGATGATAACGTTTCATGCAAAGTTTGCCATATACACAGTCTGCCACCTGGAAAGCAAACAGCTCATAGTTTGTCATAGAGTGTTTGTTTTTCCTTCATAGCTAGCAGTCACCCTTGTTCAAATAAGCCTAGAAATATTCGTAATAAGGCACAAATACCCTTGAAGAACTTACTGAAGTATACTCAGTAAATCAGTCAGTCCTCAAAAACAACAGCCACAAAAGGTACTAGTAGATTCCTTCTAAACAGGAAGAAAGATAAATTTTGATACAGCGCTTGCTTTCTTAAAAATTCTGAGTGAATAAAGTAGTCTTGAGAGAAAGTTCCTGGTTATGGATTACCTATAAAAAGAATAAAAGAGATGAACATTGAAGGTTTTTCATGGCTGTAAACAAATAATTTGTGAGCACACTGCACTCAGACCACAAATAGAAGCAAGAATTAGAAGTGCCCCTAGCTGACCAGCATATACATATATCATTGGTCTGCTGTAATGAAGATTACCTGATAAAGATCACAATATGACAGTTTTCCTTTTGCATTGGCTGCTGAACAGCCAGAAACTGTTTTCTGCGGCCAGCCAACTATTGATCCAACTCCCTCCTGTCAGTGATGCAGTTAATGGGAATTCCACAGGCAAATAAAAGCTACATTTTGTCTTCATTTTCATCTGAATTATGAGCTGGTCCTTTGTACTCTAGACAGTCATTTATTACTCATTTTCTTTTATTGATGTTTATGAGCTGAAGCATAAAATGATTCTCAAATGTAGTTTAATTGAGGCAGCAGTTGACACTGTGACCATGATTACTGCTGCACCATCAGCTGCATTAAATCCATGAATCAAGGTTTGCTTTTCATTGGTCTTTGAAGCAGCATATGGTAGAAAGTATCCTTAAAATGCAAGTATGCTGGAGCTGGAGAAATATGTCGATTTGTCTTCATAGGGACTGAGGGGGAAAAAAAGTGCCCAAAGTCCTTAGCAAACAGCAACAGAGCAGTAAAGTGTTTCTTATCACTTTACATTCTAAGGCTCCTACCCAGTCCCTACCCCCCGTCTTAAAAGTTATTTGTAAAGTAGTCTTTCTTATATGCTTTTTAATATTTTTCTCACTGAATTATGGGCAACAAAATTAATAGAAGGAAGATCTGCCATACACAGCAAGAGGGGAAGCCAAGACACTCAATTCATTTGTAAAATGGTAGGGACAATCAATACCATGGGGAAGTATTTTTTATATGCAGTTATTAACTCATAAGCTACAGTATATCTCATCTCATTTCAACAACAGCTGAGGTCTCCATTTCCCCCTGGAGACCCCTGCAGGTCCCATTATGAGAATCATAAATAATATGTGCTAATGAGATATGAATTGATTATGTTGGAAAAGCTGACATTTTCATCCATCATTCTAAATGATGTTTAACAATGGATTACCAGCCAGTAATTCCTCTGATATGAGATTAAATAAAATAGCAGGCTGTTTCAGCAGGCTAGCTCAAGGATATGGCAATAAATCTGCTCAATTACTGTATTACCAATTCGTTTTTCACTGCTAAGGATATTATTATTTCATTTAGACTTGTTCATGCATCATAGATTATTTTATTTCAGTCGGTCAATGGGAGAACCTGCAGTATTTTATTCACTGAGCTGCAAGAACTAGGCTTTGATAGAGTACAGTATATGCAGCTCAGTAGACCTCAAGATAGAAAAAATGCTACTGAGCTCCTATCAGATAAAAAATACATTGTGAAATCCACATTTCAGAAACCAGCATTTTGTTTTCAACCTAATTTACTTTACTTATCTGAAAAGGCTCAACTGAAGGATACTGCCTAAAAAGCTGATCAATTGAAACAGAATTATTGGATCCTCTAAGATGATTTGTACTTCACCTCGGTCCTGTAGTATATTGAGAATTAGATCATTCAGACTATCCTTTGGCCTGGCAAATTAGATTGCAAATAACTGTAATACAAATGGTCCCCCTTTTCCCCTGTCTCATGCACAGAAGGGAGGAGAAAAAAAAGAACTAAAAAGCATGCAAAGTTTATTAACAAGAGACTATCATAGAAACTTTTTTTCTTTGCCAGCCTGATCGCACAATCTTGACAAACTCCCCTTCCTTGCAACAACATCTAATACTTTGAACTTCATTCAACACTGATGTTCTCCCCAGAATAGTTAGTAACTACTGCTTATACCGAATTATGGAGTATGTCTAGTGCCCAACTAAGCCACTGAGATGTGGGTGATCTTTTAGAGATGGATGAGTTTTACCCATCTATCCCAGTGTGCCAATTGATATGGCAAGTGGTCTGTGGCCAATGCATCACTCGTATGGCATAAATGATCCCTGTTACTTTACCAGCTACTTTGCTGTCAGAGAAGAGGAAAAGGTGAGCATAATGGTTCCTCCACTCTCTAAACACCAGGAAGGTGGCAGGTTTGCAATGGCAAGTAATAATCCATTCCTTGCAGAGCAGAATCTATGCAAAATCTGCTTCTCAGGTTGCCCTCCACAGTTCTGACCCGTTTCCCCTGCTGATGGGCAGGGGAAAAATACCAGTAGGATAGGATTTTCCTCAAAAGCAAGAGCACAACATCATTTATACCCTAGTTGTGGAAACTTTGTCCTGAAGTGCAGTGGTTAGATGGCAGAGGAGAAATGCATGGAACAGAGTTTATTTATTTTGTAGTTTTATCACTCAGGGGTCAGCTGAGAAGTGAAAGCTGCTGAGGTACAATGGAAAATATGCTTCAGTAATAAGTTTCTTCCCTGACTTCTTGTTTCTCAGCCCAGCAGAAAAACTTATCTGATAGACCTGTTGCAGAATAGTGTATCCCTGGAAGCAGTGCTGGACTCTTAACTCAGCACTAAGGAAGGCAATGTGCGAGTCGGCGTGAATAGGTCTTTGAAAAAAAAGGTTTGATTACCCTCATAGCTCAAAAGGGCAGAGAATTGTAGGAAATTTTTGGGAATGGAGTGGAGCTAAATGAGAAATGTCATTATGTTGCTGTGTTGACTAACACCATCATGTCTTCAATTAAAAAAAAAAAAAAGTCCATGTAAAGTCAATCTATTTCTGCAACAGAGTAATAGTTGAATCTTTGAACATAATAGCTTAGTTTTCTTATAAGAATCACATTAATGACATAACATCTGTAGCATGTGCACGAGTTTGTTTTAAAATACTAATACACTAGATAATAAGGATGTTATATCATCAGGTTTCCTTGCTGATATCTGCCTGTGTTTTCCCAGATAACTACAAAATTAAAGATTGACATATACATATAACTATATATATATATATGTACTATTTATTTAACTATTTTAAAAAATTAGCTCTGTATTTTAATACCCAGTGCTAGCATAAAAGTAGATTAACATTTTTTTGTGTGTAAAAGTTACATTACACAGCTTTGAAAATGGGTAGGTTTGGGGTTTGTTTGTTTGTTTTTTATCTAGTAGGAAAGACTCATGGCTGTACCCAGTTTCTTATTATAGTTGATGAATGTTGATATTGTGACTGCCTATGTGATGAGAGTATTAACTATTACAAAATGGTAGTAATTGTGATTTAGGCTGAAGACTTTACTAGAGTTGTAAAACCTCAAAATGTCAAGATATTTACATGTAAGTCAGTCGCATTTCACAAGGCAGTCAATGCCAAGCTGACACTGTGAAATTTCAGGGATTTCCTTTAAAACTTGGTGTAATTTTTTAGTAGTGGTTTTATAAATTTTTAGTATTAGCCTTACTTTAAGGTAAGAATGCTATATTTTCAATTTATGCATTTTGAAACTCAGATGGAATTGTCTGCAATGAATAAGCAGTATTTCCCTGCATTGGCTTTATTTGGGGCACAGTCGAGTTTCAACGGCACAAAAGTCACTGCAAACAAACAAATTGTCATGTGTGTACCAGTTATGACATCATATATCTTTATTGAGTCGCCTTTACTTCATCTGTAGTGAAGCCTCCAAAATGTACCCGGGCAAAAGACCAAAGCCGTGCTATGGGACACTGAGGCTGTGTGCCTGAGTAGGAAGCCCTGGGCTGCTGCCCATGCAGCCCAGTGTTCCCTGGCTGTGATGAACATCAGTGACCTGACAGACACCCCTCACCTCCTTTCCACTCTCCTGCTTTGGAGCCTGGGGGAAATACAAAATGAAATTCAGAAGGTATATTGAGCAGCAGGAGAGGAGGGCCCTGGGAAAGTTGCAGCAAGCTCATGAAGCACCATAAAGACAGTGAAAGAAGACAAGACATGTCTTCAGCACTTGCTCACCTCCCCAGGATGAGTGTAGTGGTCAGTGAACCCTAAGGAGTTATTTACCTTGAGCCTGTAAGAAATAAAATCTTGTAATTCCCAGCACACAGTTTTGGGGGACTAATCAGTATTATGTGTTGTGGTGAGAAAGAGGGAAATAATTTCTGCCATTAGAAAACTGATCGAATTTTAAGGCGAAGTGTATAAAAGTACAAATCCTGTAATTCTGGACCTGAATTTCCATAATGGAATCTATTACGGCACAGGAAGAGTTAAAATTAATGGTGTAACACATCATGGTGAATTTGAAGCCATACTACAAAGTTCCTGTCTGTTTTCACTGAGAACTCTCTCTTATTTATAGTGTAAAAGTAGGTGGCATGCTGGGATACATAAATATGATGTGCACTTTCATCTGTCATGGCAAGATATTCCAAGCCAACTGCATATGAACTAATTATTTCATCAGTTTTGAGAGTTTTTGATGAAGCCTGGACTAATAGGATATTAGGAAGAATTTCTTCACAGATATTGTGTCAGACATTGGATTGGGCTGCCCAGGGCAGTGGTAGAGTCCCCATCCCTGGAGGTGTTTGAGTCATGTTGACATAGGACTCTCAGTATTAGGTTAATGGTTGGACTCTATGATCTTAAAGGTATTTTCCAACCTAGGTGATTCTGTGATTCTGGGTAATGCAGGCAGTAAATCTGTAAATCAGGAAATATGACGTGTATTATGAGCCTGTTGAGTTGTGAGAGTTTTAGTCATTCAGGGCTGAGCTGACCAGTGTGAATAGTGTGACTGAAGGCCTCGGTAGAATTTGGATACAGCAATTAGAGCACAGAATTACAGACAGCATTTGCCTGTGTCTCTAAGACCACGGAATTCCAAAACTGATTTAACATGCTTTTTAAAGCATGTCTGAAACAGTGCCACAGAATCCAATTTATTAGGAAGTTGTTACCATTGGATGGCAAAAATCTAATATGCATATAATGTGATGATGGAAAAGAAAACCAAAAGATAGAGTTATTGGAGATTAAAAACAAACCCCATAATTTCTTAGGATACATAAATGATGCTGGTGACTATAAACAGTATTTTAGATGACAGAATTATTTGAATATTTAAGTATTTTCCAGCTTCCTTACCAACAACTGTGTATATAGGATACCACGTGCTATACTTAGTTTAAACTATAGTTTAAACTGTACATTGAGTTATAGACACTGAGTTTCTCCAAGTCATTTACAAGCCAAGTTTTCTTGTGGTTTTAATATGGAACATATTTTCTAGGAAATTCCACATTGAGCTTATGAGTTCTTTCAGCTCTACAGTGTAGAGCACAGGATATTAACTTTAATGGCCAAAAGCCTCAGCATGGGTGTTTGCTCAGTAAGAATGTGAGCATTTCTACCAAAACCGAGAGGTCCTTGCTGCTGCACTGCAGCAGACACTGGACCAGTTGAAGGGTTCAAAAAGCAAATCTTGGGTCTTGTGTAGGTTGTATCAATGATACCGCTGCTTTTCCTTGGTGTTTATTCATAGCTGTATAATGCTTATCAGTTCATGCCTTCTCTCAATCGTTTCAAATACTTTCAGGACTTTGTAAATCAAGATATGCAAGTGCTGAATGCAAAAATTAGATTCAGTGACACATACCCTTTTTATTTTTTGCCCTTATCTTCTTTTCTTCCATTTTTTATGCTTGAGAAGACCAGGTCATCCACACTGATCCATGTCTAGAATATTAAAATGTTTCTCATTTAGCCCTCGCTCTTTTTGTGTCAATTCATTACCTTCTGGAGTGAGGAAAGGAAATTTTTCTGTTTCTCCAGATCTTTCTAAGCTTTATCATCCTAAAACTGAGATGTGCCTGCTCGAGTTAATTGCACTCTCCACCACACCTCTGAGCAACTCCTCAACTAGGTGAACCTTTGTCTGTCTCCCTTTTCTGGTTTTCCCCTGCAGCAGCAATAACAGGGGCAGGTTGCGGTATTGCAGACATTCCTGTGTCACCTCCCTCTCCTGGTGCTAGCCCCTAGGTGCAGAGGAAGCTGCCAGGACTCTGCAGGACCTTCTTCAAGCCGTTCACATTCAAAAGCAGCATATGAGACATTGAGTGTGAAGGGACATTGCTCGCAGCAGGTATTTGTCCCCGGACTCTTGCTGCAAACAGGCACACTCAAAAAACATGGAATGTTTAAGCAGGCAAAGCTACTAGTATTTTACAAACAACAATTTTAAGCTGTTTCCACCTCTCTTTCTTGCTTCCAGCTGGCATTGGACCACTAGAGTTGCCCCGTTACATAAGGGAGTTATGAATCTTGGGCAATTTCAGCAATAAGATTTGTGGGAATCCACTCCTGATGCAAAAATTGACCCTAGCTGATCAGACCTTTCACTAAGCAACTGGTTGCTCTGGTCAGGAGGTAAGAGTGTCATATCTAATTTTCTCTTTTAAATTGGCATGTTATGAATTTGTGAAAAGCCTGTATTAAATAACCTTAAATTATTTAGTTCTTCTAATAAAAGACTTTGTGCTTTAGAAACAGCAGGTGTTACTAAGTATCCAGGCACTAAAGCACAGTGTAATCATAGATATAAAGGAATCCTGCCCCAAATTAAAGACTATGTTAAAAACAAAAAGAAAAAATATCCAGATTTTTTGCACAAGCCACAGAAAGATATTTCTTCGCAGTTCAGTGATAATTCTTGGCTAGCACAGTCATCAATATCAGATTCACAATAAAACATCTGGGGAACACATGCAGAAATAAACTTAAACAGAGAGAGAGAAATTTGTGAACATACCTTGTCCTCCAATCCCATTGCAGTTTGATTTGTGGTATCATTTTATTTCTATCTTTCTTGCTTTCTTTTACACTGCTGAAAGTTGGTTCAGAGGTGCAGAGCTGGGATAGAGGTCAAGGATCACATTCTTTCTATACTGAAAGTGTTTTGTAGCTGGAAGTGAGTAAAAAAATTACAGAATGCAGGGTTGAATTTTTCTCAGTATGCTAAGGATGTCCTTTTTTATTAAAAAATTAATTTAAATAAACTTGATTACAATGTCAAATTTTGCTATTTTATTATTATCAGCTGAGATATGAAAGACTCTTGAAAATATTATCTGGTTATATTAAAAGAAATATAAATCAGATAAAATATTATCAGTTTGCAATGATAAAGTTCAGGTTACCTCATAACAGAGGTAAAAAAAAAAATCACAAAAAGGTTGTTTAGACTCTTTGGAAGAGGTGATTGTAATAGCAGAGTTATTAACTTGTTCAGATATTAACTAAACCAGTTTTTATTTAACCAAGTTAGAATACTAAAAAAGAGGCCTAATCCTAATCACCCTAATCAGTGAACAGTTTCTGCAAGATTGCTTAATAGGTTCATTTCTTTTTCAGTCAGATATACGTAAAAAAATCACGTGAGGCCTGGTTGTCCATCTTCCTTTTCTTTTCCTGACAGAACAGTAGCATTAGGGTATGACAGCCAACACTTGTGTTTGATGCTGCTGTAAACTCATGCCTTCCCCTCACAGCTGTTTCTGTAAACACACGTGAACAGTCGTTCTCCTGCACCTTGTGCTGAGCAAGCTTTGCTTTTCTTTGAGACTGGTCAGCCACTAACGGGAGGGCAGCATGTGTGCAATGCCTGTGTGCTGTGCACACCCAGCTAACCCCGAGGCTACTGCCAACAGCCACACTTTTCCTTCGGGTGTCCAGGGAGTTATCAACTTCTCCTAAGAGGCAAGATTTTATTCAGTGTTTTCAGTGGGTGGGGTAAGTCGCACAAGTATCACAGATACAGGGCACTTGATAGTGTTGTCACAATTTTAAAGCAAATCCCCTGTAGCTTTCGGACCCAGAAAAGTTTCACTTGCTTGGAATTCCTCTCAAAATCCTGAATGAGGGGAAAAAAATCCATTTGTTCCATCTAGTTAACATTACTGCTTCTGCTTTCCCCCTGTTACTGCAACTTTATAGAATGAAATGCTGCAAAAAAGTGTTAATTTAAGAGCAAATCCACCCTAAAAAGTAAAAATCAATTTATCTCTTCGCACAGAGAGCCCAAGGGAATAGAATACCAGGAATCATGGGTATTTTGCTGCTAGTTTTTGACGTATGTTCTGGTGAAAAAGATCAATGGTTTTCACTTGGGAATAAAAGATTGCAAGGTCCAAATAGCCAGAAGTTTGTACATCTATTTATCTAATAGCAAACAGTACCGAAGTCAGCAACGAGCACCTTTTCCTTGACGACAAGTGACAAGTAGGCCATTGTACCACAGTGCTACCATTGTTTGACTCCTTCTGCAGGTAATTTATAGGAGAAGGCAGAACAAAAGCATAGAGCAATATACTCTCTGCTGATTCAACACAAATTTGACCAAGGAAGCTCTAATTAAATACTTTTTTTTTAAGTCCTAATGTGTAATTGAAGAGTTTTGGTGATTAAAAATGTGCTGCTAGGACCAAATAGACTGCATGTTGTCATCTTTGGCTTTTGTTCCTTTTCCTCTCCTTACTCATTAATCCTCAGAAATTATATGAGAATGCCAACAACCTATCCATTATTTGGTTACCACATAGAAGCAATGAACAAATCAAGGCACCATCTCTGATTGGAGCAGTGACTGCGAATGGTTCTTTTCCTTCTATGTGACTAGGTGGCTGTAAGAGTACTTTCTACATTGACACTTTCATCTGTTACAAAGATTATTCATTCAGATGGCTCTGAAATCTGATTTTCAAACACGCTCAAATCAGTGAGTGGCTAAAAATACCTGAAAGAATTGAAGACTTATCTTTTGACACAAGGAATCAAATTTATAGCAGGGATTTTGAGCAGCAGAAAGATCTATAAAGCAAATAATCTCTATAATATTTAATGTAGTCAAACTGGGTCTCCAGCCCCGTTTGTGAGAAAATTGCCACAACAATCACCTGAAACTATTTAGTGGTGAGATTTAAAACTTAAACATGTGAATGACCCATTCAAATTTAAAAATAAATAAATAAATAAAAAATCATACAATACTTAGTACCTGTTGCTAGAACTGCCTTTGGTATAAGTTATACCCCAGCACCAACAATCCAGGTATATTGTCATTGCTTCTGCTCTTGACTGCACTGTATTGCCAGTTACTGGTACAAACACAGCCTGTCAGCACATTGTTTCCAGGCCAAATCTTTGAGAGTAGCATAGCTCAATACATCTTGTGCTGTTAGCAGCTTTTTCTTGGAACCTAGAGTTTTTGTAAGTTGTTATGACTACAACAAGCAAACTCAAGCTAGTCAGTTAGTCTCACATTTCTTAAATATTGACAAAAGATACCAAAAAGCTGTACGTTCATATCCATGGAATCACGGATTCATGGAATTGTCAGAGTTGGAAGGGACCTCTAGAGATCATCTAGTCCAACTCCCCTGCGTTAAAGCAGGATCCCCTAAAGCACATCACTCAGGACTGCACCCAGGCGAGTCATGAAAATCTTCAGAGTAGGAGACTCCACACCCTCTTTGGGCAGCCTCACTGAAAAAAAGTTTTCTCATTTAAATGACATTCTCCTATGTTCCAGATTGTGCCCGTTACCCGTCATCCTATCACCGAAAACTACTGAAAAGAGTCTGGTTCCATCCTCCCTCAAGCCCCCCTTTAGGTATTTATAAACATTAATTAAATCACCCCTCAGCCTTCTCTTCTCCAGGCTAAAGAGTCCCAGCTCTCTCAGCCATTCCTCACAGGGGAGATGTCTGGGTTTCCACAGTCCTCCTGGCAGCAGTCAGATCTACAGAGAGTCAGAAAGTTGATCATGATGTTTCTAAGTCTAACCAAAAGTTGCCAGGATGACTTTTATAGCTACTGAATCTCATTGACATGAGATGACCAGAACAAACGTGTATTGAGAACAGAAATACTGCAAGTGCTGGTCACTCCAGGCTTAAAAAAAAATCCACTTAAATCTCATGAGAAGACTTTATCTTTTTAAAGTAGCTGCTCTGCTCTTAGAATACATACAAAATGATACTATCTTACTAGTTGAACAGATCCACTCTGCAAACTAAACTAATGCATGGTAAATAAGACTGTTTGAGGGGTCTTACCTTAATGCTGTGATACTCTGGTGGCAAATCAGCACATTTCCGAGCTGTCTTAAACTTGCTATCACATCCTCCCCTTCAGTATGGTAAATTATGATCACACAGCTTTGCACAGACATTCAAATAATTTGATATTCTTCAAAATACCATAGGCACTGGCTGCTACTACATAGGACTTTCATTTCATTGTGCTATTGTCACAAACAAGGATAGGAAATGAGGAAAAGCTTATGGATTAGAAGTCTTTCCTCAAAGCTGGAGTGATCTCTTAAGAAAGCAAGTTGCTGGTGGATTTCTACTGAGATTTGGGAGAAGACATTTGCTGAAACTGTCTTTTCAGACTGCATGAAAGGGGACCAAATGTGTAGCTGAAGTTACAGAGGCTGGCTGTGAGGGACTGAACCCTAGCTGAGCCCTCTAGGTGATTGTGAAATATGTATTAAGGTTAATAGTTGGAGACTGAAAAGGTGCTTCAGAGCTCCCATAGAAGACCGGGTCTGTCCTGTTTTGGCTAAAAAAGAACCATTTTTTCCTTTCAGTGATTTTACTTTTCAGTTAAGTCTCTTCTAAGACTGCACTTTCTGAATTTAACATGTTTTTCAGACAGTGTCTGCTTCAAAAAGTGATAACGCTCGATGTTCATAGTACTGAGCTGACAGTACAATGGTTTGCAGACAGGCTCTTGCTTATGCTTATTCTTACAGAAAGCAAGGTCAGTGCCAAATTCTTTCAGTGCCGCTTTGGGGCCCCCCTTAGTGTCAGGGTGCAAAAGGGTGGCACCTATGGGGAGGAGCGGACAGGACAGGTGACCCAAACTGACCAAAGAAGTATTCCATCCCATACACGTCAAACTCAGTATAAAGCTGAGAGATCGCAAGGGGTTCTCTATCCTTCTGTGGCCAGCATCCTGGGAGGACTCTGTCCGTTCTTATGTCTCCAATCCCAATCTGTGCTTTCGTGAATCCAGTTCTCATCTGCTGCTGAGCCCAGGAGTCCAGCCTGGGATCTTCCCAGAGCTGCTTTGCAGCATCACTGGTGACACAAGCCTTGTTTTCCTCCTGTGAGGCTATCTTGTAATCCAAGAGTATCAGAATGGAGCAATCTTAGTCAGGATGTTAAAATAATGGGTTGTCGCTGAACCCCCAAACACAGTCTGGCACCCAAACTGTTTTTGTAATGGATGTGCATAGCTCAGTAAAGGGATGGGGCTGTATAATTCTGTCTATAGTGACTATATGCAGAGAAATCACAATTCTAAAAAAATATTTTTAATGTAACCAAGAAATAATCTACTCAGACACAAGGATGATATGTTACATTTCCTTTACAGAATTTCTTTGAAATTTATGCCATGTTTATTTTATCTCTCTCTAGCAATTAAAAGTTTCATTAAATAAAAACATCCTTTCCCCTCTTACAGACGAAATATAATTACTTGACACATAGATACTAGGACTTGTGCACATTTTATTGAATTAGCTTCAAAATAGTCAAAAGGAAACACCCATTGATAAATCAAATCCCCACCTTGATAAATCTGCAAAACACTGGCATCCATATTCTCATTATCACTTCCAGTAAGATAATACGCTGTGTCTAAATCCGTGAATTGGTCGTTCATTGTATGTACTACCTTCACAATGAGAGTGGATGCAGACGGAAAAGCCTCAGTTCGAGATCAGAGCCATGCAAGTACTGAAATTGCTTATCTTGTGTATTTTGTTTGTTTGAATCCCTTAAGCTGTTCACCTTTCATTTCATTCTGTGGTGGGAACTTCTTTCCTTCTGTTACCCTAGTAATCAGCATTTTCTGATTTGAATAACAATGCCAGTTCATCTTTGTGAGGAATTACATACAGCTAATCGCTTGTGCACTGCAAACTCTTCCTGTGATCCATACCAAAGTGTGACAATTAATCTGTTTTAGCCAGGTCTAAGAATATATCATCAAACCACGGAAAACATAAAAGAGCAAATAGATGACAGTCTAGCTTTTAGCTCATTTTTATGGAGATGGAAGTGGACCATAGAAAAGGTTAGATCTAAGGTCAAGATGGAAGCCATTGGAGAAGGTCTGTTGGGGTTGGCTGTTCCGGCAGGTCCATTCAGTCTAGACACCCAGGTATACAAATAGAGTGCTTCATCTGCTGGCCCAACCTGCCTCTTCACATCGCAATCAACAGACAAGCACAAGCAATTTACTGCTGAGATCATCTCAGAGATATGCTACAAAAGGCACAACATAAGTACAGAGTTAAACTGAAAAAAACTTTTACTACAAAAATATCTATTTTTTCTAGGCAACAACTGTGCTAAATTAATGACTACTTATTAAGATTTGTTTATACATCAAATTTAATATCTTGTTAGGTCAGACTTTTAATTGTTATCTGTTTTAACTTTATATATGTTTCATAACTAGATTTGTAGATGTTTAATTTTATCCAGCAACTTGAGACGGTACAAATTAATTGCAGACTGCTAATCCAGTAGTGATTTGAGCTGGGATTTTTTCTTCACTACCTATTTTATTACATTAATGGTCAAATCCTGCTGCTACCGAAATTAATAGGAAAATCTCCCACTGATTTCAGTGAATTCAGATGTAGCCCAAATTGTAAATAGTAGCTACTTGATTTTCCTCTGAGTGAAGCAATGTAGTGAATTGTAGAACAACTTACTGACAAAATAACTCATTCAATAACAATATGATCTGCTGTGTATATATTATAACTTCAAATTCTGACTTCTAGCAATAACATGGTGAAGCAGGGGAAATTAGTTATTCAAAATGATATGGTCTAATCTAGTAAAGGTCATGTTTCACTGTGTGAAAATAAGTGTTTAAAACAATGCGTGCAGTATTAAAACAAGAAGGTAAGTTATAATGAAGGGACTATTTCAAGTTAAAAGCTAGTAATGCTGCAGATGTTAGTTGTGTAAGTTCAATAATTGTAACAGTGTTTAACAGTGCCACTATAATTAATAATCTACTGGTATTGCCAAACTTTTTTTGAGGTTCAGGATATGGCTGTTCAGAATTTGAGAAAGATGTTACTTTGCAGGTATATTTTCAAAAGAAATATATTCATTGAATTTTTAAAGTAGTTTAAATCCATCATTCATGATTAGATAGGAGCAAGCATTTCTGAGATTTTGAGCGCTTTTTTCAGTTATTTTAACTTTTTTCTTCCCTTTCTGTTCTTCATCTGACTCTACATTTGAGTAATTTGAGTATGAAATAAGTAAAATGAGTATGAAAATGAAATAAGGAACAGTTTTGTAGAATTTTCTCTGCTACTAATGTTAAATGAGTGATCAGCAGGCATTCCTTTTCCTAGTTTCAATTCTAGGAAAAATACTTACTTTTTAGGTAACTTTTTTTTTTATTGGCCACAAACACTTACTCCTATTTCTCTGTACATGTACCAGTTCATATGGAGAATTTCCTGTGTATGGCCTAAGTACAGCAGGCTGTTTGTAATTATTCTTTCGAGATAATATTATTTTTAATTACTTAGAATACTTAAATGACAACTTCAGTGGGTTCAAATGGTGAAGTTTTATAGTTGTTTCTTAAAATTAAGACTGAAAATATACTCTGCAGGGTGCAACTACTCTGTTCTGTCTTACATAGGTTCAAACACTACCCTCATTTAGGTGTATCGGAGCTCCCTCCAGTAGTGCATTGAGCAATCTGACTTATCACACATAGTTCAAGCGCTCTCTCATCTCCATCCCAGGGAGAGAACTGTGTGCCTAGTGGCGTGTTTTGGTTTTATTTTAAATGTCTAAGGAAAGTGGGTAGTGTTAATGGCATCAGACATCCATTTCCTTGCAATTAGCTCTCTGTGTTGTCACAATGTCCTTTTTGCCTTTAAATGCCGTGGGTGAGGAAAGAGAGAATGTGTTCATCAAATTTCATTCCATTCCCATTTGAACACCCACCCCTTTTATTTCTTTTTAATTTACAGATATACTCTAAGGCTGCATGTATTTTTTTTAATTTTTTTTTTTTACAGAACTTTTTATCCATAAAATCAGATTCGAGTTGCCTGGGATATTTTGCAAATTCATTTTGACTTATTTTTGATTTTTAAACAATTGGTGAAGAATAGACTTAATATTTTCAATAGAATGTGTTCATATTTAAAATGAATAGTAGTTTTGTGAGGCAGGGGAAAACAGTGTGTCTCCTGCAATTTTCTTCTGTGTGGAGCCTGTGTGTAGTCCAACAGACAGTTTTATAAAATGATGCAATACGAGAGCAGCATCTCCCAGCTGATTGAGCCACAGCCATTTTGGAGTCACGTAGATTCAGTGGGATTTAGCCCAGGCATGCAGACGGTCCCCTTTTTCCACTCAGTTTGATGGGTTTTGGAGTTATCTTTTTCTGCTATCTTCTTTCAGTAGTGCTTTTGTCCATAGTATAATTAAAGACTCTTGTAGATGTTTCAGGTTTTCAATCTTTACCATATTCATTTTCTTATTGCTTCAATGTGGTTTTTTTACCTTCCACATTTGTAACTCTGGTCTTTGCCAGAACCTGTGTCCCAAATAGGCACATGGAGTTTAACCAACTGAGCTGCCAGGAAGTCTCAGTGATGTACTGGTCTGTGGTCTCATTCTTCTAGGTGCAGAGTGCTTTCTAATGCCTACTGAGGGCTCTCTGTTGGCAAAGACCTCAGATGTGCAGAGAGCACTTCTCAACAGCCTGGCAGTTTCTAACAGGATTAAGCCCTTGGCAGTGTTTTTCACGGAATCGCAGAATAGCCTTGGTTGGAAGAGACCTCTAAGATCATCAAGTCCAGCCATTATCCTAACACTGCTAATTCCCCACTAAACCATGTCCCTCAGCACGTCATCTACACGTTTCTTAAATACCAGCAGGGATGGGGACTCCACCACTGCCCTGGGCAGCCTGTTCCAATGCCTAACAACCCTTTCATTAAAAAAATTTTTCCTTATATCTAATCTAAACCTCCCTTGGCACAACTTGAGGCCATTAGCCCTCATCCTATCACTCGTTACCTGGGAGAAGAGACTGACCCCGGCCTCGCTATCCCCTCCTTTCAGGGAGTTGTAGAGAGCAATGTCGTCTCCCCTCAGCCTCCTCTTCTCCAGACTGAACACCCCCAGTTCCCTCAGCCGCTCCCGATCAGATTTGTGCTCCAGATCCTTCACCAGCTCCTTTGCTCTTTGGACACACTCCAGCAGCTCAGTGTCCTTCTTGTAGTGAGGGGCCCAAAACTGAACACAGTATTTGAGGTGCAGCCTCACCAGAGCTGAGTACAGGGGAACAATCACCTCCCTACTCCTGCTGGTCACACCATTGCTGATACAAGCCAGGATGCTGTTGGCCTTCTTGGCCACCCAGGCACACTGCTGGCTCATATTCAGGTAGCAGTCATCCAGCACCCCCAGGTCCTTTTCTGCCCGGCAGCTTTCCAGTCACTCTTCCTCAAGCCTGTAGCGTTGCATGGGGTTGTTGTGGCCAAAGTGCAGGATCCAGCGCTTGGCCTTGTTGAACCTCATACCATTGGCCTCGGCCCATGGATCCAGCTTGTCCAGATCCCACTGCAGAGCCTGCCTGCCCTCAGGCAGATCAACACTCCCACCCAACTTGATGTCATCTGCAAACTGACTGAGGGTGCACTCAATCTCCTCATTTAAATCGCTGATAAAGACATTAAAGACTGGCCCCAGCACTGAAATTTGGGGAACACCACCTGTGACTGGCCTCCAACTGGATTTATCTCCATTCACCACAACTCTCTGTGCCCAGCCAGCCAGTTTTAAACCCAGTGAAGAGCACACCTGTCTGAGCCATGAGCCACCACCTTCTCTAGGAGAATGGTGTGGGAGACAGAGTCGAAGGCTTTACTAAAGCCCAGGTAAGCAACATCCACAGCCTTCCCCTTATCCACCAAGCGAGTCACCCTGGCACCGAAGGAGATCAGGTTCATCAAAGAGGACCTGCCCTTCATAAACCCGTGCTGACAGAGCCTGGTCCTCCAGTTGTCCTTCACATCCTGTGTGATCGTACTCAAGATGATCTGCTCCACAGCCTTCCCCGGTACCGAGGTCAGGCTGACAGGCCTGTAGTTCCCCAGATCCTCCTTCCAGCCCTTCTTGTAGATGGGCATCACACTGGCAAGCCTCCAGTCATCTGAGACCTCCCCCATTGACCAGGGCTGCTGGTAAATGATGGAAAGTGGCTTGGATAGGTGGAAAGCTCTACTGCCAGGTCCCTCAGTACTCTTGGGTGGATCCCATCTAGCCCCATAGACTTGTGAGGTGGTGTAGCAGGTCTGCAATTGCTTCCTCCTGGATTATGGGGGGTTTAATCTGCTCCCCATGCTTGTCTTCCAGCTCTGTGGGCTGAGTAGCCTGAGGATAACTGGTCTGACTATTAAAGACTGAGGCAAAGGAGGCATTTAGTACCTCAGCCTTATCCTCATCCTTCATGACAGTGTTTCCCTCCGTATCCAGTAAAGGATGGAGATTCTTCTTGACCCCCTTTTACTGTTGATGTATTTGTAGAAACATTTTTTATTGTCTTTTAATGACAGTGGCCAGAATGAGTTCCAGCTGAGCTTTTGCCTTTCTAATTTTTTTTCTATATGACTTAATGACATCCTTGTACTCTTCTTGAGTTGCCTGTCCCTTCTTCCAGAGGCTATAAACTTGCTTTTTTCCTCTGAGTTCCAGCAGAACCTCCCTGTTCAACCAGGATGGTCGTCTTCCCTGTCAGTTTGTCTTACAGCGTGTGGGGATGACCTTCTCCTGCGTCTTTGAGACTTTCTGCTTGAAAAACTTCCAGACTTCTTGGACCCCTTTGCCCCTCAGGGCTGTCTCCCAAGGGACTCTCTCAACCAGTGCCCTGAATAGGCCAAAGTCTGCCCTCTGGAAGTCCAAGGCAGCAGTTTTGCTGACCCTCCTCTTAGCTTCACCAAGAATTGAAAACTATCATTTCATGGTCACTATGCCCCAGATGGCCTCTGACCATCATATCTCCCACCAGTCCTTCTCTGTTTGTAAACAACAGGTCTACCAAGGCACCTCCCCTGGTAGGTTCACTCACCAGCTGTGACAGGAAGTTATCTTCCACACACTCCAGGAACCTCCTAGACCGTTTCCTCTCTGCTACATTTTATTTCCAGCAGACATCTCGTAAATTGAAGTCCTCCCCAAAAACAAGGTACAGATATATTTTTTTTCTCTTTCTTGATTATATGGAAGTTCTTTATAAAAAGCATTTTGATTGCACCAAAGTGTAGCTATTATAATTGTACACAAGAACTGGGGGGGCAGCATATAATGATAGATATTTTTCATCATAAATGAGCTGCAATCATCACAGTATGCACTTCCTCTCAGCCATGCAGCATGGGGAAGCTCGCTGTGTAAATTCTGAGACGGCATATTAAAAGGAACTATTTAGGGATGTAGCAGTCGATGAAAAATAAATTGGAAGTATGCTGACTTAACGAAGGAGCAACACATGGTGCTTGCAAGTAAGTGTGACATGCTTCCAAAGAAAGCTACCACCAAACAACCTTCCAGTTCCAGAGGGTAAGGAGAGAGTGCTGGTTTTCCCTCTCATAAATGAAATCAAACGGGGAAGGCAAGGTTTTCCACAGCTTGGATGGGATGTGAAGGCCAGGAAAGGCTTTGCACAGACCCCTTTGAGTTATTTTCTGGTTCTGGCATGCCTTGGGCATCACATGTTTTGGCAATATCACATGCAGGGCTCAGGAGGGGAAAAGCTGAGGTACAAAATTAAAAAGACTAGACTTCCTACCCTTAAGGTGCCCACTACAGGTAACTCGTATACCAGGACCACAGCAGTACAGCAGTTAAATACATGAATCCCAAATCACTTGGCACCAAGAAAACTGTACTATTATAGAAAAGCTACTGACATGCTCCAGTCTATGGTGTTGTATGTGGCCTGGCCCTGTCTGAACTGCTGTTCTTCTGCCTCTGCCCATCCATCGTTCTTCCTTCTGAAGGAGGGTAGCACACCTTGGGTGACATCTCCCATCCAGCTACAGGGAGGTGGGACTTTTCCTGTCCTGCCAGGAGGTAGTACTCTCTCTTCTGGTTGCCAAAAGCTGAAGAAGGACAACTGTGCTCCCAGGCTGGGGGTCCTGGCACATTAAACTGGAAATTTTGGTGGTGCTAGGGGAAGGAGTAAGAAGTATTGCTGGTCTTCTCACTGTCTGAGGTATGACTCACTATGAAGTAGCAGATTTCAGAAGGGTCAGGTGACCTTCCTGACTACTTGCCCCAGAGACTACCAGCATCACCATTTTTGTTGGAGGCTATGAGGAAAAGGTACTTCAGTATTTTCAAAGGCTCAAAAGGTTGCTGGTGGTTGTAAACAATGCTAGTTCCCTCAGCCTCTCCTCATAAGACTTATGCTCCAGACCCTTCACCAGCTCCTTTGCTCTTCTTTGGACATGCTCCAGCAGCTCAATGTCCTTCTTGTAGTGAGGGGCCCAAACCTGAGAGCTGAGTACAGGGGAACAATCACTTCCCTAGTCATGCTGGTCACACCATTGCTGATACAAGCCAGGATGCTGTTGGCCTTCTTGGCCACCCAGGCACACTGCTGGCTCATATTCAGGTAGCAGTCATCCAGCACCCCCAGGTCCTTTTCTGCCCGGCAGCTTTCCAGTCACTCTTCCCCAAGCCTGTAGTGTTGCACGGGGTTGTTATGACCAAAGTGCAGGACCCGGCACTTGGCCTTATTGAACCTCACACCATTGGCCTCAGCCCATGGATCCAGCTTGTCCAGATCCCACTGCAGAGCCTGCCTACCCTCAGGCATATCAACACTCCCACCCAACTTGGTGTTGTCTGCAAACTGACTGAGGGTGCACTCAATCCCCTCATACAGATCATTGATAAAGACATTAAATAAGACTGGTCCCAGCACTGAGCCCTGGGGAACACCACTTGTGACCAGCCTCCAGCTGGATTTAACTCCCTGCTCTTCTCAAAGCAATAAGGAAATTTACTTTTTTCTCACCACAGCAGGAGGAAAGACAGTGGTAGTAACCCAATGCAAGGGTTTGACACATACTCCATGACAGGGGGCACCAGATTTTGACTCCTCCTGGAATTCAAACAAATAGCCTCCATCTCCCAGAATAGTTGCCTAAATTCTACAGGATTATGTCATACTGCTATTAGGTTGCAGGCTATTACTGAAATCTATTCAAGATTCACCAGATCATTAAAGGAGAGTGAAAAGTAGTTTGATAACATTGCTTCGCACAGTCTTCCCTTTGTTGAAGAGGAAAGTAGTTTGTGAACATCACTGATAGTTTTTGATGCAGTGAATGTCTCATAAAAAGCATAAACAGGCCAGAAAGCAAAGAACCTAAATCTCTGTCACTAATCAACTGCTGCTCTTTGAACTTATGGTGTTTTTACTGTCTTCCTCTTTCTTCCCAATATTCTTCAGCCGTATTCTGTACGGTAAAATACATTCAACAGAAAAGATGGCTGGTGCCTATACCTACAGGTTGGTATCTAGAACACAAAATACAGATGTGAGGGTTGAGGATTTGAACCACACAAATAAAGATTTCACCTCCTGTGTTATTGCCTCAACCACTTTTTCAGAGTAGAAAGAAGGACATCTCCTTTCCCGCTTTTCTGGAAGAAAGAAATCACTGCCAATGTATTTTGTGCAGTCTGAACCTGGTCTATGTTAGTCATGCTCTGGTAGTACATACCAAACACACCTATCAGGAAAGAGGGATAAATGATCATCTCTTTCTCAGACCCTGTCTGGCTTTAGAATGTGTATGCCATGGCTTCTTAAACTGAAATCCTTCATTATGCTTTTAAGTCCTGTTACAGAAACGGATATGATGTTATGGTAATGAGTAGTGTGGAGTGAAACAATTTGTGTTGAGGACTTCAGGTCTGTACTATACACATCTGATGAATATTTACTCTGGGGACAGTCCCATGGGCTGAAATCCTATTTACATTTAGACTGCACCAGACGCCCTCCTGGCACATGACTTGCAGCTTAGTTTCATCTGAAAGAGACCTTGTTCATGTGTCCAAGGAGTGGTCCAGAATGCAGGCAGAAGCATGGTGAGGAAGCAGTCAGGAGATTTGGTTCAAAAGCACATATCTCATCCAAGCTCTAACACACATGCACTCTGCATGAGTACATATACAAACAAACACTGGTAAAATTGTGGAAGTGCCTGCCCAACATAAGCATATAATCTCACAAATTCCGACAGTCAGGCTGCCAATGTGTGCAGGTACTTTTTTAAGCACAGGGATATTTTTGGAAAATCAGGTCATCACTTACCACACATAATTAGTGGTGGAGTCAGTTTTTGAACTTGATTCATGTCTTAATTCAATATCTGAATTTAGCCATAAGAATATCCTTATTTACTTGGCTTTCAGTCTTGAACTTTACAACCTGATTTGAGCAAATGATGCAGAGGATTTTTTCTATCTTTGCTTATGCCTTTCTTTATATTTTTCTCTCCAGTGGAACTTTATCATTTTCCCATTTGCCATTCCATGGTTATATAAAGTTTTTAAAAAAGATAAAGCACTCTACAGTATAGTTCTGATTTTTTTTCTATCTCCTCTTGACCATGAGCCAGCAGTGTGCCCTTTTGTGGCCAAGAAGGCCAATGGCATCCTGGGGTGTATTAGAAGGGGGGTGGTTAGTAGGTCGAGAGAGGTTCTCCTCCCCCGCTACTCTGCCCTGCTGAGACCACATCTGGAGTATTGTGTCCAGTTCTGGGCCCCTCAGTTCAAGAAGGACAGGGAACTGCTTGAGAGAGTCCAGCACAGAGCCACAAAGATGATGGAGTGGAACATCTCCCTTATGAGGAAAGGCTGAGGGAGCTGGGTCTCTTTAGCTTGGAGGAGACTGAGGGGTGACCTCATTAATGTTTATAAATATGTAAAGGGTGAGTGTCATGAGGATAGAGCCAGGCTCTTCTCAGTAGCATCCAATGACAGGACAAGGGGCAACAGACGCAAGCTGAAACATAGCAGGTTTTGCATAAATATAAGGAAGAACTTCTTTACAGTGAGCGTAACAGAGCAGTGGCACAGGCTGCCCAGAGAGGTTGTGGAGTCTCCTTCTCTGGAGACATTCAAAACTCACCTGGACATGTTCCTGTGTGACCTGACCTAGGTGTTCCTGCTCTGGCAGGGGGATTGGACTAGATGATCTTTTGAGGTCCCTTCCAGTCCCTAACATTCTGTGATTCTGATTTCTTTGCTGAATTTTCTGATACTGACTCCCTCCTTTTTTTGACAGTGTTGTTTCTAGTAGAGTCTTAGGTTTCCTAATAAGCAATGAGAAAACTTGACTGAAGGATGAGAAGCAGCTTGCAGCTGAGGTTGCAATTGCATAATTAGATTTTTAACAACTAGTTGTTTTCTTTGAAGACTGACAAGGTCTGAAATTGAATTTTTGTGTTTTCAGTACTTTGTGGCTTGGCTTTTAAATAATTTAAACTTAAGTCCATCCAGTCTGATATATGGATATATTTTTAATTAAAAATGAAAAAAAATAATTATATTAGTGAACTGCTGGGGTCTGAACCCTGAGCCCTGAGTTAAGATTGACATATGAGTGGTTCCCACAGTCCTTCAAAAGGAGGGGATGAGTTTACCTTTTGGCTTTCCTCCAAGGTGGGGCTGACCTTGCAGGGAAAGCCCTTGGGTAAACAAGCCCCAGGTGCCCTGCATTGGGTAAATGAGTGCCAGGTGTCCTGCTTTGGGGATAAAAGCTGGAACCACTTGTAGGAAGGGTGGGGTGTCTATCTGTGAAGTGGATGCATTTTGCAGAGTTTCCCTGTTGGGGCAGGACCTCCTGATTCTTGGTGCAAATGGGTCCTGGTCAGGTTTGGTACTTGTAAATGCAGGCTCTGTGGGAACAGCATGGGTATGCCTCTGTCCTATGTTATCAGCCTCTTGGCTTGGCTGTCTCCCATCTCTTCTATGGGAGACTTTGTTGCTTTGTTTGTTCCACTGGTTGTTGGCCATGCTGTGTCATTCTTGGGGTCGTTGGGGTTGATGTCTGTTATGTGTAACCTCATTGACTTGTTTGTACCCCCAGTGATCACCCATGTACTGGCCCTTTTGTATATAATAGAATCTGGTTACTGGTTTGATCTACTGCTGGCTGTATCCTTTGTACTAGGCCTAGTAATTGGCAAAACAATTAGCTAATGCTTGGATGTAATTAACTTGAAATATCTAAGTAAGGTTTGTACCAATAGTGGCTGCAGGAAAGAAACCAGAACTTTTTTTTTTTTCTGTGACAAAATCTACTCTATATCCTTGTTTGAAGAGACAGAGCAAGAAATACAGGGTTGCAAACAAACATTATTTAAGCAGAGAAGGTTTGACATGACACTTTGTTCATGGTAATAATTTTCTATTGTGAAATCCTAATCCTCTTTCCATGACTAGAAGAATAATTATGAGCTATTAGGATCAGGAACTTTACATAATTTTAATGTAGCACTTCAAGACATTCAGAAGTTAGGCCTGACACTTGGTACTGGAAGCTACTGTTTGGCAGGTATCCCTATGTTTTGAGCAGATTTTTTCCTCCTTCTGTATTTTTTTGTCACAAAACTCATAGAAGGAGTACAGATCCAGGTCCATTGGCATGATTTAACGTGTGCAGATGATGAGTGTTCTAAATGTGCCTTGATCATCTGAGAATCATTTTGATTCAAGAGGTCATGGAAGGGGTTAAATTTATCCACCACCTTCTTGTTATGGTGAGACAATGGAAGAAGAACCAGGAGAAATTTTTTGAGTAAAAAAAAAAAAAAGAGGTAACAGAAGAGGAGTTTTTTGAGCCTTAATGAAGCACAACCCCATCCAACATCTGTGAGAGACTTGGCTGGGTGAGACTTACAGGACTGACCCCAGCTGGTAC
>CM051620.1:76500805-76525805 GCA_028020825.1 Podargus strigoides
TCATTTAGACAAAAAAAAGACTACTTAGATGAGAAATTTCTATTACTTTGGCCTTCACATGGAATATGTTTGGGTAGCAGCTGGCATCTCACAAACATAAGTAGGAACTTCTGCAGTAGTGACTCTATACTTAACTTATTACTAAGTTGGTCCTTCATATTCAAGTCAACTTGCACCTTAGAAAATGTCTTTAGTAATAAAAACTGGTATATTCAAGATTGTATTATCTGTAAATTTCAGCATAAATGTTCTTTTCTGTAGTGGTAGCTTCAAGCTTCTTGGCAATCGATGTCATGCTCGCTCAGGCTGTGACCATCAACACTAGAGGGAGAGTGGAGGAGTGCTCTGTTTTGGGGACTGATTGAAAAGCTCCCATCAACCTTAATCAGTTTTGGATGATGACATTGGTGTCTTATTGACACATTCTTATCTTTTTCTTTGCTATTTCTGGGTGGGAAAGGTGAGAAGATGCTTAAACACTCAATATGATAATTGTACTATTTTCTGCCTGATTTCTTACTACACTAAAACAGGTGGTGGTGTGGTCTTTGCCCTCCCTCTGCCTTGCCTGGCTGTGAGTGGACTTGAACTTAGACACTGCTCTCAGGGCTACAGCTTTCCAAGTATGTTGGGTCTGATATTTGAAATACTGAAACATTGTGAGATACAGCTTGCCTCACATCTCCAGCTCACTTTTTCTACCTGTAAAGGTTTGAATGTGTAAATATTGGGTAAATGCCAAGGATTATTTTGCTACAAATGCATTGCTATGTGAAGACTTTATGTAGGTAATTTTCTTGGTATCAGCAGATGCTGTTGCATGAAGTAGTTTCTTTATAAGTTCTTTCATGGAGTAAATTACACATGTTGTGCATCTTGAAGTATTTTGATAATAGAACTCTGCTAATATACCAGTAAACCAAACTGAAGCATAACTTCCAATGATACGAAAATCAGAAATAATATATCCAAAAGATTTTTTTATATTTTAGTTTCAAACACTTTAGGACAAATAGGCCAAGTTTTGGTTTTATTGTCATGACCATTTTTATTCTCTGGTTTAAATGAGGGGAAAATATTTCCAACATAACAAGAATATTTTAAGGCTTGGCTTTTAAAAGCAAGCAAATTTACTTTTACATTTAGGAATTAGATTTTTAGTTCTATTTTTGGCATTATCTCAATAAATGATCTAGATTTTAAAAGACTAAAGAGAACTAAGGATGATGCACAGTGACCAACAAGAAAAGTCATATACTAATCAACATTTTGTCGATGATCTACGTGTATAACCTTTGTCACACACAGGAAGGGAGGAGGAATATTCCTGAAATCTATAGCCAAAATATGTATGTGACTATATTAAAATTTTGAGTTAGAGGGCAATACTTCTGCCTATAAATTAAAAATGCACATTTTGTTATGCCAGCTTTTATCAATAGGTTTTCAATAATTTTTTTAAAAAATTATATTACAAATGGCTTTCTACCACAGTCTGTTCCATTAACAACTATGTGCAAAAATCCTAACTTTTGCAATTTTCTAGGGTTCTGCAGTAAGCCTTATTTTAGGCCAGAATGCTGAGCAAAAAATATACTGTTCTGGACCAGAGTTAACATCTGTAAGTAACAGTCAATTAAAATCACTGGGATTTGAGCAAATATTATTATGCTCTGGTATGACTACACTGTACCAAGATCACAGTGGTTTTACAGGGGTCAAAAGCTAATTTCCAATGACCACAAATTTTTTTTTTAAGCAGATCTAAGGGCAGGTTACCTCCACACTGTGTTCATGTATGCTTTTCATTTTTTCTTCCTGTCTCTGCATTATGTCAATTTTCCTCATCTTCTGGCAGTTTATCATTTAACTCAAGTACAGACATGAGTGCTTTTAGTGCTTATAAAGAGTCAGCACCTCAAAGAAAGTCTGTTTTGGCTGACTGGGTATTCAACTAGCTGGGGCAGAATCAGAAACCCTGAAATTGGAGGCCAAGAAAGCCAACAGTATCCTGGCTTGTATTAGAAATAGTGTGGCCAACAGGACTAGGGAAGTGATTGTTCCCCTGTACTTGGCACTGGTGAGGCTGTACATTGAATACTGTGTTCAGTTTTGGGCCCCTCACTACAAGAAGGACATTGAGGTGCTGGAGCGTGTTCAAAGGAGAGCAACAAAGCTGGGGAAGGGTCTGGAGCACAAGTCTGATGAGGAGCAGCTGTTTAGTCTGGAGAAAAGGAGGCTGAGGAGAGATCGCCCTCTACAAGTACCTGAAAGGAGGGTGTAGCAAGGCAGGGGTTGGTCTCTTCTCCCAAGTAATAAGCGATACAGCAAGAGGAAATGGCCTCATGATGGTTCAGATAGGATATTAGGAAAAATTTTTTCACTGAAAGTGTTATCAAGCACTGGCATAGGCTGCCCAGGGAAGTGGTGGGGTCCCCATCCCTGGAGGGATTTAAAAACCGCATAGATATAGCACTTCAGGATATGGTTTAGTGGTGGAGTTGGCAGTGTTAGGTTTATGGTTGGACTCGATGATTCTTAAAGGTCTTTTCCAACCAAAACGATTCTATGATTCTGTAAGTTTTGAACTTTCTTGGATGACGAGTCTGCTTATGTTCTCAAGAAGAGAGATACATTTATCCCAGGCATCCACCTCTCTCCCTCCCCTGCCATTTGTAGCAAGGTGGAAGCAAATGTCTAGCATACACATTCTTTCCCTAGCTGGATTCAGGTATAAAACTTTCTGACAAGGAATAGCAGTAAAGGGACCAAAGCTAGCTCTGAAGATGAACTTAAGGCCCTTGAAATCTGTAGCATGCCAAGGTAGCTTTATAATTTTTTTTTTGTTTTAATTTAAACTAAAAAAAACATAGAAGGATGGGCTGTTGAGATCATCTGTCACACCATCTGTGGTTGCCTAACAGAATTACTCAAGCCTTGAGATGGAGGAGCTCCCATTTGCAGCTGAACTGCAGTTGGGGATTTTATTAATACATCTCTCATTTATATAGCACCTTTCACTCTCAAGGATCCCAAAGTACTTGTTAAAGGATAAAGTTGAGGACTGAAGACTGCTAGAGGAGAAGAACTGGGAAAATTCCCTTCCTCCTGATCAGTGGCTTCAAAATTTTTTACTAAAGAAAGCATTTATTGCTGAATTTGTTATTCTCTTTTATTCCTCTGAGAGTGGCTCAATGGGAGGTTGTGACCTTCAGGGCCTTGTGCAGCCGTGAGCTGATTTGTTCCTGCAGAGACAATTGCAGATACGCTTGGTTTATTTGTATTGTGTGTATGACCAGCAGAGTTTGTAAGCATCATTTATAAGTATATACACAAACATTCTAATATATATTTATATTTTATATATTTGTATATGTTTGTATTTATATATATTTAAATATGTTTTACAGAATATAGCAAGAAGAAAAAACAACTGCAATGAGCTGTTGTTCAGGAAAATTAAAAAAAACAGAGGCATAAAACATGTGGAGTAATCAGTAGTTTTCAGTCAAATGGCATTTAAATGCTGCACTGATGCATAACCTGCCCTACTGTTCTGCGAGGTGGGAGGACAGGTGATATGTCAGCTGTGCTCTGCCATATAACTACAGTAGAAGGGCTGAGTTAATGACAGACACAAGAGCTTGGATGAATGTTAACATGCTGCTATTTCCATGCTGAGATGAAGTAGCAGGGCCTGGATTTATCATTAAAAGAGACCCAAGAGGCTCTCACTGAGCCAGCTGCTAGGGCCCTAAAACATATGTCTCATCCTTCAGCTGTTCAACCAGTACAAAAGGCTTCCATCTTAAAGCACTTGACCTTGTTAGCCTCAATGGTGTCAGTGATATTTTCAACAGGGAGACAACAGATCAAGTATGAAGAGGAGAATCTCTTAAGGGAAGTGTGTGCAGTCCATG
Organism: Podargus strigoides; assembly: GCA_028020825.1. Classification (NCBI taxonomy): domain Eukaryota; kingdom Metazoa; phylum Chordata; class Aves; order Caprimulgiformes; family Podargidae; genus Podargus; species Podargus strigoides. The sequence goes on from CM051620.1 coordinate 76,504,726, forward strand.
GTAAAACAACTGCAGAAATGTAGCCTGTGGATAATGGATGTTATTTCTGACATTTGTGATTTGTAAAGCGGGTAGGCTGCTGCTGTTTTCCAAAAGAGTGGCGGACAAACGAAAGAGAAATAATGAGAAAATAAAAATATGTCAGTGCCAAATAAATTAGCCCACCAGATTCTGAAATTTCTAAGCCACCTTCCACACAGTGCCATTAGTCTTTATATTCTTACTATCTTCAAGGAAAGTTCAGCATGTGTAAGGACCAAGTGGGGAGTTTTGAAATCAGAGTAGTTGTAAGAATTACAGCAGTGGTATCACCCTGACATTTGCAGGTAGTATTAAATGATGGTGCTACTGTGAGAGTTCTTTAGCAGATGCAATACTGATGCACAGCACTTAGGAAGGATACTGCATACTCTCAGGTGTGCATGGGTTAATTTTAGTAGTCCCTTCACACTCTGCATTTCCCCAAAGTACAGTAAAGCAGTGCTAATCAGATTTTTCCTCAATGGAAGGAATCACCTTTTTCCTCCAAGTCTGCCCATTAAGGCCCTCCCCCACTATGATTTTGTGAAGGTAGTTTGTATGTATGGAATGTGTGTGTGTGTGAAGATACATATTTATATTTTCTCCCTCTGAAAATAAAAATGCTCTATTTGTTTTCTAGTCTCATTCCATACTCATACACAGACCCATATAACAGTAGCTTTAAAATTATCCAAAATGACACTCCACATATTACTCATCTGTCCTGGAAGGAGGTAGACAAAGAATACAGAGTACTACAACAAAAAAAGCCATGACAGGTGTTAGGTTGCTTAACACTGTGCCAGAAGGCATTCAGATACCGTGATACTGAACATAGTCTGAAACCTGCACTGCATATCATATAACTGAGTTATATGGACCATCAAAATCATGAGGTTTTTTTAAAAGTCAAGAGATGGTAAAAATAACTTTTTGAGGGGTTGTTTTTGCTTGTCTTCTTGTGGTTGTTTGGGATTGCATTCCTTACCACTGAAATGATGCAGAGTCAGGTGTTTTCTCAGCATCTGGAAAGGGAGCTATATATAAGTGGGTGCCCTGTTCGGCTCTGAGTTAGGGTCCACCTGTTGAGGAAAATTTGTTTGGGCTGCCACCAGCACCTATCAAATCCATTCATCAGACTGTCAGCTGATGCACTGAGCATGTCATTCCTTCCAAAGCTGCCAGGAGCATGGTCTGGCTGGGAATTTGGAGGGGGGGTCTCCCCTCCCTGGTTCCTGGAGTTCCAGTGCGGAGCTGCTGGAAGAAGGGAGGCTTGACCAGGGCATCTCTGAGTCACAAGAAAGTGAGATGTAGTGGTTGTTCTGCTGAACTGGATCTCTAAAGGCTGCGGCGGGGGACAGAATTGTCCTGAGGAAAGGACCTGCAGAGTTTCTAGGTTGGATTTTTAGAGCTTGGAGGCTCTAAGATAGGACTGCCAAATGAAACATCTTTCCTGCTCTGGCATGTATGCTGCAAACATCCAAGGGATGGTTGCAGGACAGGGCCAAGTGGAGGAGCACACCTGCGAACAGAGGCAGGGAAGGAACATCTGCACTGGTTGTCAAGATTTGGGGATGGGCTAGCCACTAAACAGATGACAAGTGCTCACTATTAACCCCACTCCCTTCCCGAACAGGGGAAGGGAAAGAAGAAAAGAAAGAGAGACTTACGGGTTGGAAATAAAAGTACAGCAGCTTTCATGAAACAATAGTAATAAAAAGAAAATATAATAATGAGAAGAAAAATAATGAAATATATACAAATATATACAAAACCAATATCAAGCTGTGCCCCCAGTTGCACAGTCCCTCCAGTGTTGCTTACATCACCACCGATGCTGTGGAGCAGCTCTGGGAAGATCCCAGCCTGGGCTCCTGGACACAGCGGCAGACGGGAACTGGGTTCAGGAACACATGTATCAGGACTGAAGGCAGAACGGAGAGAGTCCTCCCAGGATGCCAGCCATAGAATAGAGGTTACCCCTCATGATCCCTCAGCTTCATACTGAGCTTGACATATATGGGATGGAATACTTCGTTGGTCAGTTTGGGTCACCTTTCCTGTCTGCTCCTCCCTGCAGGTGTCATCCTTTTGCACCCTGACACTAAGGGGGGCCCCAAGGCGGCACTGAAAGAATTTGGCACTGACCTTGGTTTCTGTAAGAATAAACGTAAGCAAGAGCCTTTCTGCAAACCATTGTACTGTCAGCTCAGTACTAAGAACATCGAGCGTTATCACTTTTTGAAGCAGACACTGTCTGGAAAACATGCTGTTAACTTCAGAAAGTAAGTGTGGTCTTAGAAGAGACTTAACTGAAAAGTAAAATCACCGAAAGTTAGTTTTCTCTTAGGCAAATCAGGACACTGGTGTGCCAAAATGCCTGAGCAGAGGGAGGACATGCACACAGCCTCTAACTCTTATTGGCTGTTGTATTGTGCACTTCTTTTACTCATCTCCCTTCTTGTGAACAAAAAGGAAAAGCTACAGATTACTCAGGCCTGCTCAGTTACACATACATCTAATGTGAGAAAGTGGTTTGTTTGGTTAGGAACAAAAGAATAGGAGATACAAGCAGCTATTTCTAATCAGGTGCAGCAGATTAGGTATATAATACCTGGGTTACTGAAAACTTCCTTCAATTACTTGATCAGAACTGTATTTCAGCATCTTTGAGCATGGGGCTCGTGTTATTTATGAAGTAATGGTAATGTTGCAGTTTTCATTATTTCCTAGTGCAAAATCATATTATAATGATACTTGAAAATAATGTGAACATTACTTCAATAGCTAATGCAAAAAGTGGATACAAGTTTTGGTGGGATAATTTAATATTGGGTTGGGGTTTTTTGTTTGTTTGGATTTTTTTTGTTTGTGTATTTGTTTTTTTTTATTGTGTGGGTTTGTTTTTTTTTTTCCTCCATACAGACGTGATTTAATGACGTGTGAAGTCTGACAAGTAAATCTCCTTAATGGTTCTCACCACAATGAACATTGAAAATAGCTCTTTTTCTTACAATACGATATGAATTAGGTAACAGCTGGTAAGTGATAATATGGAAGAGATCAGTTCTGCAAGCTGCAGAGCACCTGCATTTCTCATTGACTTTAATAAAAGTTGGAAGTACGCAGTGCTTCAGAAGATATTTCCACTACCCTACAGATTGAGTTTACCAAGAAATTTGTTTATTGAACTGTAATTTAGGAACTGTTATGTTACCGCCTCAATCTTTTGATGCAAAGTAGCTGCAGGAGGGGGAAAGTATCTTGAGTGAAGATCACTCTGCCACTGATTAAAATACTTTATGGCATCACTGTGAGTACAGTTCAAGAAAGAATGTTTCATCAATAAATTAAAATAGTACATCAGATACACGTTACAGAAGTAGTTTTCTTATATCTAACATAAAGAAGTTTCTTTAAAGAAAGTTTATAGTATGAGAAAATTCAGGCCACTAAAGCTACTTATAGTTATACTTCTAGTTACACTATTTTACAATTGTGAAATTAAAATATTTATGATCACAAACATACTACAAGTAGTTGTAAAAATCTTGACATCTGGTATGCGTATGAAAAAAAGTCTCAAACCTGAGATACGGCGTGCTTTTATATACCAGTGTCTACAGTTAGCCAGTACTCAGGGCTTAAACCCTAGCAGTCAATCACCCAAGGCTCCCTCCCCAGCAGGGTAGGAGAATTGGGGAAAAAAGGAAAAGGCCCGTGAGGTGGAGCATAAACAGATTTAATAGTATGACAAAACAGAAACAACAATCAACATAAAGCATAGAAGGTTCTACTCAGCCTGGTTCTCAATGCTGACAGCAGGAACAGAGGACTCCCAGCAAGGAGCCTCAGGGAAAGAAAGAACTCCACCCTCACTGAACTCCTTCCTTTTGTAATGAGCATGATGAGGTGGTGTGGGATACACCTGTAAGTCAGCTGTCTTGAGTGGAACTCTCAGCTGTCTCAGGGCTACTCATGGCCTGCCTGCATGGCTGGCCCATGGGGCTGTGCCTGGGGAACCAAGACAACTGGAAAACAAATATTTAAGCTAGAGAGAAGGGAAAAGACAGGAGAAAGAGGAATAAAATTTAAAGGATAAGAACATGAGGCTGTACACAGAAAGAAATATTTTCCTTGAGACACAGCTAGTTTTATTTAAAGTAAGAGATATTATTTATATAGAAGGGATGCTTAGGAAAAGCAAAACTGATGTCAGAAATTGTGAGGTACTGAGAAGCTTCTTCCACTCCTGTCACTGCTCAAGGTCTTAGATCTTCGCACTTTAGAACATGTATTTGGGACTGTCCCAGCTCAGTCACCAGTGGGATGCAATGAAAACTGCAATATTTGTTTAGCAGCTTTGTTAGTGGTTTTTTTATGATTGTAGGTTGGAATAAAATGATTCTTGCTACCTAATCATGTCAATAGAGTTTGCAAGCTTCTCTGGTGTGGCTTTTCACAAGCTGTTGCAATGAGAGTTTACTGAGAAAACTGAAGAAAACTAAAGGGCTAGGGTAATGATGGGATGGGTGGCTGTGTTCTCTTTGGATGGCTGTGGAAGGTAGCCCTGGGGTGGAAGGAAGGTAGCACTGCCCACCTGAGCCCCTGTGCCTACCCAGCAATGGCAGTCTCAAACAGAAGAAGGAAGAAGGAAAGTGAGGGGAGATAGCACCCACACTGCAGTTATGAGTCCATCTTGGGAGCGTAAGCCTCTTTGTTAGGCTTTGCTGTCCCCATTCTACAGAGCTGCTTTCTGCCAGCTTTGCTGCAGCCCTGGTTTTTTAGCTTAGTCCCATCTGAGTTCTTCTGGCCCTAAAAGTAGGGTAGAGCTTATAATGAATCTTGCTTTGGTATGTGCCAAACTGGGGGACCTCCACTAGCTCCTCACCTTGGCTGGGTAAGAGCATCTGTGCTATAACATGGCTGCAAGCCTACCTGGCACCATCCCAAGTTGTCAGTCCCTCAGATGGCTCAGAGAGAGACAAACTGGTCTTCTTCAATAGGGATGAGAAGAGCACGCTTCAGCTTGGTGTAAAAATAGAGGAAAATTTTTATTATCCTTCATGTGCAGTTGGTGTCAGAAGTCGCTACACCATCACCCAGGGAAAGCATCCTACTGCTGATGAGTATGCCCCATCCTTTGCTTTCTTAGGTGCTGCATGAGTGGGAAGGGCTAGAGGGAGGCTTCTGGGTTTTAGAAACCTGCCTGTGGGTGCTTCGAAAAGGAAATCAGATGGATGGGCTCCTGTCTCACTGTTTCTTTGAGTATACCCAACTGAAGAGTAAAATGTTGACTTAGCTGTAGGAGAGAAGTCTGTTTACAGCACCTCTAGGAGATCTTGAATATTAGCCCCTGAACATTTGTCTTTTTTTTTTCTTATTTAGTCTCTAAATGAAAGTAACTGGTGGAAAAAAATAGAAATATTCTTTATTCTGTTTGAATAAGCTCTCAGTCCATCTCACTTCCACTCATTACAGGCTCTCTAATTCCATACAGTTAGTACAGGCAGAGTTTTAACATTTATTAATAGCTTAAAAGCAAACCTTCTAACCATGTATTCTTTTCCTCTTTAGGAAATGTCCCACAGTCTGTAGACAGACTGAGATAATTCTTTGCAGCACTTGAAAGTGACTGATGCTGTATACTCAGTTGCTCCTTTTTCCTGCATATTCCTCCATGTACTCCACCGCAGGTATCATTGCCTGCATACTCCTTCCATCTGCCTGACATCATATGCATGTTTGAGATGGTTCCAGTCTGACCCAATTCTACTGCTTGTTGCTTGGATTCCTTTTGTTCCTTACTTTAAGTAGGTGTGGCTGCAGGGCTACTGCAATTTCTTCCCAGCAGCAGATGAACTGCTAAGACAGTACTTTGAGATGCAAGTCCTCAAGGAGAAGTAGCCTTCACCTATGCATGCCCTCATTTCTTATACCAAAAAAATGGATTTAACTGGCACATTTTGTCAAATCTGTCATTCCTGTGTATTGAGACAGCATTGCCATCTCTTTTTGATGGTAAAACTATTGCAGTATGAGGAGGTTCTGCTGAACTGAACCTTTTATACCTATAAATAAGTGCAAACACACTTCTTTCTTCATCAGTGATGGTATGGTACAGAAGAAATTAGTGACTTATTCCAGAATTCTTTTCAAATAATTTTTTGCTAGACATTTTGTTTGCATATAGAATAAAACCTTAAGAGCAAAAACTTTCCTTCATTTTCTGACTTCCTAATTCTTGACTGTGTTTTGTCAGCCCCCTGTTTTTTTCTTGGCTCCTACATGCTGACACAGCACCAGCTTTCTTGTCTAATTTTATAAACTGTTCAGCTGTGCTGTTATTCACTGTTTTCTTTTAATTATGTATTCTTGTTAACCTCTTTATCCTTTCAAAATTGCAGATTGTGATTGACATATGGTATTAATTAAGGCATATAATTTATGACATTGGAGATTGAAATTAATAAGTGACAATACAATTACATGATTTGCCTAATTGTCCTTCAGTAATATAAAGATTGACACTTACTGCAGCATTCAAAGTTAAAAGCTCTCAAACAGATAATACAGCTGAATGTAACCACCAGTGTATCTAAAGTAAACAGATCCAGACTGGTGGGAAAATACTTCTGCTGTGGCCTTCTTTTATTAAATAAATGAATATATGTGTATAGGTCAATCTCAGAATAAAATTCAAAGTATGATTTTTCCATGATTTTTAATTGCAAATAACTTACTTTTCTGCCATGTTCATTGATATTTCCCTTTCAAATCTCTACTCCTATCTGGCAAAGTGCCAGTATTTTCAACAGTAACATTTGGTTTTGTTGATCCTAATCACATCTCTGCAATTTTCTTTACATCTCTGTGTAGTCATTTAAAGATTGGCAACTTACTATATTATAGGAGCACCAAATCACTCTGTTAATAGCATAGATTATGGTTCCATAATTGCTGAAGAATATGAGAAGTAGTGTCTGTGTAAGCATTGTTAGCAGATTTGCAACTTTGAAACTTAATTTTGAATGTCATTCTTGTTTTTAACTGCAAACTTTCCCTTGAGATCAAAACCCTTCTAACCAGGTACCCTGACTCTGTGCTAATGCCCATAAAATTTTGACTAAATTTTTCAAAAGAAAAATATAAACACATGCTATATGTAGACAAGACATTCAGGTTATTCTATCTGAAATCTCTAAATCAAGAAAGTGGTGGTAGTGGTGTTGAGCTGTGCTCTCCACACTTTTGACTATAGCTGGTTAATAAGAGGGTACAAAATTTTAGCTAATTCCCTGTCCTTGTAATTGTTGGGCTGCAGCACTGAGATCATGGGTTTGGTACATCACAGTCTTGTACTGCCACAGCTCTGGTTTCCCATGGGAAGGCCCATGCTGCCACATCCCATTGCTGGGCTAGCAGTCTTCTTGCAAAGTGTAAAATTGGGTCAGTAGTGCCCCAGTACCTCAAAAATAGTGCCATGCCCCTAAAACTGTGATTCTCTAAAATAAACTGGAAGTGTGGAAAGGCTTCTTGCCCACTAGTTGTGAATCTTTAGAATTTATCTTTTAGATCTATTACCTCCTTAATGAAAGCCAAGTCTTTCTCAACCACACACCTTGATATCTAAGGAAAACACTAAACATTATGTTTGACTTGAAAGCTGGTAAAATCTGTGAGATGTTGTGAAAAAAAAATATGAAACAGAAGAATGCTGTTCCCTGGCGTGGCATTCTTCTATTTTATTTCCTATTGTAATTCATAATGAATTTTAAGAACTTGATTTTCAGAAGGCCTTTTTATCTTTCTATGCATTAGTGTTTTGAAAGAGCACTCAATAAGAGGTCCAGCTAATGGCATGATTTGGAAAATCAAAGTCAAAATTAACAAGTGAAAATGGTATAGAGGTAGCAGGGTGTATTGTTAAATGTCTTGAAATCTCTCTTCCTAATAATAGTTCAGTACACATGATATAGTGCATAGTAGGTGCCTGGTGACTTCTTCATAGCTCTGGTGCATGGGGCATCACATAAGCTGCCATATGAATTGAGTTCTATGTTTAAAAAACCTCTAATATGCTTATAGTTTAAAAAAAATCATATAGAGACTTATGGGTATGGCTTTATATTTTTTGTCAGCATACTTTAAACACTGTTAGTATTTGTTTTTGAAGCCCAGAAGAGGCAACCAAAGGTAAGATGGAAGTAAACTGCCAAACATGTCATTGCAAGACAAACATTCTAAAAACATAGAAGTCCTAGAAATAAACCCCAACATATCTAAAACCAAATGTCTGAATGATTTTCATTGTTGATGTTCTTTTATTGAGGGGGTGAAGTGCTGGGGTCTGAACCCCAAGCCCTGAATTAAGGTTGACATATGGGCGGTCCCCATGGCCCTTTAAGAGGAGGGGATGAGTTTGCCTTTTGGCTTTCCTCCAAGGTGTGGCCGGCCTTGTAAGGAAAGCCCTTGGGTAAACAAGCCCCAGGTGCCCTGCATTTTGGTAACAAGTGCCAGGTGTCCTGTTTGGGGATAAAAGCTGGGCCCACTTGCAGGAAGGGTTGGAGAGTCTGTCTGTGGAGTGGATGCACTTCACAGAGTTTCCTGTTGGGGAAGGACCTCCTGGCTCCTCATGCAACTGGATCCCAGTCAGGTCTGGCACGTACAAACGCGGGCTTTGTGGGGAGGCAACATGGGGTTACTTCTATTGTATGTAACCACCTTATTGTCTTGGTTGTCTCCCATTTTCTCCGTGGGTTACCTTGTGTCTCTGTTTGTTCCATCTATTGCAGGTCATGCTGTGTTGTTTCTGGGGTCGCTGGGGCTGATGTCTATCATTTGTGATCTGTCCGACTTGTTTGTACCCCCAGCGATCCTCCATATACTGACCCCTTTACGCAAAACAGAATTCACTTACTGGATTGTTTTTTCTGCTGTTGGCTGTGTCTTTTGTACTGGGCCTAATAATTGGCAAAACAGGGGGTATGTGTGGTTTGTCAGAAAAGTGAGCCAAGTTTAAGTTGCAAAAGAATTTTTAAGGAATTCAACATGCCCTTATCTTTATTTATGGTGCATTCTCCTCTGAACCAACAGCCCCACAGAAGGTAATTAGAGTGTTCAGAGTTTGGACTGAAGACAGGGCACAGTTGAGCTGCCTGTGAATAACACTGCACATCTCAATAAATAATTCTTGATTTCATTGTCATTTCATTGCAATGGTTAAAGAAGGGTGACTTGGTTAAAACAAATGCAGATCGATTTGTCAAGCAACATGCTTCAACCTTGGGTGCCTATGCATTATGATCAATAATGTTTACAGTCTTTCTCTGTCCCCTCAAAGAGATTGTGCCTCTAGTTGAAGGGAATGTGATTTTCTTCTGCTGGTGACATTTTTATAACTGCAGAAGCTCATTTCTGGAAAGTGTTTTTGTTCGGCGTTGACACAGAAATAAAAATAATCAGATATGCAAGATGCGAATAGTCATGTGCATAGACCCTTTTTTTAATAATAGAAAGAGCAGAGATCGATAAAGCTCAGAAGAAGAAGGTAACAGCTGTAAGCAGCCTTGTACTGGGCTGTAATCCTGATGAATAATGTTGTTGTCATAACAGCAGGGATAATTTAATGCTGACACTTAGCAGCATGATAAATAGCTTGTCAGACATAGGCAGTGACAGAGTCAAGTGAAACTGCCCATGACAAGTTCTGAAATATTAATCTTCTACTAGACTGACTGTTCTGAAGGGGCAGCAGAGTACAGAAGACTGGGAGGGGAGACACTTTGTAATACAAACAAATGTCCTTTAGTACAAAATGTTTTTATTGTGTAGAGATATTTCCCTTTACAAGGGCTACTACTTATACTATTCTAGACCGTACTCTGAACATTTATGCTTTGTAACAGTATATTGCATTTTTCTAGCACATACTCTGACATAATTTCTCTGAAATATTTTCATTTTTACTGGTAAGAAGCTTTTTGGGGCTTTAGCATTTTTTTAAAGAAAAAATTATTTATTCTCTTTTCCAGCCCATCTTCCCAGGATTTTTCTAATTTGCCTAGGATCTTTATTGTGAATGTCACATAAGCAGTGTGGCAGGATTCTCTATGACAAACACCATTAGTTTATGAACTGCTTCTCCATTAGAGGTGACCTAGAGTGATGGTGGATGTAACAGGCACTAGACGTTCAAAACAGACTGTTTGTTTAGGTGTAATTTGCTTAATAAAGTACTATACTATTTTGATGTTCAGGGAGATGGAATGGCCCATGTACTACTCTGAGGATTATGTATCAGAGGCTCTTGCATCCCTTTTGAATATTACTTTGATTACCAAGACACCTTGTGACTGGCAAATGTTCTGCCTTCATTCAAGATCAAGGCTGAAATCAATAAAGTCTGAGCAGGCTATGATGGACATACACTTAATGAAGATAATGGCAGGATACAGCAAGCCAAGTAATAAGGTTTGAGATATTGTGCATCAGTTTAGAGAGGTGCATGTGACTCTGGTGCTGCATCAGTACAGCAATGATTCGATGGTAGCAGTAGTGAAAAAAACCTTCTGAAGTTTACCAATTTGCCATAATAGTAGTCATATTAGAAAGATACAGGGCTTAATTGTTTTAAAAGTTCATTGTCATCTTTATGTTAATAGTACTCCAGCTTCTGTCTTGAAGAGACTGTGAATTGCACTGTTGATGAAGCATTAGCTCCAGATTTTATTTATTCATCAATAGAGTGTGGATGGAGTGAAATCAGCATGTTTGGCTCTGCAGCCAGAACAGTGCCTAAGAGTCTCTGTATCTACCCTGACAACTTATTGCCTTATCAGCATTGAAGAAAGGTGTCTGAACAAGGTCTGAGGTGGCTGAAGGAACACCAGTGTTTTCAGCAGTTTCATTCTCCAACACTTGCATTCGTCAAAGTGCCAAGTTGTGCCATGCTGAAACCCCAAAGGAAATGCATACAGTTATGTGAGACTACTGGTTGTTGTTTGTTAAAAGGCAAGGTGAAGTTTGCAAGGAGTTAGAATTACAGTTCTTAGTATAAAAACCGTTCCAAGGAAGTACAATGAGTGTGGATTATACTGAAGTGCACTTCACAGCAGGTCAAATGAAATGAGATTCTATCTTGGAGCAAAAGGGCCCAGGCTACTTCACCCCTGTTTGGGAAAGGAGGACATTATGTTCCAGTTCTAAAAGCAGCACAGTAGGCTCTATTCAACAGCATTAAGATTTCAATATATTTAATTTATTTATGGTTTTAATGCAGAAATCACTAAACTTGTTGCTAAAGCTCTGAATATAAGCCTCAGAAGGTTACTGAAATTGAAATCTTATTATCAGAAATTGTCTTGTAAAGTGAATCAAACAGTTGTTTCTAAAGTGGCATGCACAACAGACCGTCCGGGACAGTTAATATAGTAGGTTAGAAAACCAGAATTGTTTGACCCATTTTCCATTAAAAACTTTCCATTCTAACTTTCAGAGTTTGAGAAATATAGCTTTCTTGGTACCTGTATTTTTTGAACACGTGTATGTATAATATCCTAATCATCTTGTGCTTTAGAGTTTGACTCAGCCTGTTGGTGTTGATAGGTAGTTAATTTACCTAGGTGAAATATATTCTGAAACTTTCACAACAGGACACTTGTGCTTGCCTTTTATGCAATTCCTGTTGTCTCCAGTGGTGAAAAGGTGGACTGTTTTGGGGTCAACTCCAGGGTTATGAGGAAGTTATATTCAGCAATCACTGTTATAAACACAGGGTGATGTGACTTCTTGTTCTTGATTCTTAAAGGTGATGTGTGTTCTGTTTAAATACACACAGTCTTACAAAATAAGTTCAGTAAGAAAATTCATCAAATGGTTCTAAGAGAAGATTAAAATTTAACTAAAAAGCCAAAAAATATAGATATAGCTTTTTAGTCTTACAAGGTATCAGGTTTTCTATATGTAATGCATAAATACAATAGTCATTAAAGGAATGTTTTCTGTCACCTTTTTATATAAAACTTTAATCTAAACCTTACTGTGTTGAGTTTCGGCATTTCTACTCATTCTCGATGCATTTTTGTTTTGGTGTTAGTTTTGGTGTTAGTGTTTCATGAATACATTAAAAATGCACATCAAAAAAGATGTTTGGCAAATAAATTTTCAGTTGGGAAAAAAGTGAGAATTTTCAGATAGATCCAGAAATCTTATCCTTTGGCCAGTTGTAGAAGACAGTATCAGCTAACTTTACATGGAGTTTTTAATGTTGTGTCTTGGTCAATCATATGTTGCAGAAGACAAAATGTTGGCAGAAAATATTCAGCTAAGCTTGAAGCTCATGAAATTGATAATAATGTTTGTTTGTAGTTTGGTAATTTTTCTGTACATCTGAATTATTCCTTTCATGGTAATAAGGATTTAGGATAATCCTAGATAAGACTGATATCCAATTTGCTCTCTTTTTAAATATTGAATGTATTTAAAGTAAAAAAAAACAAAACAAACCTGTTTAGTCTTCCCAGAGTAGAATATCAGTTGTTTTTAAGAATCCCTGTTCAGCTTGTTAGAATATAGAAATGACACTTTGAAATCAGGTATAATAGAAACAATCTGGCTTTTTCTGAAAGGAAAGGAGGGGAAAATTAGCAGAGTAACTAGAATATGTACCTGAGTGACAACAGCTTGACAAATCTTTGTGTACCAAACCTAGGACAATTTTTTATCTTGTGTTACCATAGTAGAAGGATTTGCTTGTTATCTCAGACCCAGCCACTGAAACCCTCTGTTCTCCTCCTACAAGTGGTAACAGATGCAAAGTGTGGAAAAATGAACAAGAACTTTCAGCCTTTTCTATTGCTATTTTTGGGGAGCACATTTCCTGTTCATGTTATAAGATAAGCCTGGTTATGGGTAAAAAGAATTGATTTGCCAGAAACATTGAAGTGCATTTATTCTGTACTAAAAAAAGAGGGTGGGAAGTCAAAAGGTCACAGATTAGCATAATCATGTAGGATGTGAGGCACTGAAATTTGAATTTCTCCTTTGCTCTAATTATCAGAGTGTAGGTAACAGTTGTCTATTTTTGCCTAATAATGAACTACTAATTTGTATTTCTTTTTGACCAATAATTCCATATTTAACACAAGAAACCTCTCAGATGGAAGTTTTTCAAAACAAGCATGTCTCTGTGAATGGGTCAGGCTTCTTCTCTAGCTCAGTTAAGCAAGAAATAAGTAATTACATGTTATGCATGTTTAATAAAGCAATTTTTCAGCTTTTTGTTTACCAAGCTCTTGTTATTATGAAGTTAATTTGTTGAAACTTACTGGAACTAAGGGGAAGATAAATTGATATAATGAAATTTTTATTTTAATGATGAATGATAAATTCATAACAGGGATGACATTTCAAAAGGCACAAAAAGTGAATTCCCTTCAAACCTAGGAAATGTACCAATAATTGGATTCATGTTAGTGGTGTATACTGTTTCAGCTGCAGTCTGTGTAGCTAGATATTGCTGCTTATAGGACAGAAATTGTGCATAGACAAAAACATCTGGAATATCTGCAAAATATTTCCTTCTTGATTTCTTAGAGACGTCTTAGATTGACAAAAGAATTGGTGTTGTCCAGTACTAACTCTTATTGGAAAATCTGCCCAGTCCCTGAGGGATTCCAGCATCCTAGGGTTCTTGATAAAGGAATTCACTATTAATTTGAAACTATGTTTTGTCATTGTTTTATCAAACTCTGATTCACCTACTCATTATATGATAGTGCTACTGAGACTAAGCTCATTATTTTAGCTTGCTAGTGTGCAGTGACAAAGGAGGAGGAAAAGGCTGAGGTACTTAATGACTTCTTTGGCTCAGTGTTTAACAGTAAGACCAGTTGTTCTCAGGGTACCCAGCCCCCTGTGTTGGATGACAGGGACAGAGAGAAGAATGAAGCCCCCATAATGCAAGAGAAAATGATGAGTGTGACCTGCTATGCCACTTAGACACACACAGGTTTATGGGGCCAGATGGGATCCACTCAAGGGTACTGAAGGAGCTGGCAGAAGTGCAAACCAAGCCACTTTCCATCTTTGGAATGATCTTTGAGGTCCCTTCCAACCGAAACCATTCTATGTTTCTATGATTCTATGATTTATCAGCAGTCCTGGATAATCAGGGGGGTCCCAGTGGACTGGAGGTTAGCAAATGTGACGCCCATCTACAGGCAGGGCTGGAAGGAGGATTCGGGGAACTAGAGGCCTGTCAGCCTGACCTATGTACTGGGGAAGGTTATGGAGCAGGTCATCTTGAGTGCCATCATGCAGCGCATACAGGACAACCAAGTGATCAGGCCCAGTCCACACGGGTTTAAGAAAAGTAGGTCCTGCTTGACCCACCTGATCTCGTATGACAAGGTGACCACTTAGTGGATGAGGGAAAGGCTGTGGATGTTGTTAAACTAGACTTTAGTAAAGCCTTTGACACTATTTTCCACATCATTCTCCTGGAGAAACTGGCCGCTCGTGGCCTGGACAGACATACGCTTTGCTGGGTTAAAAACTGGCTGGCTGGCCAGGCTCAGAAAGTTGTGGTGAATGGAGTTGAATCCAGTTGCTGGCCGGTCATGAGTGGTGTTTCCCCAGGGCTCAGCTGGGGCCTTTTCTCTTTAATGTCGTTATGAATGATCTGGACAAGGGGATTGAGTGCACCCTCAGTAAGTTTGCAAATGACACCAAGCTGGATGGGAGTGTTGATCTGCCTGAGGGTAGGGAGGCTCTGCAGAGGGACCTGGACAGGCTGGATCCATGGGCTGAGGCCAATGGTATGAAGTTCAATAAGGCCAAGTGCCAGATCCTGCACTTGGGTCACAACAACCCCATGGAATGCTACAGGCTTGGGGAAGAGTGGCTGGAAAGGACCTGGGGGTATGTTCTGGTTTCCCAGGAGCAACCCCCCAGCCCAGCCATGCAGGCAGGCCATGAGTAGCCCCATGTCAGCTGGGAAATCCAATCAAGGCAACTGACCCAAGCTGACTCAGGTGTGCCCCATATCACTGACATCAAGCTCATTATAAAAGGAGGGAATTTTCCTGGGGCTCCTCTCTCTTGGCCTTCTGCTGATCCTAAGGACAATGTTGAGTAGGACGTTGTATACTTTATGTTGTTGATTGGATTAGTTCTGTTGTTTCATTAAATCTGTTTCTACTTCAGCCCACAGGGCTTCTCTCTTTTTCCCTGATTCCCCTTCTCAGCTGAGGAGGGGTCATGGGTGGTAGAACAACTGCTACAGTTTAGCCTCATGTACAGGCTAAACGTAGACAGGGTGCTGGTTGACAGCTGGCTGAGTATGAGCCAGCAGTATGTCCGGGTGGCCAGAAGGCCAACAGCATCCTGGCCTGTATCAGAGATGGTGTGGCCAGCAGGACTAGGGAAGTAATTGTTCCCCTGTACTTGGCACTGGTGAGGCTGCATGTTGAATACTGTTCAGTTTTGGGCCTCTCACCACAAGAAAGACATTGAGGTGATGGAGTGTGTTCAAAGAAGAGCAGTGGAACTGGTGAAGGGTCTGAAGCACAAGTCTTATGAGGAGCAGCTGTTTAGTCTAGAGAAGAGGAGGCAGAGGGGAGACCTCATCATTCTCTAAAAGTACCTGCAAGGAAGTTGTAGTGAGGTGGGGGCTGGTCTCTTCTCCCAGGTAACTAGTGATAGGATGAGGAGAAATGGCCTCACGTTGCCCCGGAGAAGGTTTAGATTGGATATTAGCAAATATTTCTTCACTGAAAGAGCTGTTAGGTATTAGAACAGACTGCCCAGGGAACTGATTGAGTCGCCATCCCTAGAAGTATTTAAAAGATGTGTAGGTATGGCACTTCAGGATATGGATTAGCAGTGGATTTGGCAGTGCTAGATTTATGCTTGGATTCGATCATTTTTAAAGGTCTTTTCCAACCAAAATTATTCTATAATTCTATGATAATGTGCATGTCTGTTTGACGCTATTGTGTGTGCAAGTCACTCATGCTATCACATGCATCACTTTCCTCTTACGTTGTCTCTCAGTTGCTCTCTGAGAACTGCTCTCTGAGAACTCCTGATTTGTTGTAGGTTAAGGTAGAGCCAGAGAGGCATCAGAAATAGAGCTGGAGTCAGCTAAAGATGTGCATCTCTGTGCTCAAAGGTAGGATTCAAGAAAGTAATCAAATTGGTTCGTAATAACAGTGAAGGGTGGAGAACCCCACAAGACCTCAGATAATCTGTATCAATGCTTCATGGTTCCCGTTAGCTCATCTTTCTCTTTTTAGGGATGAGAAAGAAACATATTTCTCTAAGGAAACAAACCAGTGTAATTGTATGTAGTAATGGCTTTGACTAAATTGTATGTAAATTAATATACTTAAGATGATGAAGGGATTGGAGCATCTCCCATCTGAGTAGAGGCTGAGGGAAGTGGGTCTGTTTAGCTTGGAGAAGAGGAGGCTGAGGGGGGATCTCATTAATGCTTACAAATATCTTAAGGGCAGGTGTCAGGAAGATGGGGCCAGACTCTTCTCAGTGGTGTCCAGTTACAGGACAAGGGGCAGTGGGCACAAACTGGAACACAGGAGGTTCAATCTTAACATAAGAAAACACTTCTTTACTGTGAGGGTGACTGAGCACTGGAACTGCCCAGAGAGGTGGTGGAGTCTCCATCTCTGGAAACATTTCAAACCCGTCTGGACGTGTTCCTGTGTGATCTACTCTAGGATCCTGCTGTGGCAGGTGGGTTGGACTAGATGATCTTTGGAGGTCCCTTCCAACCCCTACAGCTCTGTGATTCTGTGATACTTGCAGTTGTGGGGAGACTGCATTTGCAATACAAGTGTTTACATGAGGTCAGACTGGTAGCAGCAAACGTGGGTTTTCTTTTGTTTTGATATTTCCTCACATGTTGAGTTATTGAATTAGGTGTAAAGGAGACTAAGCCTTTGAACCTAAAGATTTCTTGATTTAGTAATAGCACACTGTTACATCTGAGATAGGTACTTAGAGGAAGAAGCTGTCAAACACATTGTGCTTGTCTGTGTGATGACTCCGATAGTTGTTACATGAAGATTAGCAAAAGTAACAATACAGTGTCTTTAAACAAAACAAAAAAATGACTATTTTTATATCCATTCTGTCTGGTATTGATTCTGTTGGAAAGTTATCAAAAATTGTTATTTATCTTACCAGAAATGTTAAAAATGTCCAGCAAATTTTGATTTAGAAGGACTATGCAAAGAAGAATTGCTATGTTTTATATTTAAACATTGTGAAAATCCATTTTAGTGAATGCTGGGATCAGTGTCATCTGGTCTCTTGTATCATCCTACCTGAAAACAACATGTGCTTCTTGCTATCAGTCAAAACTTCAGATTCATTAACTAACTAAAAAAAAAAGTCCATTTTGCCAACATTGTGTTATTTTCCATTGAATGAGAGCCAGCAGTGTATCCCTTTTAGCATTACTTTTTGGCTATTCTAAAAATAGTGGTAGCTTTGCTTAGTGGAGTTCATTTATCTTTGTGTATTGTGGTATGTTATGGGAAATAGATGTGTAATATTCTGGAACTATACAGCTGTCAGCTTCATGGGCTTCTCTTTGTAAACAACTTGATTAAATGAAATGTCATTGGCAACACTTTTGCTGGACTCTTTTTCTTGTAAGAGTTGATATGTTTGTTGGCAATTTCTCTTCTGGGTCTCCTCCCTAAAGGATACCTTCAGAAGAATATGTACTATGTCATTTTGTATAACAGCGAATAAATAACAAAATTAAGAAGAGTTATTTAATTAGGGTGAGCCACACCTATCCACCTCCTCAGCTTTGCATTAAAATGTTAATTGAGCACAGCTGCAGGATGGGCCCAATCGTCTTGGTTTGGAGTATCCTTGACACTAATGTGAATTAGTACCATTTGCCTAGGAGGCAAAACTGATGTTCCTGCCTACACACTCTTCTTTTTCCACCACTGATGTGGTAGCAGGACTTTTACCATAATGTCAATTGTACAATTTTTAGAAATTTAGTTTTATTTGTCTTGATCTGTGTGTACAGTTTTAATTTTTGCCATTACATGAGCATGATAAAACCATAAACTGCAGCTTTCAGGGTTTAAAAAATGAGCATAAATATACTGAGGTTGAGCAGGAACTGAGCTAAAGTGAAGGAAAGTGTACACCTGAGCAGCTTCCTCCCATGTACCCCATACCTATTGGTTGCCTACTTTCCTTCCCTTTCTCCATAATGCTTTTGGTAGACTACTTAGCCAACCATAGAGGAAAGATTCCCACAGAAGTTGCTGCTCAGATATCTAGACCCTTTCATGCTGCCTGGAGCCTCTTCTTCATTTCAGCTAAAGTCTGGTCCTTCTCTGACAAGTCCCTTGTGTCCATCGCTGCTTGCTTCCCTCCACCCATTTATCCCAAGTGCTGGACAATTTGTTGTCCCAGCAACTACTACTGTGGAGGGAGTCACACAGCAACAGCCTGTTCAACATTTATGTTGAAGTAATTTTACTTTTATAAAGCATTGTGGGAAAAAAATAATCAGTAATAAGAATGTTAAGACATAGATTTGTGTACTTTATATATGCTGACTTCATTTCATTTTTCTGCATATAATTTTTGCTGTTTAAATGTAAGACTAAATAACATTTGGGACAGACCAACTTACAAATGCATACACATAACTACTCTTTTATTTCTCCCTCCCACCCCCCTTCTCTAAGTAAAATTGCAGCTGGTATGGACATCATCTCGGTGTAGTCTTCAAAGAATGCTGGGAAAAGACATAGATGGTCTTTATAAGATAATAAATTTTCAGTTGGTTCACGTTGAAATGATTTGACAAGGACAGCATATTTGTCTCTGATTAGAAAGATTGGAACCTGTGTACAAAAACCTAAATTGATTTGATTTCCAACTCCCTTATCTTAAAATGTTTAGAAATAGGAAAGTTTTCGTGATTTATTACTTGAAAGCCATAAAGTCTCCTGCTGGTAAAATGTGAAATAGTAGTACATACCTGCTAACTCTGTGTTCTGTCAACCTGTAAATGCAATAATTATAGAATTTTACATGTGGGAAGTTTATTTTAGCCATGTCCTAAACTAATGCCTGTTTTCTAGTGCTGTGTATATTTTAGTGTTTAAGTGAGAAGAATAAATTTAAACAGAGGACCAATTTATTGTCTCATGCTCCTCAGTGCATGTTTTTCTAATGCTGGCTGATTTATGTGTTCATATGGCCTTTCACAGAAAGTTCTGGCAAGAGGTTTTCAGATTTTGACTTTCTCTGAGTTGTCTTTTGAGAATACAACAGAAGTTTATCCCATGTACAACAACCCTCCACAAGGTGAAGGCACTCAATCAATAAAAGCCTTGAAAACCACAGGTGAGAGGCAAGGAAGACTAGCAGAGATTATGTTCACCAGCTGGTGCAAGGGCTCTTTGAGAATGAGGGCTGGCCTGTGACCCTGCTCATTTAGTGGTGAGTTGAGAAGGGTCTGGGAGGAATGACTTGGCTTGTCTGCTGCAGCTCTTTACCACTGGGCAAAGAAGGTATGCAGTTTGAAAGTGGTGTCTATTTTTTGCTCTCCTCTATGCTGCAAAAGCACTGTATGGTCTTTGCAACATCAGGAAAATGAGACAGGTCTCTGTTACGCTAAAGCTGTCTTGGAAAAAAATTTCTGTTACAGGAGGCTGATTGCATCCCAGGGCTGTTCTGACCAGCAGTAATGCTGTGGCTTGAGGCTGGGCTGGCCACCAAATGGATGACAGATGCTCTCTGTTAACCACTCTCCCTTCCTGGACAGGGGAAGGGAAAGAAGAAAAGGGAGAGAGACTTACGGGTTTGAAATATAATTAAAACAGCTTTAATGAAACAATAATAATAATAAAAAATAGTAGTGATGAGAAAAATAATGAAATATTTACAAATATATACAAAACCACTATCAAGTTTCTCTCCCCTCCCCCCCACCTGCCCCCCTACTTCCCCCGGTAATGCTCACATCACCACTGGTGCTGCAGAGAAGCTCTGGGAAGATCCCAGGCTGGGCTCCTGGGCGCAGTGGCAGACAGGAACTGGATTCAGGAACGTGAAGATCAGGGGCAGACAAACGGACAGAATCTTCCCAGCATGCCAGACACAGAAGACGAGCAAAAGCCAGAGAAGGAGAAGGGACAGAAGGGGCCCGTCCCTCGTGATCCCTCAGCTGTATACTGAACTTGGCATGTATGGGATGGAATACTTCGTTGGTCAGCTTGGGTCACCTGTCCTGAACTCGGCCTGGACCATCCCACGACTACCCCCGAGCCATCTGCACAGCGCTGGGAGACTATAAAAATGCACTGCCCCACAACGGGAGTGGAGCCCCCACCATCACCAACACCCTGGGTGAAGAGGACCAGTGAGACGTTGCTGGATCCACGGGTGGTGTCTGTCTTGCTTGCACTATCTCTTTCTTGCTCTCTTTTCCTTTCTTTTCTTTCCTTTTATATATACCACTCTGCATTTAAGTGAATGAAAGTTGTAACCAGTAATTTCAACATCTGGCCTCATTTGTGCCTTAATTCCAACCGGGTGAAACTAGTATAATAATTTTTTCACTACTGGCCAGGTCGGAGCAACTAATGTGACTGAGCAGGTCAGGACACTGTCACTGTATTGTATTGTTTCTTAATGTATGTTTATCAAAGGTGTGGCCAGCTACCTTCTTTGAAGCTGGTGAACTGAGGGAGGTATTGGAACAGGCTGCCCAGGGCAGTGGTAGAGTCCCCATCCCTGGAGGTATTTAAGAGACATGTAGATGTGGTGCTCAGGGACATGTTTGAGTGGTGACTTGGCAGTGCTAGGGTAATGATTGGGCTTGATGATCTTAAAGGTCTTTTCCAACAAAAAATGATTCTGTGGTTCTATAATATATTAGGACAGTTATTTAAAAACCTGGGATCCAGCATCTGTGGCTTTCTGCTACAACAATTATGTTTTCTTCTTGCTAGTTGGCAGGGAATAGTTTACACCGGTCTGATTTGTTCTGT
>CM051620.1:76530805-76565805 GCA_028020825.1 Podargus strigoides
AACATGTGTTGTAAGTTCTATGCTATAGAATTGAGTTGTCTTGATAGTCAGCTATTTTGGACTATCTATTTCTTCTGCAGTGATCCTCATGGATTTCCTTGGGAGCTTCAGAACTGATGACAAGATATAGTGTATGCATGGTGATAGAAGGGTGGCAAGTATGTATAAAATATACTTTATTATTTTAAAAACTTGAACTTCACAAGAATAGACATTTTTCCTGCTGTCTTATGCAATTTCTGAGGATCAGTAAAAGCCTGACAGAAAGAAAATGTAATAATCTAATCTACATATTCTTTATGCTGTCCATCCAATTACTCTGGGTGGGGCTTTCTATATGTGTATGTTCTGAAGAGTCCTAAAACAAATTACCATGTGATGTTGTTTCGGACACAATAATTTTGTACCACTGAAGCAAAGAAAGCTGTAAATTGTAAAATAAAGAATAAAACCATTATTACTGCTTTCATTTATTCATAGCATATTAATGCAATATAATTATCTGGCAGGCAGGATTTTATGAATACTCAACAGAAAACCACTGAATAGTTGTTCCAATGAACATATAAAAAATAACACTTTAAAGCAGTAAATCCTATTTCATTATTCTTAAAGTGACAAATGCCTTTGAACTTTATAATTCGAAATAATTTATTTTGGCACCCGGCAAAAGGCTCTCCAGAGTACTAGTGTTTGGAAATATTTCAAAATGGACAGAAGTGCCCATGGGATACCATAGGAACTGTTATAGAGATTTTTGCAATGTGCCTGTATTGGTAAATATATTTTGTCACGTGTATTTTGGTCTCTTAAAAAACTCTTAGGCTTGGATTATATACAAATCATAAAACACAGAGCTGTTTGAATGCACTGTGAAACCTCAAAAATCAACATATTTTGAGAAGGTATCCAAGATTAAAAAAATCTTTGTCCTGTTCTTAGACCTCTTATAACCTGTATCGGAAAGGACTAAAGTTCTCTTCATGTTGTGTGTTTAATCTTGTTTACATTATGTTATAATCCTTTATGTGACTTTAATTGTTGGAAGTGAGGTAGAAAGTAGCCACAAGGATTGGATTCACTCCAGACATTTTATCAAGGAGAGAAAGCATAAAAGATTGGTCCCCTATCTAAAAAAATACTCGCCCCCCTCTCCTGCACCAAAAAAAACCATGCCCCATCCCCGAGGCTGTCTTTATCTTCCAGAGATAACCTGTGATGTTATTTAAGGAAATATTTTACTAATTGTTGCTATCTTTAGATAGCCCTAAAACACCTTTTAGAGTATGCAATATGAAATTAAGGCACAACGTGACAGAATTAACTGAGTTAATCTTAAACAGCATACACAATGAGGAAGAAAGCAATTGACGTAAATATGTGATGTTTAAGCCATACGTAATTTCCTTCTCTAGGAGATCCTTTTTTACCTTTATTATCCTATGTGCAAATTGTCAGTACATGTTACATCAGAGCAGTGACCTGATCTAAGAGAGAACCGTATTTTATTTAACCTATTTCTTCTCCAGTATTGATGTTTAGAAGACTGTTTATTAGGCTAAAGATTTTGAGACTTTTTTTCTTTAATGTTCTTTCCCCTCATCCTTTGGGGAAAGTTCTGCCTTTCAAAACAACCTCGATTCTGAATTATTTCTGTGTTGCACAGGGGCTTTCTGGGGTAAGGAATGACATAAAAAACATGTAATGCTTGTGCACTGGGCTACTAGTGACTGGACTGTGACCTTCTGTACTGTGGCTCTGTATGGATGTGGCATCAAAGCCAAAGATGGAGAAGAATCTGTTATGTTGAAGAAATCATGTTCTAAAGATATCTTCAAATATCACAGAATCACAGAATGTTAGGGA
The DNA here is from genome assembly GCA_028020825.1 of Podargus strigoides. NCBI lineage: Eukaryota > Metazoa > Chordata > Aves > Caprimulgiformes > Podargidae > Podargus > Podargus strigoides. Next base: position 76,532,672 of record CM051620.1, read on the forward strand.
TTGGAAGGGACCTCAAAAGATCATCTAGTCCAATCCCCCTGCCAGAGCAGGAATAGTATCTCAATATAAACTACAGGGGGGAAAATATATTGACACTCTAACCTTAATTAACTTAATAACTTAATAACCTTAATTGACACTCTAACCTTAATTGACAGAAAAATATCTTGTATATTTCCTATGGTCAAATATGCTAACCGATGTTAAACATTTAGCACCTTAGAAAAAAAACCTGAGTATGGTGGAGTTTAATATTCTTTAAATAAAAACTGTATGCCGAAAGTGCACAGCAAGATGTGAAACAATGTGGTTAACTGACTCCGTAAAAGAATAGAAATTATCTTCTATAAAACAGCTTTAATATAAGCTAAAGCCATTTTCTGTTAAAGAGCTGCCATGCACTAGAAGGGTCAGGAAGCTCATTTTCCTCAAGTCTCAGCCGATAACACCAGCTCAAGTCTAGCATACCTAAATAAACATCCACGATAATTTTTGCATAAATGTAGAGTGACGTGAGAATTGAGATGCAATTATTTAGTGTTTGTGGGGAAAGGAGATGGTTTATTTGGTATGTGAAGGACCAACTCCCTTGAGAGAGAGAAACCACTCACTGAAATATCTAAACTTTTATAATATGTTGGTATGGCAGCAGCATTAAACAGGTAGCTGTTATACCCATATAGCCATTGTTTGTGCAATATTTGCCAAATCTTAAGCTATTTCTAAACCACATTTTTAGGAGTGTTTGGGTTATGATTATGGCAAATGAAGATTCATAATTAGCATTAAAAAGTCATTTAATTAAGGAAATAGACTAGGCAGTGCTGTGGGTTTAGTATGCCTGAAGGAGTTAACTGAACCTGAAAATGTATTTTTACAAGGCCCAGGGTGTTAATCTTTAATAAAGCACTGGTAAACAAGGAAAAACAACAGTGCGTTTTTTTTTTCCCTTAATATTAACCTCTCCCTACATTATATTAAATGGTTTATTCAAATGCTAGAAACTGTTGAAAACTGTTTAGCAATATTCAGTGTCTGTTTGAACCAGGCCCTCCAAAACAGCAAAGATTTGCAAGGCAGAGTTCTTGATTCCCCAGGCCAGGCAATGACATTTGGATACAGCTATTTTGCTTCAGGATCTGGAGGTCAAAATAGATTTTCGCTCTGTTACCATTTGGCTCTATTACCAATAGATTTGTTTGAAACTACTTTTATGTCTGTACTCCAAATCTGACTATTTATCATTAATTGGAACTCCCCAGTGTTGGTTTAGTGGGAAGATGGCAGAATCCCAGATCTGGTTGCAAGGCTGTGGAAGACAGGGGTGAGTATATTGGACCAATAGTTGAGATCTTTGACAGAGCTGTATCGGAGAGAGTGTGAGGGACCTGTGTGCGCTCCAGTGGTGCAGTGATGCATGTGCTGTGCCTTGCTTTATTTCAAGAGCAATGAGTAGGTAGGATCTTGCTCTTATTCCCAGGCACTCTGTTAACCTAAAAGGTGCACCTCACTCCCCGCTGTGGTATTTAAATTTAAGCTCTTGGTCGTTTGGTCCAGACTTGACTCAGAGCCTTTCTTAAGTGAGTATCATGTGCTTCTGTTGTGTTTGAAAACTGGGAATGTGGGGCACTGTGGCCAGCAGAGGATGGGTGGGACTGAGATCAGTAAGGCTGTGGTTTGTCTTCTCTGCTTTCCCTGCTCCCTCTTCGAGACTGGGTGTGATTTGTTATATTACTTATGTCAGCATAAGAGAGAGCTGCCTCTTCCCAGTGCTGGCTAGACTTTGCTATCTTGATTCTGGAGTATGTTCAGGTGAGGTTAAAAAGGCCATCAGAATGAGAAAGAGCCCAAGCTCCTTTGTCAGCTCCTAGCCCCTCTTAGGGCTGGTCCTCAGACCACTGAAGTAAGCCTATGTGACTAGCTATGTTAGCAGGCACTTCAGAAGGATGAGACTCCAGTCCTGGACTCCTTATCTATTGACTAGGGATGTGTATTTTAAACTAAAATGGAAACAGTTAAAAAGTAATAAACTAATGTAACTGGTTTCTGTGAACCAGTAATGGTGCTCTTAGTTATTTTTTGTCTACACAAATACATCTTGCTGGTGAATACTATACGTAACAACAGTGTGAGTATGGTTGCTTACTTCAGTATTTTATTTCAGTTTCCTTTCTTGCATCATGAATTTGATCCCAACACATGATTTATGTGCATTTGAAAGTTGCATGTACCTGTGTGGAGTCTCTATCCCATGTGAATTTTTTTGAGGGAATATTTTATTGTTGTTTATTTTAAAGCTGGTCAGCCACTGATCACTTTATTATGGGTGTATGGTTGGAAGCTCCGAGAAGAACATAAGTGTCTTCTGGAAGGCATGAAGCATAAGATCCCTTAGCAAAGCTTGTTAAACTCCTCCATGGTGCTTGCTTCCATTTGAGCTAATGTTTTTCCTGTTCAAAACAGTTTCTCCTTGGGACAGCTGCTTTCATCTGGAGACAGCTTCATTCATCTGGACACAGTTTTTGACGCTATAACTACTTTGCACTCTGCTACAGCGTCTCTTTTTGAAATCCAGTTTCTGTTCTTGCAGTTTATGTCAAACACTAATCTGCTTTACAGTCTGGCAAATTTATTAAGTGCCCCCCCCCAAATGTATTTGTTTCCGTATCATCAAAACTTTGTCATCCAGCTGTATCTTTATGGATGTATTTTGGTTTGTATTTCTGTACAATTTGTGCTGAGAATGACAGTCTTGAAAAATGTTTAGTGTTATGGCAAACATGACAATACACTTATTTTCCTGGGAATGCATGCATCTCTTGTCCTCTTTAATGAATTTGAAGGACATCAATTTACTCTCTGCTGTTTTTAGTCTTTTTTTTTTTTTGACTTACAGTTGGGAATATTTTTTAGTTTTGGGACAGTTTAGTATTTACCAGTTTTCTCTATAGTTTTTACCAGCTCTGGACATATCTGCTATTCTATCTAAAGACCTGTAAATATCTTACTGTACTGTTTTGAACCAATTTGCAGCTGCAGTGAAAAATGCTTTAGTCTTTCACAGAAATCATTCAGAAAATTTCACAGAAAATTTTCTTATCTCCTATTTTTCTGAACTATGTTTGCAATACAACTTCTGATCATCTCAGATGGCAGTTGGTAAAAGTGATTTTCCTGAATTATGTTTCTTTGTGGATTGCGCTGTTCTTGACTATTCAGAATGACTTTGTTTAGCAGATGGAAGTCTTCATCTATCCTTTTACATAGGTCTAAGAAGTCCCAGATTCTGTTAAGCCTAATTTATCTGTAGGGTTCCTGCTAGATGATGGGTTTAATGAGATTCAGGTTTGTTGGTGGGGTGTGTTTTTTTGTTTGCTTGTTTTTCAGTTTGGCACCCTTACACACAACAGTGGCAAATAAATTGACCTGAGTTAGGTGTGTAGTGACAACCACACAAATGCTCCTACCCTTTCCTTCACTGTTCCTTGTGCTCTTTAATAACTCTTGTAACAAACACTTCTTATACTGTGTACCTCTTCAATATCTGATTATCCTTTCTGGATTTTTATGAATAACCTTGCTCTTGGTACTTGTGGCTCTTCAACTGTGAACAGAACAAAATGGAATTAACAATACAGAAAAAAAAAATAGTTGTAGTAAAAGCAAGTTGATTTTACTTTATCCTAAACAACGTAGAACCAGCATGAAACAAAGGGATTCAGCCCATTCAGAAGACAGAACCTCTGTTGTGTATTATGGTCATATGTGGTCCCTGAGCCAGTACAGCTTTGCTTGAAAGCACTGAATATAGTTGCACAAAGGGAATCCTGATCCTTTAAATAAGGTCTACTGGCTATAGATGCCTTTAACTTCCTGCTTCTACAAAATAAATCTACTTCCCAGGCTAAGTGGCTGTTCCCTGCCTGTCCCAAAACCAGATTCCCACTGATGACTACAGAGTGGGAGCTGCAGACCGTAAAGCTGTGGGAAGGAAGGAAGTGTCCACAGACTCACAGGTTTCTGCTCTGCAAGTCTATCTGTGGCAGTTCCTGTCAGAAGGGGCAATAATGCTCAGAGTGATGCACCAGCAGATGTTGGCTTTTTCTGATGTTAGGCTGGCTATATTCTCAAGTTTCATTTCTTGTTCCTGGTTTATATTTGGGAGTTATAAGGTGAAAAACACGGCTTAGTGGCAAGTAGGTTCTTGGACATTTCTGTCAGAATAAAACAACTTTGAAGGCAGTAAGTCTACGTTTGACACTATAATGGAAGGTACTTTTCTTGCTTCCAGAAAAAATTGCATAGATTTGAAATATTACATGTTTTTTTTAACTTTTTTTTTAAATCTCCCATCCATGCTATTTTTACTTCTTGAGCTTTCTCAGATCTTTGTCTTTTTCTCATCTATGACTTTATAAGGACCATGCTGGGCTGAAATGTTGTTGCACTGTCTGAGTGCACTTCCTTTCTAACCTCACTGCTTTATCTGAGATTTAAAAGTTTAGGTTTTCTTCTTCCTTCATCTGCTGAAACCAGAAGTTTCTCCATTAACTAGTAACTAAGAAACAACTCACTGCACTGACTGATAGTATAATAAGTGTATCCTTCTTGTGTAGGGTTTTTTTTTAATTGAAGTTAAATATGTCACCATTTTGTTTTTAATTCTGAATTAGAAAGTTGAAATTTCTCATAGGCTTCACATTGTCAGAAGCACTCCTAGAACAGAACTGGTTTTTAATTGGCTCGAAATCTAAGGCATGATGTTAGGAAAGAATAAAACTTTATTTCTAACACTAAAAAGTTAATGTTGTTAAATCTCTTTACTACAAAACATAAACTAAAAGTTCTTCTACTGATTAGGATGATTATATTGAGTGGAAAAAAATTAATCAAATCATATTTGACTTTTTTTTTTAAATAAAGGTTGTACTGACAACTCCTTCTTACTTGCCTGATTTAAACACCAGGCACCCCACCCCCACGTTACTCCCTCTTTAATCCTCTGTGGAATGACATTTGTAACCACAGATGAAGCATGAAAACTAAACTTTAGTTAAGCCTTTTTCTTCTTAGAAATATGTTACCACAGTTCAACAACTTGAAAATTATTATATATACTGCATTTTTGGTTGTATTGGTATATTTCTTGTTCACAGACTGACACTCTCTTTCTTGTGGAACTGAGTCTATCATTACTGCATTCAACTGGGCTAAGTGGGTTATGGAATAAAGTCCCTTAAACTCAATTTCTGTGATCAAGTAAAATGTTGTTAAAAACTATTCATAAATCTTGTAAAATATTGTGGACTTTCTTCCTGTGAAAATTGATGGAGTTGACCAAAATCAGATGTGTTGGAATTCCTATTCAGGTTAATTTAGAAGCCAAAAATTTTCGACATTTTCAGTTTTTAAAAGCATTGTTTAAAAGGAATTGCAATGAATATTGCTGGACAGAGCTGTAGTTTCATGATAAATCCTATGAACAAGTATCTTTTTATACTGTATACTTAGGATTGGCATTTTTGTCTTATCTATGGACATTTACCTATTTGGTGGTAGGTGAGTGAAGTGACAGAAAGGGACTATATTTCCCCAAAATTAAGGGACAGGATAATTGTGAACTCCAGAACTAAATACTGCACTCTTACGTATTGCAATGTTGCCACGCCAACCGAAAGCTATTGAGGTTTTTGGAAGTGCTAAGATGCTATAATTCTGCATTTTGTTCTAGCCAGACCCACTTCTCTGACTGTATGAAGAGCGGAAAATTTGGAGCTGAAGTCCAAGATTAAGAACAGGACTAGGCACCATCACTAGATGCACTACATCATACACAGATCTGGTGCTTTTGATTCTTGTTCTGCACAATGAGGAATGCTATCACTCAGGATGTCATTGAAGCTGCTTTCTAACCACCTGAATGAATTCCTGACTTGGTCATAATTTCACCCTCTGTGCTCACCCTCCTTTTTTCATCAGTTTTATAACTTGGACCTCAGAACTTTCTTCAGGCAAACTGTTTTGCAAGTTTATCACTATGGAGACTACCTGAACCTCATATACCAGAGGAAGAAATATTGGCTTTAAATAGAAAAGTAGACACCAAGTTCTAGCTTGCAAGGCCACATGCAAGTTGCAAGCCATGTGCAAGTTCCTTTAATTTATTGACTGTGAAAGCTGCCTCAGCCATTTAGCTTAAGTACCTCCAATAGAACATTATGTGTTAGCCTTGTCCAGTTATTCAAGTCAGTATACTATGGAAACACCTTGTTCTGGGTATGTTTTTTCTGTGTATTATCTTCTTCCTCCAGGGAAGTAGTAGTAGTAGCAGTGACTGCCTTGATTATACAAAAGAGTTTTTCTGCCTAGTCTGTCATTCCCCTCCTCTTGTGTCATGTTGCTTATGGCACTGTACAGGAAAACTGGCAATACAGAATATATCAGCTTCCCAATCCCTTCTGCTGCACAGGCAGGAAGGATCGGGATGATGTACCATCGTCTCTTAAAATGTTTTCCCATGTACTAATTGCTTATCCAAACACTTGTACAAGTGACTTTTTCTTGACGCTCTTCCTGTCTGAGATTTTTTTTTATAGCTTTGCTGATTCTGTAGCATAAAGAGGTGAATGGGTTGAAGCTGGAAGTAAACAGCATTTGCTTTGCTGTACAGTACCATGTGTGGTAGTGTGTGCATGGAGCTGGAAGTCAATAATGTGCATATTAAAGGAAGGCACCATTAATTATGCAGCTATTGCACTGTCAGGAGTGAATAATTCTAGGTTTCAATGGTTTTGTATCATTATAAGGGTTATATTTTCCAATGTATTCACTTTTTTTTTTTCACTGATCTTGAGAGTGTTAGACACAAGCCAGCACCTGAAGCTGATAGAATTAATCACATGGATCTCATTGTTTTGCTTATTTTTCCTTTTGTTCGTATGCATATGCTTATCATTCTCTTTGCTTGGAGTTTGCTGCTGTTGCTTAAGCTTTCACCTCTTCCTTGCTCTCATTGTGGACTAGTAAATGATAGCATTCAGGCTTCTGTTCTGTTTCAGATTTTGGTGGTGAAAAAGTCCAAATGTTAGAAGTGGCAAAATCAGAAAAAACAAAATAGACTGCAGCTCATATATGAGAATGTACTATATGCTCTTTTATAGGAGTGAGGTTTTTTTTTTGAGAAAACAATTTCTTCAGTGAATATTATTTTATTTTTTGTATTGATCAAGAAGGGAGCTCATATGTGCTTATTTAAAATCTGCTTCTAGGGTAGTCTGTGAAAATTACTCCCACCTTTCTGCAGTGGATCTGGAAGACCTATGGCGTAGGCATCGCGCTCCCCTTGGCCAAGAGAGCAGGCAAGATCGGGAAGGGCGGGGGAGAACAGCCGGGGTCTGAAACAGTTCCCAATTCTATCCGGGCGTCGATTCATTTCTGATTGACAACGCTCTTGCGGTCACTAGATGGCAGTCTGTCCTCCGAGATACAAAGGGCCATCCAGCGTGTACCCGGAGTTGAAGATTAATATGATTTGGATCAATTCACTTAGTATTAAATCACTTATATTGTTGATGAAACTAAAATTTACATCAGTGATGAAATGCGTTGGTCGTGCTGAAACACGAGTTCTGCAACAGTGCTGCTGGTTTTCTCTTCTCCCCTGCCCCCATCCTAAGTTTTTGGTTTATTTGAGGTGTTTGGTTTTTTGGTTTTGTTTGTTTGTTTGTTTGCTTGTTTGTTTTCCTAAGAGAGAGTAACAGAATGGGAAAGGAAGTTGAAGGAGAAATTGCCAATTAATTTGAAATTTTATTTGTGTTTTCATAGGTTTTAGTAACAGAAAACAGGGTACACAGTTTACTGCCAAAAATGTTGTTCTTCTCTTGTAATGATAATTTCCAGGAAAGCTTCTAAATATTCTGCTTCAATATTTATATATCACTTTATTTTTTTAATGGAATAATAATAATTTTAAAATGCAAAATCTGTTTGCAAAAAAATTCCATTTACAGTTCTGCATTTAGTATTTTCTTAATAGATTATCATGCCTGTGTTATTTTATTTCATAAAAAGGTGTTTCAAAAAAAACCCTTAATTTTGAATTTATTTCTCTTCTGAAAAAAATCGTTTCAGAAACCATTAAATACTGTACTTATTTAATACTGTTCTTTTAGTAGCATCTTGAAATGCATGTTTTAAATTATATATGTAATGTTTTCAGAACAAACACATAAATGTACATATACTGCCTAAGTATTACAACATTTAGAATAGCATGTGTTTCTTGTTCGGTTATTTGGGTTTTTTAAAATATTCTTGAAAATGCTCTGGAGTGATTTTTAGGAATTTAACAATCAAACATATCTGATGTATCCTACCTCATTTAACCACTCGCTACATGCTGGATTTTTTCTCAACAGCATGTCAATATTACATCGATATCATCATTAGGAATTTTAACAATCAAACGGATTTGCAGTGTATGCTTATCACGATTAGCAAGCATGTGCTGCATATTTCTATCAACAGCATGTCAATATCATCATTAGAAAATCAGCAGTCAAATAGATCTGTAGAGCATACGTATGCTGAGCATCATAATATTTAGAATCCAAAAAGGCTTTGTTTAGCATAAGTCTATTTCTGCTTCAGTTTATTTCTGCTTCTTATGAGAATGGCTATGTTGATACCATCTTTTACTGTAAAACCTTGAAAATAGTGTTTCTGTAAACATAGTATGATATAAACCTTTACCAGAAACTCCAGTAATCATGCATTAGGATTCACAAAGGTATCATAAAAGTCTTTATGAAAGACTTAGAGTATACTATGCCTTTAACTTTGCAACAAAAGCTTTGATTTTTGAGCATATCCTTACTACTGTGTATATGCAACTATTTATAACTTGTTCCTGCTTCCTTTTAACTGTATAAAAGACTTTAAAATGCTTTCTCTGTACTTGTTATTAACTTGTGATTTAAAGTCTACTATTTAGGAAAAAAAATAAATTACAAAGACTTGAATCTTGTTTGTCATGTGTTTTATTAGATTTAAAAAGTGCAACCTAGTATTAACGTGCTAACATGATGAAAATGTAGTAGCAATAGGTTCTAATTTTGTGCCATATGCTGGAGAATTAATGGTATGCCCCTATCATGGTAAGATAGGAAGCAATTAACTGTTCTTCCACATGCATGTATGTATTCCCTGTTTCAATGTCGAGCAAGTGCAGTGGTTCATTGATACAGGAAAAACATTGTAATGAGTAAATTCAGGTTTGGATGTCCAAGGTGTGTAGAAATTTTGTTTGAGAAACCAATTGAACCAGTTATGGTCAGAAAGGTGGTTTTTTTCCTATTAGTTTTCAAAAATGTTAATTGTAAACTTAATGGAGAGACATTATGGTGCAAGTTGCTTTTGTGACTTTCGTAAATAACAATTATTGCAGAGCAGAATTTTGGCCTTCTATCTTTATTACCTGTGAAACAACTGTACATTTTTAGATTTGCTTTAAATACAGTAATATAATAAGGAATGGCAGAGTCCTACTTTAAAGAACCATTTGTTTAGGCACTAAAGTATAGCCTCTCAACATTCTTAAACAATTACCTGTCTTTTTTTTATGCTGTTTATGGCTTGTGGGGTAATGGCTCCAGCAGAGCTAATAGTTGGTAGCAGTCTGGACATCATTGCAGGAGAAAGATTCACTTCTTGTGGAGATGACTACTGCAGTGTCCCCAGCCTGCGTGAGGTCTCTGCTAGGGTCATGCTCCTGACGTTTTGCAATAGGTGAGGACAAGGACTAGTGCATGCCGTTTAAAGACAGATAGTTTAACCTTGCTAACATTTCACCTTGGCTACTGTTGTTTTTCATAGCTCCCTTTTCAGAGCTGATACAGTAGCTTATGGGTGTGGGAGCATGATTTTTATCTTGGCATTGGTTTGAGGATAGTCGGGTCATCTGCTGAAAGCAGCCTGAATTCTGACTGTCCGCATTTAAACCCAATGATCTCCGCAGCCTATCTGCCTCGACTGTCTACTCCAGCAATTTGATGATGTGGATTTTATATGAATATTAGTATTATACTTTTTACTTATTTATTTCATATCCACTGTTTGCTGCATTAAAGAAGTTAATCTGCTGTAGTCATGGCAATTGTATGTTCTGGATTTGCTTCAGATGCATCTGTGCCTCATGGGAGCCAGTCATATGGCAGTTATAGAGTTATTTTTTTTTATGTCCTTTGTGCCTATATCTGATTCAGGGATCTTGAACTTTAGGTTCAGTAATGGCAGGAAAAAAGCTAGATGAAGAAAAAACCTTCTGGAGGTTTGGATGGATAGTACAAGCACAATCAGAAACTGCTGACAATCAAGCTTTCCTGTCAGGTACATATACTCAGCTGATGCAATAATAATTTGCACAGAACAATAAGCTGTATTGTTGTATATAATATTCTTTTTTCTAATGACTCATTATCTTAGGATGATGAGGAGATGAGTAGAATATAAGTGTATTAAAACATAATTGCTTTTCTATTCAAACAAAACCTTGCAGTATACACATAGTGGCAAATGCCTAATGAATAGGAGTGGAGCTTTTTTGTTCTGTTTCAGTTTATGGCAACGCCTGTCATAACTGCCTATTTAAGATCTTAATTGCTTTTAATTTTAACAGTTACCTGATAGTTGCTTTTGGTTGGAGAATCATGCACAAGACTATGCCTCTTCACTACATATGTGAGTTGTTTACAAACCAAGAATGTCAACTTCTCTGATTCAAGTCGAACAATTATAAGAAAATTAATTTTGTACAGCTATTGCACCATAAATAATTGTATAAGCATTGTACCAATGTGGTATTTTTCAATCCATTGTAGACAAAATGCACTAAAACCTTTGAAAATATTATTGAAAAAAGAAAGTTACTTTTGAAGATGTCTGCATGTGAACAATTTACCTTCCACATATGTATTATCACCGGATTTGAATTGCAATCTATGAGTGTTAAAGCCTGCCTTATGGAAGTGTCCACATTTGGTTCTTACACTCATTGATAGTACTCTAAACTTATGTTGCTCAGGCTCTTTATTCTCTTCAGATGGCACTGGTCCTGGGTAGTCATTTCCATAAAATACATTCGAATGTGAAAGATGCCAAGGCAAAATTTCCTTCCACTTATGGATTCACAGTGTACCTTTTCTGTTGATGATCAGTATTACTGGGCTGTAATTTTGGGCTCTTCATTATCATCATCCAGAACCACCATAGTATGTGGTATCTTTACATAGTTAAACTTTGCCTTTCTCCTTGGCTTATTACCCAAACTACTGGAGTCCTTTCCAAACCCATCAAGGCAATGGTTATGGAAAGACTGACTATGTGTTGTAGCAACTAGTGAACTACCTATTAAGTATGAATCATCCCCTGTACTTTTTTAATGGGGAAATTCAGTCTTTGTTATCTATGTCTCGTTACTAATTTTGTTACTAATGCCATCATCATGACATCCTTGACAGCGATTGCAATTAAACTGTCTTGAGAGCTAAGTCAAGAGAATTCTTTTAACTTCTCTCAGGAGGCTTGAAGATCATATTGAGGGCAGAAGGGCATATAGGTATAACTGCACCCAAGACAGGATGCTCTGCGGACATCAGGCAGCAGGTGGTTGTGCCTCAGCATCCCCCGTGGTGCTTGCAAGGCCCAGACCAAGAGTGCCATCTCTGACAAAGTGTTAACATGAGATGTTTGAGTATACTTTCTGCTTAAACCCAGAAGAAAATAAGATTTACTTCACTAAAACTAAATGCAATGACATATGACTTCTGTAGAGCAATCAAAACCTGGCACTTTATTTTTTAATGCTGCTTTAAATGTTTGCAAAAGTTCTATTTTTTACTAGTTAATTAAAGATTTACTTTATGAAAACCATGATGTACTCTCTGAGGACAGTGGCATGCTCTTTCCAAACAGTACCTATTTACCAATCTCCCTTCAAACAGATGAATGAACAGATAATGTATGTGATGGCCAAGTACACTGCTTGGCATATTGTCATTCTAGAGAAGAGAGGTACAAGGTGCTCATGCACATTGTCCTTCAGTCTGGCTTCTCTGAAACAATGCTCAGACTTCTACTTTCTTCTGTTTGCTTGTCTTCTTTATAGTAAGTCAACGTCTGGAATAAAGAAAATTATACAGAGATCTGTAAAACCATTTCCAGCCTTTAAGCAAAAGTTTTTGGTTCCTATCCCAAAAGTAGGCGAATTTTTCCTTGATGCTGTTTAAGTTCCTGGTATGCTGTTTACCAGGGGCACAAGGAGTGGTTGAAGTCCCCCAGGATTCTAGTTTTCATTGCACCTCTGTCATTACAGATGTATTGGGACAAGAAAAATGTCTTTACAGGGCAGGCTTTCTCAGAGAAATTGTTCCTTTTTTCCCATCACCCTCCTACCTGAGAATGAGCCTGGGACAGGTTTAAAGCACAAGTGCTGTCTCATCATAGGTTTCTTCCAGTTCCTTGGAATCCATGTTCCACCTCTCCCATATCACATTTGTTCAATATCAGACTGAATTCCTCTTGGGTAGCGTAATCTAGGGTTGCAATGTCCCAGTTTTCACATCATTCCAGTGCCTTTTCACCTGTGGCATGATATGAGCCTGGCACGCAGTTCCAGCTCACTGGCTTTCTGCTTTCACCGGTTCTCTAGCCAAGAGCTACAGGGCAGTCTCAGGAGCATCTGTTTTGTGGTTACAGAAGTGCTACTATTCTGCATACATTTGGCCTGAGATTTTTCATGTTGTGAGTTCACTGACTCTCCTTGTGTGTCCCTGCCGTGGTGGTAACCTAGAGGTTACACAAATGGAGGGCAATTTCACCTACCAAACAAATGAGAGATCTCTGCTGTCCAGTTCTGCATCTATTCCTGAGCTAGCAGAGAGGTTGAGAAGCTATACCAGAAAGGTACTGTTAGGTCTAAAATGGAGCCATGATGAAAAACTAAGATTATCAGATGGAACAAAAGGATATGGTCAAGCATGAACCAAAGGTCATGCAATTACTAGAGCTTCTTACAGAGATCTCCCAGTGCAGTAAAGTGGTAACACACAGTCTGAGGCTTGAAAAAATTGTTTCCTCCTATTAAACAACAGAATTCCCTCTAAATGCTTGGTGATCTGAAATCTGGTTTTGGGACTTCTGCACTTTCACAACTGAGATGAAGTGTTTTGAAGTATTCCTAATGTATTGCTATTTAAGCTTTGATTTTTTAATTTTTTTGTGTGGTGGTGAGGTTGTTTGGTTTTGTTGTTTTATTTGGTGGTTTGGGTTTTTTTTGTTCTTTCTCCGACAATGTTATGATTTTTTTCCTTCAGAGAATTTTTCCTTAATTTTTTTGCATTTATCAAAATCTGTATGTCTACAATATAGACACAGCCTTGACTGACATCTTACTGAGCTAGGACTAAATTAGTTAGATAGCTTCTTTTTAAACTATGACCAATAATAACACATAGGGATCTGTGCAAGCCAAGGGCTCCTATTACTTAGGGCAGGTTCTGCAACCTGCCCAGTATTTTCTGATAACAAGCTAACTATAATAAACCTTACCTATGTCTGCTGCACTGTGTGACTGACTGCACTATGGACAAATGCACACTTGTGGCTGGAATCTGAACTGTATTTTAATGAGTGACTTGAATGGTGTTATGTTATTTAATGAGTTCCTCAAACACAAGGAAATCTCTTATGCAGTGTGAGATTGGGCAGAAATTGTGTGGTTGTTTTTAACCGGTGAGGTAAATGGTAACAAACAGTGTATGTATCATGATGCTTTTGTAGCTGCCAAAATTGAAGATGTTTTTATTTTTTTTTTAATGTGTTCACGATATGTAATAAATTATTTTTGATCACATAATCACAGAATGTTAGGGATTGGAAGGGACCTTAAAAGATCACCTAGTCCAATCCCCCTGCCAGAGCAGGAATACCTAGATCAGGTCACACAGGAATGCATCCAAGCGGGTTTTGAATGTCTCCAAAGAAGGAGACTCCACAACCTCTCTGGGCAGCCTGTGCCACTGCTCTGTTACGCTCACTGTGAAGTTTTTCCTCGTATTTATGCAGAACTTCCTATGTTCCAGCTTATACCCGTTGCCCCTTGTCCTATCACTGGATGTCACTGAGAAGAGCCTGGCTCCATCCTCATGACACTCACCCTTTACATATTTATAAATATCAATGAGGTCACCCCTAAGTCTCCTCCAAGCTAAATAGACCCAGCTCCCTCAGCCTTTCCTCATAATGGAGATGTTCCACTCCCTTCATCATCTTTGTGGCTCTGCGCTGGACTCTCTCAAGCAGTTCCCTGTCCTTCTTGAACTGAGGGGCCCAGAACTGGACACAATATTCCAGATGCGGCCTCAGCAGGGCAGAGTAGAGGGGGAGGAGAACCTCTCTTGACCTACTAACCACCCCCTTTCTAATACACCCCAGGATGCCATTGGCCTTCTTGGCCACAAGGGCACATTGCTGGCTCATGGTCATCCTGCTGTCCACCAGGACCCCCAGGTCCCTTTCCCCTACACTGCTCTCCAACAGCTCTGTCCCCAACTTATACTGGCACATGGGGTTGTTCTTACCCAGAAGCAAGACTATACATTTGCCCTGGTTATATTTCATTAAATTTCTCCTCTATATGCATTGCCTAAGATTTTGGTAAAATTTGATCCAGATACTTAGATTTTATATTTATTATTAAGACTGTTTTGTGGTGTGTTTGGTTTATCTGATTTTTACATAGACCTTGGTTTTGCAGTAAGTTCTCATATGTCACAAAAACACAGCATTAGCCTCTTTTTTCTTTTCGCCCTACCGCTACCCCCCCAAAGTTGAATCGCATCTACCCCAAAAAACTATTGAAATGCACTCTATTCCATGGCCATGTATCTATGTAATATCCAGGGATGAAATTCCCCCTTTATGTCTCCTAAAAAAATTTGGGGCACTTTTCCTTTTAGTCTCATAATCACCATAGTTATTACCAAAGTGCTCTCTAGGGCTAGCAAATTTGCACTCTGAGATTACAGACTACTCTAGCTGAAGGAAATGGTTTTCTAGAAAATCTGAATGTAGCTGCATTAATTACTTGAGACATATTCTTCATGTGTGAAGAGCACAGGAAGAAGGACAACAAACACCCTTAATGTTTTGAACTAATATGAGTCTTGTAGTTTTCTATTCCTCTTTCTCCTTTGTAAAAATTTTGCTTAGATTATTTGTTGCACATGCAGAAGAGGAATGGAATGTGAACAGATATCAAAGCATCAGCTGAACCCGCAGTGGAGAATGGGTTGAGATTACGTAGTGATGTGTTCCTTTTTATGCATAGTTCTGTTTGTAACCTTTGTTTTCACATCTAGCTGTACACTTGGAGAAGGTTCTGTTCTTTTACCACTTCTATTTATTCCGTGGGATATTTTTCCTTTTCTTTTTTCCTTTTCCATCATTGCAGACTCTTCCTGTTTAGCTGTTGCTGTAGATCAGTCAGTGGGAGAAGTGAACATTATATTGTTCAATAGGTCATTAGGATAGCATTTGGGACATTTTTAACTCAACATTTCAGGCTATGAGGTCTTTTTTTTCAGTGGTTATGGGTACATTTAATTTCCAGCTTGCCCTTAGATTTGGGTTCCATTAAAGTGTTCCCCATTCACATGTTTTTTTTTTCTTCTTTTCAGATTAATTTTCACACTTGAGTGTTACATTCCTCAAAGGCAAAGCAAGTTGTCTGCTTATTTTGGTTGCAGTTTTTCTACAGATTCACAAGTGTTGCATACTCTAGGTTTTCCACCTCACCTCTCCTCTGTATAAATGGCTAAGCATTGCTTATGTCTGGAAAGTGGATTTACTGAAAGCGTAGTAAAAAATTGTCCAACCTATGCCAAGTAGATCTTGAATCTACCGCTGCTGACCTATTTGTTTCCTGTCTGTCTTTCCCATGGATGTTTTTTCAGTTGTGATTCACAATCATTGATTCTGTTTTTTTGCTGGGTGGTATCACTTCATAAATATTTCTATGTCTTACCTATGGTCCCAGCACACTGAATTTCCAGTATTTTGAGAGTGCTTGCTAAGAAGTCATTTGGCATATTATTAAATGGCCACAGCCCAGCAATAAGCTGTAGGTGAAAATTTTAATGTGAAGTTGGCCGGTCTCACGACTCAAGCTGGGTGGTTTTGGTTGTTTATGGTGTTGGAGTTTTTTCCTTCTGTTTTTTTTGTTTGTTTTTTTTGTTTGCGGGTTTTTTTTACCCTAGATAGTTTATTTGTTTTAAAGAAGAAAGGAAAACAAGAAAGTATTTGCAGGACTGAATTAGTAATATCATATTGAAGAACAATAATTGGTGTTTTTGAAATAGTTCCGTACAGAATTTTTTCCAGTTTAGTTTTCAGGTTAAAATTAGAAGGTAAATTAGATGCTGTTCACAGCATGGCTGATTTGGAGAAGATGCCATTGTCTTTTTAGCCTAGAAGTTAAAACATTCACTGTGTATGCGGTAGACAGCACTGCTTTCCTCTTCTGGTGTCCTAATTGCAAACAAGACCTTTGGCCAAAGATCTCCCCTTCCCAGGAGTGGATTTCACCTTCCCAAAGCAAAACTGGTCCTACTCATTCCAGTACTGTAAAGATGCTCTGAGATAATGACCTCTCAGCCTTCAGATCTGAAGCTCTTATTTTCGATAAATGCCTCCATAACCTTTGGCAAAGGACTGTAACAGTAACTGAGTAAGGGTAATTGTGAAGTCTGTTGGTGATGGTGCTGACCTGTGAGGAAAGTCACCTCGTTTCCAGTCCTATTTCTAGATGAGACTTAGTTTATTTAGACTAGCAACATATTAGTGCTGCTCACTTGGCTTAGTTGCATAGTTACGTTATTCATATCAGGCCCAGGTTTTTACAAGCTGAAGCTGAAGTAATATAAAAGCAATTTTCAAAATGAAAGACTGCCTAAAATCTATACCTTCTGCAGCCAGACTGTGTGCTAGAAGTGTTTGTTCCCTGCTGTCTGTGAGGTCATCCTTATTAACAGCAATAATATAATTTTCAGACATATGAAACTAATTTATGACAGACATTAAGAGCTTACAAAGGCAATACAGAAATACAGAAGGAGGCAAAGTGGAAAACGTAGTTGTTTTTATCACTAAATAACATACAATTAAGAAAGTCAGTAGTATGCTGCATCTAAATAAGTGTTGGTCTTCTAGGAAATGTGAAACATAGTCTCTTGTGTTCTTAACAGGCTATGTACCTAAGTCAGCTGTAGCTGATTCCCAAGCTAATTCACATCAAATGAATCTTTGTATTATTTTCTGAAGGTGAATGTAACCTCTGATACACGGCAAAATGTACCAACCTGCCAAATCTACATGAGGAGGTATTTTTAGAAATACTTTTGCTTATAAACAAATTTATGACTTGAGCTGAAATAGCAAAGGAAAAAAGAAAAAACCTCCCACACCAGCTTCCTAACCTTTTCTTGTCCTCTTTAGCACTTATGAACTTATACAGATAACTGACTAAAAACAAGTTTGAAATAAAATCTTCTGAATATAATTATTTTTATTTAGAAGCAAAACAAAACAATAAGCTGTCCTTTTCTACCTGCTTCCTACTCACATATGGACACATAAATCATGGAACATCATTAAGTTCATTGTTCCATAACAAGGCATCAAATCTAGCAAATGTAATGAGAGTAGCTGGGAAATACTGACCTACCACTTGGTGCTGCCCAGTATTTGGATTGCATTTGGATTCCTCATGTGCAAATTGAGCTTCTCTTTGTTTGTAACTGTAGAGAAAGAAGGAGGAGCACCTAGTTTACAGACTGCCACTGTGGTTTATTTTTCCTGTATATATATAAATGGATGTGAGCATTTCAGTGAGGCAACCACTGCTACTGAAATTAGCATTTTGTCTTAATGTTATCTCGTTAGCTTGACCACCTGTGAATTGCTCTTGAAGAATTTTGAATCTGAATTGGTTTACTGTGTGAAGCTTCGGAAGTTTTTCATGGGAGGAGCAGTGAGAGTAGCTGTTTAATATTGTTTAGAGAATAGGAAGAAAAATAAATTTACCTAGCTGTTATATTGAGAGTAGGATGGAAAGGCCACTGGATGAGAAAGGTAGTTGTGGGGTTCCACAGAATAGCTGAGATGGGAAGGGAAGTCTGGAGACCATCTAGTGGAAGGCCAAGTGCAAGGTCCTGCATGTTGGTCAGAGCAATCCCAAGCACAAACATAGGCTGGGCAGAGACTGGGTTGAGAGCAGCCCTGAGGAGGACTTGGGAGTGTTGGGTGATTAGAAACTCAACATAAACTGGCAATGTGTGCTTGCAGCCCAGAAAACCAAACGTATCCTGGGCTGTTGGAACAAGTCCAGAGGAGGGCCACAAAGATGATCAGAGGGCTGGAACACCTCCCTTATGAGGACAGGCTGAGAGAGTTGGGGTTCAGCCTGAAGAGGAGAAGGCTCAGGGGAGACCTTATAGCAGCCTTCCAGTACGTGAAGGGGCCTACAAGAAAGACGGGGAGGAAGTTTTTACAAGGGCAAGTAGCAATAGGATAAGGAGTAATGGTTTTAAACTGGAAGAGGGTAGATTTAGATTAAGTATTAGGAAGAAATTCTTCTCTGTGGGAGTGGTGAGACACTGGCCCAGGTTGCCCAGGGAAGCTGTAAATGCCCCCTCCCTGGGGGGTGTTTGAGGTCAGGTTGGATGGGGCTTGAAGCAACCTGGTCTGGTGGGAGCTGTCCCTGCCCGTGGCAGGGGGGTTGGAACTGGATGACCTTGAATGTCACTTCCAACCCAAACCATTCTATGATTCTATAAAAGTAGGGCCAACTACAGCAGACTGCTGAAGGCTGTGTCCAGGTGGCTTTTGAATATCTTCCAGGGTGGAGACTACAACTCTGGGAGACCTGTTCTAGTATTTGATCACTCCCACAGTGAGAATGTTTTGGGTTTATTTAGTAGAATCATAGAATCATAGAATTTTCGTTATCTTTAACCAAGGAAACCAATTTGTTGGGTTTATGGCTGTGCCTATCACTCCTTTGTGCATTCACAGGATATCACTGAGGGGAATATGTCTTTACTTTCTCCCACTGGGCACTAGGGTTAGCAGAACTAAAGATGTTTCATATACATCTACCGAACTAACTGGTATGCAGAAAATAGTTTAGACTGAGTTTACTAGGTAATCTAGTAAAACTTGGTTTTAGTCAGCTCAAGAATGGTTGTGAGAATCAAGGCTTTATCTGTCTCTCCTTTGCTCTGTTGATGCTGGTCCTCAAGATGTAATGATATATTAAAGTCATGATGAGATTAACGAGCTCTGAACATTACTGATTTCTGAGCATATTAGTGCTGTTAGGAAGAATTGCCAAACAGCAAGAAGGCAGGTTTTGGTCAGTGGAGGTGGCTGAAAAGCAAAATTCTCAGCAGAGCTGGCAGTGAGGGGTTTCTTAAAGGAATTGCTATAAGGAACTGTGTAAAATTCCAGTGGTGGTTGCCTTTTTTTTTAATTATTTTTTTTATTTAATATTTTCAGTACTGAACTTTTCAGTTCTGTTCAGTATCAAAAATACTCATTGTCACTTTAGACTTTATGTAATTTCTGAATTTCCTTAATTCTCTTAAACTTTCTGGTTTGTAGCACCAGCTATTGGGTGTATAGAGAACAGAGTGATTCCTGCTCTCATAAATATGAATAAATATAAATATAAGTAGAAATATAAATATAAGTATAAATATAAATATAAATATATATATCTTCCATTTTATTTCACTGCAGTGTCTGGTTACAGGTTTCTCTTGGAACTAGGCTGTTTAGTAATACACCTGATTTTCTGATACTCATATGATTTATAATCTTTCAATATCTAATATGAAGGGAAATCAGTGGAATATGTTGGTATCATTGTACTGTTAATTGGTGTAGCAGATATCAATCTGCTTCCATTTAGGAAAAATAAAAGAGGTGGTTTTGTTGTGAAAACTGCTTTATGGGAGATATTCCTATCTGGCAAGAGTGGGCAGAGTGTTCAAAGTAACTAACTCTGGGTTACTAGTGGGAAAAGGACTGAAATATTGCCTTGGAAGTAACCAAACGCGTTACAATGAAGTTGTCAAACAGATGAGGTTGCCAGACAGGACCCTCAACTGCTGTACATAGTTTTGAATAATTGTTTAATACAGATGAAAGTAAAAACCAGACTGCGAATTGAGATATTTATATACATTTTTCTAGAATGCGATAGTAAGAGAGGAGGATAAATATAAAAATGGGGCAGCTTGTATTTGTGTCCTGCTTTCGGCTGGGATAGAGCTAATTTTCTTCTTAGCAGCTAGAATAGCATTGTGTTTTGTATTCAGTATGGGATTTGGTATGAGAAGAATGTTGATAATATGCTGATGTTTTTAGTCATTGCTGAGAATTTCAGGACTTTTCAGCTTGCCATGTCTTGCTGCTGAGTGGGTGCACAAGAAGCTGGAAGGGAGCATAGCCAGAGCAACTGCCTCAAACTGGCCGATGGGATATTCCATATCATGCAATGCCATGCTCAGTATATAGATGAGGGTTGGCCAGGAAGTGCTCTTACTCTTCCAGGATTGCAGTTTCGGGGTGTTTCTCCTCTGGGATTGCTAGTCTGGAATGGACTGGGAATTGGTCAGTGGGTGGTGAGCAGTTGCACTGTACATCACTTGTTTGTATATTCTATTGTTAATATTATTTTATTTTTTTCAATTCAATTATTAAATCGTTTTTTATCACAACCCATGGGTCTCTTTACCTTTCTGATTCTCTCCCCCATTCCTCAGAGGGGGGAGAGTGAGTGAGTGGCTGCATGCTATTTAGCTACCTACCAGGTCAAACCATGACAATTTACTTTCAAATGCTTATCATCTTTCATTTTACATGGAGAATATTGAAGCTATCATAATTCATGCAGAGTTACAACGCATTTGGGGTAACTCAGGTTGAAGTAAGGCTTTTCTGTACTTTTTTGTCATTATCTCTCTGACTTTCCAAGTCTGTCAGAGTTTTTATTTCATTTCTATGTTGTTGGCAATTGGAGGCATGCTTGATCTCTTTGTTCAGGGCCTCTAAATATTCGATTATTTAAATCAATGTGTTATGTAATAGCAACCACTGGCATACGATCATTGTGGAAAAATGACAGAAACCAATGGTGAACTTCATTCTCTTGTCTTTCCTACATGAAAGCATAACGAACTGAACCAAAGTTCACAGTGCTTTGCACTATTTGTATGATGGTTTTACATAACGCAGACAGACATAATAACATATAGACAGTATCAGACATTATTGCAAAAATCTCCAAAATGCTTAACATCTTCTATATAAGATGTAACACTTTGTGTTTACCTCTGGTTAGGCCAATCCAAGCAGGTGCAGAAATAGAGCTGGAAAAGAGGGAAATGACAGAAACAGGGCAGTGGGAGGATGAATGAATGTGTGTGGGATGGAATTTTGCTCCCCAATTAAAAGAAAACTGATACTTTCGTAGAAGCTTCTCTTTTCCAGAAGCTCCTTCATATGTGTCTGCAAACGTAAGTTACTGTTGTCTTGTATGCTTTTCTCTTCCCCCTTCTTCCTGCTATTCCCTTTTCCCACTATCCAACAAAGAGATGTAGAGAATGCAAATAAATTGCCTGTCTGAAATGGAGGGAGCTGTGGGCTTTGGTTGACATTAGTGTATTGTGGAGGGATCCAGATGCACGATACTCATCAAATTTCTATCAATACTAATTTACTAATATCAATAATAATCTGTTTCCCAGGGGATCAGCTTTCTCAAGCAGGGTCTGTGCACTACTTACAGCTTTCTGAGCCTTCAACTAAGGTGTCAATAAAGCTGACCGCTGTTCTGGGGCTATTGACAGTTATTAAAAATGACCTTGATGTAATTTCATGCCTATCAAAGCAAAGGCCATATGTTAAGTATTATGAAAAGCTACAGTGAAGGAAAGCAATGACAGGCGTCTGCTGGGTGAGGGTATAGGGAGGTCAGCATATGTGAAGATTATTGGCTCCCCTCCACTGCTTCTTTTCCTAAGGCACTGAGAGGTGCCCCTTGGTAGGCAACTGTTATGCTAAAGGCATAATTGGAACAATTTAGAGCTCAGGGGTACACTTCTTTAAAGATCTGTCATAGCATATCATCTCAACAGTTAATGTGGCGTAAAATATCATAAACGCTGCTGAGGACCCTGGAGTCCCTATGGCAGGGACCAGTCGATAAGACCCAGTGGATGATTTGTCTTCACTTGCAAGTAGAGGGCAATGTGAGGAACACTCTCACTTGCTTTCCTATTCTGCCACTTTATAGACACACCAGGCTTTTACGTGACTGGCTGTCACGTGCGGGTGAGAAGCAATAGTTTGGTTGTACCTCAGGCATGGTGAACAATTAGAAGATTTTGCAAAACTGTGTGGAGATCGAGCCCAAACCACAAAATAGATTGGTTCCTGTTAACAATCAAAATGTACCTTGTTATGATATGCATAAATGAGATCACTGTTAGAACTCTAGAAAGGTTACAGACAGCATAACATATTATTCCCTTTTCCCTTTGCTCTGAACAATGAGTTGACCTCTTGACTTTTTTTTATAAGTTATTTATTTTTCCTCTTTTTGAAGTATGCAAATACCTTCCAAACTCAGTAAGTGTGCATACAGACCTCAGGCTAGCTACCTGTGTGTGGAGCTGGTGCTCTGGCTCTGTAACCCTAACTCTTACCCCAGCGCTGACACTTAGGCCACTTGATGCAATGGCAAAACCAGGTAAACGGTTTATGGTTTCCTCATGCTCTCACTAGTCCCAGCTTGAATTGCCTCTGGACTGCTTTTAAAAGTGGTAAATAGATGTTATCTCTAGAGTCCCTGTATTAAGCATAATAGATAATGGTCTGTGGTGAGACATCGTGGGAAAATTACAGCTTGGAACATCTGCAGCTGAGTGTTGTGGGAACAAGACCTCGAGTAATGGGGAAGTTAGCCAACCTGGGAACCGCTATTTACGAAAACAATCCGTGAAGCTGGCAGGCCTCTGCTCACATGCTGGCCACTCACGGGCTGATGCCAGAGCCAGTGCTTTTCCACTCACTAGGAGAGGCATATAAGGCACGGTGATCAGATGGACGAGGAGAAGGCCTGGTGCACATCTTGAGACAGGGGACGCCCTGAAGGTGCACGACCTGCCACCCCTCCATCAGAGCACCGTGATCCATCCTTCTGCTGCTCGGCGGTCTGCCGTGTATCCAGGGGGCGGTATGTAAGTAATCTGCTTATGCACAGGTGAGTGTTTTAATAAAAGCTGCTTATTGAACAAATTTTACCTGGGTCTGTTGTTTTGTGCACGGGAGTCCTTTCTGAACCTGATGCAGTCCCTTCTGTGAAATCCTCCTCTCTTGTGATGCTAAAGGATCAAAGAGGGAGAGGCACTGGATATCCCTGGTCGCAACCTAGTGCCTTGGGGACAGAAGCGGGGTGGCTCCACTCTGAGATCCAGCCATTAACTAAATAGCAAGACCTTTGTGGAAGCCGCCTCAGCATGAAAGGATAGACTTTAAACTACAATTCTCTAGGCAGAAGGGAAATTTTTAATTTAACTAGCCTGAAATAAATCATTTTAGGTCACATCAAACTAAAATAACTTTTTTTTCCTGTCATGAAAATGAAATAAAAATAGTTCTTGAAAATGTTCAGTTTTATACAGGAAATTAGCACATAGATTTTTTTTCTACAAAAATCAGAAATTTCTCTTGGCTACTTCTGTCAGGATTTTATTTCCAATTTCTTTTGTGTCTGGCAGAGGGCTAGCAGTCTAATGTCTGCATCACTGTGAATACAGTGTTGGTCTTTCAGGATTGTTGAGAATTAAAACATTAATATTAATTCTATTTGTATTTATGAAGTCTGCAGACCATGTTGAGTTATCTGAAAAACAATCTAAATAAAATTAAAAAGAATACTATAGAACATACTACTGATCTGGCTAGAATATAATATGTTATATTAAAATTTTTTGTCGTTGTTCTTTTAAGAGTCCTTATAGCACAGATTTGTGACCAACCATAATCTAAAGCCATGATCGGAGGTGTGCTCTCTCTGACAGGTATTGTCTCTTGTCAGTTGTTCTCATGTCAATACCACCCTGTCTTCTGTGTTGCTCCAAAGGTTCAGCAGGTTGGGAAATGGACTGACACAATCGAAAACTAATTTAAGGGCAAAAAAGAATGCAGAAAACAGCAATGTTTCTTAGCCACATGAGTCTCTCCATTTAGTTCACCAGGAGATCACACACTTGTTTGGTTTTTTTCCTGACTTAGTACTGCGAGCAATGTGTAAAGACGGAAAGAAGCCACTAGAGAAGTGAGCAGATCGGGGTGGTTGCATTTTTCATATACTTAAACGGATCATGCAGAGCCTGAGACTGCTGAATTGAGTTATTCGCATAGCAGGGTGATTAGCATTAATGGCCATTACTCTCCTTCCAAGGATTTTCATTGATGTCTAAGCAAAGTGCTTGTGGAAACCTAGGTGTGGAAGCCTGTATAGGGACAATCTTCTTGTTTTCTTCCCAAGACTCTGTTTTGTTGAAACAGAAAACATGGCATATGGTTTAGTTTATTGAGAAAACAACTTCTGCCCTAAATGGCTGTTTAGTGTATGTGTGCTGGTGGTAACTAACCTTTGTAAACAAACATTACCCAGAAATTGCTACAGATGTAAAACATGCTTTTTTAGATGAAATTTTGAACTTGAAAATTTAATTAAAAGAATCTTAAGGTGTTATGCATATGCTTATGGTTCATATGAAATTATGAAGCTCTCAGTTCTCCTTTTTTATTTTTCTGATAAATTTCAGTAGGAAGTTTAAACCAGTATGTACATTCCCTATATAATAACACTTGTGTATCTTACCATCTGAACGTGCCTATTCTTGCAATGTCTCTGTGAGGGAAGGAAGTATTATCACAATTAAATTTACCAATTACCTGGGAAATATACATAATAAATGTTAACGTAAGCAACTGTTGAAATTTTAGGGGGACATTAAATAAATGTTTGTTAAAAGATGGGTAAGTTGTTCATTTTTGTCAGGGAGATAGATCTGAACAGTCTCTTTACTGTGAAATCTTTGAAAAGGCTTAAAAAAAAAATAAATCAAAAACTTGTTATTTTGAGGGAGGAACTATCCCCACCTATGTCACTGCTTTGCACTAGGTCTTATTTGTACTGTCACTTACGTGGAGAAGCATTTTATTTATTTATTTATTTAAATTGTTGATTTTTTTTGTTTCTTTTGGCAAATACAGTTTTATTTAGTGCTTTTCCTTTGGAAGTATTAACCAGGATATATTTTAGTTTATTTACACAAGAAAATCTCTGAGTATTGATAAGGTGTAAGCTTTCATGTTATATGTTTTCGCTAATTCCGCACTTTAAAAAAATAAAGAAAAAAGAAAAAAATCCTCATATATAAATAAAATGAGTGCAAAACTGTTTGGACAGGGCCTCAGTTCTGTGTCTGGTAGTTATAATGCAGTTGCCTTCCATGAGTAATGAAAATCATTACAACAAAGCAAAGCATAAAGAAACAAAAATATAAATAAAAGCAAAGTATAGTAAAAAACATCTCAAAGAAAATGAAGCTTAATATTTAGAAAATCAGACTGAAGACATGATATGAGACAAATATAAGATGGCAAAGACTGTTTGTGGGACTTATTCCACAGTCTTTTTTTAACCTAACCTAAACTAAAAAAACTTTATATTTCTGTATTTTAATAGGTGGAATTAGATTTAGGTGGCATGGTAAAGTTTGCATTTTTTTTTTTCATTGAAAAAAGTAGCATTTTTTAAAGTGTCAAATGTGTCATTGCTATATTACCAGATCAAAGAGTCCTAAGTGACACTTTCTAATCAAGACTGTCAAGAGGTTTCATTAGTAAACAGAAACAGGAAACACTTGGGATAATGGTTCAATACATATTTCACCCTTTGGAAAGGAGGATAAATCAGACTTTTTTTTTTTTAAGAACTAGCAAATCACTTTAAAGCTGTAAAAATGAATATTTAGTAATGCGTTAAGACAGTGTTTAAAACTAAAAGTGCAATAATTTATCTGAATGGTGTATCTTATCAGACCTCTGCCCCCTTGTTAAATGTGTTTAGGCTGAAACTCTTCACAAAAATGACTTAAAGGTATCCAGCACTTAGATAATAGAAGAATCCTCCCATCCAGAGATGGCTGACAGTAATTTTAACATAGTATTTAATCTTCTTTAAGGTTTTAGTGTTTGTGAGAGATCCCTTGCTGACAGCTGAGAGAACTGGATCTATGAAGTAGGAGGAGGAGTAGAAGGTGAGTCTGTGGCATGCAAATGCCTCCTAACAGCCTGCGGAGATTTTCCTATACTACTTTTGAGAAATATCTCAAGGGGACAAAGACTACAGAAGTCCATATGTCTGTATGTTATCAGTTGCACTCCTTTCTGGCACTACCATCTGGCTCTTGAGACATACTGCAAGGCAGTTTTCAGCCTCTTTTAGAGAGGCAGAGGGTGGCACTTGAAAGTACCTGTGTGAATTGACTGTGGTGTGTGACATTTGTTATCTGGTTAGGACAAATTTGAACCCACAGTTCTTCTATGTTTTGGATTCTTTGAATAAGTAGTTTTGAGATGGGGCTAACAGAGGTCTGTGCTTAAGAAGTGTAGATATTATGTAAGATAGACTTGAAGTCTTTTTTTTTTTTTTTTTGTCTGCTCAAACTTTGGCCATTTGTCCAGCATTTCTGGACCTTTGACAACTCAGGCAGAGTGTGTACTCCACATGGGCTTGTGGATGTCCAACAGGGCTATTGTTCCATTACTTTATGCAGTTCATGGAAGCTGTAAATGAACAGTAGGCATTCCTGAACTGAAGACTGAATTTGGCCTCTTGCTCTTCCACTTTGAGGTAAGAATCTATTAGGCAAATTCTTCCTTTAAAAGATAATTTCAAAAAAAAATCTAAGGACAGACACAGATTTCTTGAAAAAGATTTCCACCAAAATTATCTTTAATATAAACTTCCCTCAACCTTTTCATGTCCTCACAAAACTGTTACAACTGGGAAGATCAGTATTAGTACAAAAACTGTACAATAGGTATTCTAGAAGGGAAGGTTACAGTAAGTCATGCTGACTGAGAACAATTATTATTTAGGAAGGAAAAGTAAGTTTTTCTATCCATGAGAAAAATTTTCCGAGGTTCCTCAAGGATCAGTCATTGAACCAATACTAGTTAATATTTTTACTAATATTCATGATATAAAGAAAGGATGTGCTAAAGCCATATGTCGACAGCATGAATCTGGAAGGCATTGTAATGTAAAGATTTGGAAAGACCTGCAGGAAAAATTGGATTATTTTAAAAACTCTGCAGGGGAATAGTCCTCTGTGGGCTTAGCTTTGTCTCCTTATTCAGGCATGTCTATTATAGGATTAAATCAGGCATGGTTTAGATTGACTTTTGGGTCTTTAAACAGTTCTGCAGTTTAGTTGGGATTCTGAATTAAGTGGCCTAGCATGACTGTTGATGGGAGTCATATCTGGAACATATTTTAAATCTTTCTCTCTCCCGTTTTTGAAATTTCAATTTTTTGCATATTGAGTGTCTGTACAAAATTATTAGGAGAATCTTTATTTCTTCATAATTTGTCATAAAATTAAAAAAATACTAACCTCTAATATGTTTTTTTAAATGATATGCCAGTTACAATGGTCTTACATGGGCCAGCTCCAGTGCTGGCAACCTGTGTTGTCTACTTTTTCCAAAATTGAGTCTTTCATTTTCCTTTAATTGCCTTTAATATGCCGTGAAGAGAATAGTCCTCTATCTTTATACACGTGTGCTCCTCTTACTTTTAGATTATCTGTTATCCAAATCAGTATCTTAAATGATTAAAAGGCTTTATGATCCAAAGCTCTCTCTCTATCTCTGGCCTCTTTCATTTGTAAAATATATTTGCAGATTTGTTTTCTCAAGCTGCCATGGAAGTGCATTTTAACATCCTCGGATCATCTAACCTGTTTCACTGCTCTTAGCTTAAAGCTTGATCGTACTGAATCATCTGAAATATTTGTGATTCCAGTCTGATGACTGCATCATTCTGTACTAATTATCTGTGCAAAAGTTCCTGTCATTATTTTTTTTTTTTTAATTTTGCATATTGCATTCTGACACTTAAAATCCAGCACAAATTTTCTATTTCCTTATTCTTACATTAGTATTGTCACATGCCTATTCTGCTTGGCTGAAAAAACATGTTGACCCAGCATTTCTAAATTAAGTATCTCACTTTTTGACTTGGCCCCATTTACTTTGTCTTAATGTTCTTGCTTACACTGCAAATGTTCAGAGTTCAGCTGTGTTTTTTTACACGTTTGGGGCATTTTGTAGACGAATGACCTGATGATCATAAGGCAATGCCAATCTAGTCTTAGTCCATGGTTTTGAGATGTGTTTGGGAAAGATCTGTTGATCAATAGCTGCTATGGCTGACAGAACACCCCAGTCTTAGATGTCAGTGTACCACGTGGTCCTTCACGTAAAACTGTCATACCAGATGTAGATTAGTACAAAGCTCTGCATGCTTTAACGAACTCTGCTATGAAGAAGTTCCCTTATAAAATTTACATCAGAATATTATTTACAGTGTTAATTTCCCAGATGGCTGACATCCATGAACATGGCAATCAGGATTTGGACCCCTGTTATTATAAATATTTTACAAACAGGGCTAAAGTTTGACACGATGCCCACAAACATGAGGACAATAATATGGAGAGATTCTTAGCTGTATACACTGTTCCTTATAGTTTCCATACAATACACTGCCTTGTGTTCCAAGAAGGCAAGTAGTATGCTATGTATAAAGCTAGGAGAATCAACTTCCCTTGATAAACACTAAACCTGTCAGTTCTGTATTAAAAAAAAATAAAAATATTCTTAAAACCATGATCTCTGGCAGCAGGGAACAAGAATTACTCCTGCATACCACTGGCTACTGTGTTTAACAGCTCACTGCTTTCAGAAGAAATAATGCACCAATTCAACCACATCATCATAAACCAAACTCTTAATTTCTTAAATTTAACCCCCAGGTGATTGCTCTTAATATTTTAATGAAGGGATTACAATACAATGGTTTAAAAAGTACAGTGGGTATCAAAGTGTAAAATTTACCCAATTAAGCACAGTCAGTTAGATCTTGCTCACAACCTAGCCCTTTACTTCCATAGTGTTTTGTTTCCGTACATACATCTGTGAAAGCTATTGAGTAACCCTACTGTTTTTCAGTTCCATGGAATGAAGCTCTTTGCAGAAAGCAGCTGGCCAGTTGGTCTACCATTCACGAGACTGGATATTTAAACTCAGTCATAATAAAATTTCCTAATCGGAAACTAACTTGTCATGCATGATGTTATGTCAGACTTGCTCTGTTCTAGTCCCAGAGAGGTTTATGTTTCAGTGGTGCAAGGAATGATTGCTTTAGCAATGAAACTGCAATTATAATCTGAAAATCATAGTATCTGCTGGTAGCTATCTCTGAAAGATAAAATGTGTTCTGTTCAGGTAAAAGTAAAAAGGGACAATTTATATTGAAAGAGCCAAAAGTTCATTTATTTGTTTGTTTGCTTGTAGTAGTATTTTATGTCTGAAGGGTTAGAATACTTGCTTTAGTCTATTATGAAATATGCTATGTGTTATGCTCTTTTGCAAATGTAAGTACTAATCATGGTAACAGCAAGAATGCATATAATATTTTAGGTCTCTTGAGAGGGTTATTAGGGAGAAAAGTTACCCAAATAGGCAGCTTTAGCCTCAACAAATATCTCATATATTAGTTTATAAACTGGAAGTTATCCAATGCATTTGTCATGTGATATTATCAATGGTTAATACATTGAACAGGGATGCTAACTTATGGGGATGCTTGGGACTGAGCTGTCAGTGGCAGCAAGTTCCCTACAAAGCTCAGAACTGAACTGAGTTCAGACTTTCCTTCTAGGTCAGAGGAATGTATATTTTTAAAATGATTTTAAGTGGCTGTGTGTTCCATACTTACCTGCCATGCATTTCAATTTACAGTTATCTTTTCTCAGGATTAAAACTTCCTAAAATGTTTTTATTCATTCTTTGATCTATCATGATGTGTGCTGGTTTTATTCTTTAGTTCTGTTACCTTTGGCTGTCAAAAACCTGAGTGACTTTTCAACATGTTTCCTAGTCATGGGGAAGACCTAAGGAAAGAAGTTGTAGGTATGATTTGTGTATGGTCTTACTGACTTAACTGTAGTAGCAGAATTCGAGCTTATTCTGATGTTGAGGTGGGAAACTGTAGTGGTAAATGAGCCCTTCTCGTTCTGTTCAGGAATCCCTAAGATATGCTCTATGTCCATTTTTTTCTTAATCTCCCACCCATCTGCCAGTTGGCAGCTCTGCAACTGCCATAAACCTGCTGCAACTCCCTTGGCTTAGCTGCCTGTGTTGGAAAAAACATATCTTCACATAGTTATAGTATGTGGTTACGTACCTGTACATGCTGTAAAAATCTGCAGCTTTTGCCTGTATCTTTCTTTCTTCAGAAACCTCTCCAACAGAGTTTAAGGCTATTACTCTACTGTGAGTGAATGTTGTATAGTGTATCCATGCCATACAAGAAAGAGGGCTTGGTGAGCTATATTTTGAAGATCTCTCACCAGTTTTTCTGCCTGTGAGTTTTAGGGGAGATCAGTGGTTCCTGTCTCTGAAGACTACTAAGAGAGTATCTTGTTTGGTGCTTGTCCTGGACTTGCACAATTGCATGAAAGCAAAATATGGGAAAAGAAATTAATGCTAGTAGACTCAAAGACTGATGCATTAGAAGAAAAAAAAAAATTGGAAAAGACTGTAAAGAATAAATTCCCAGTAATGCCACTCTGAACGGCTTGGCCTACAGCCAGCTGAATATTGATGCACACACGGTGGGCTGGCTGCTTAGTTTTGAACAAGGGGGTTCTGTCTGTGCCCTTGTGCAAAAGCACACAACTTCACCTGCACACGTCATGCATGAATATGTGCTGCACATGCCAAAACTTGCATTTGGATTCTTGCTAGAAAGTGAAATTGAAGTGTAAGGAAAACTAGTGTTTGCTACCATTTAACTGCTCATGTGGCCACTTTTGTTTCTGATAATAGTTCACCTGCGGCATGCATGCTGTGTGCCTGAAAACATGCTATGGGCGTGTGCGTGAGATAGCTTCCCTAGATAAACTGTTTTCTGGATGTATCTTCAGGACTTTTTTCTGAGGTAAGTGCAGTGCATTACATACTAATTCCCTGGTAAAATAGCAGATAAATTTTGTCTAATGCCAGCATTAGTAATTTCTGTATTAATAGAACCTTTGATCTAATATTTGTGTTTTCCTATATATTCATAGTTTGGCTTCACTTCAGCCTTCATGTTGAGGGCCTTCCTGGACTCCAGCCAAGCTACTGAGTATGAAGGATTAAATTTGCCCTTGCTTCATAGCAAGGTTGTATGGGAGCATTCTGAGACTGATTTTCATAATTTGACAGTCAGGAGGAGAGTTGATGTATTTATTTTCTTTCTTCACGCTTTCCTGAAAAGGACAGCCTGCCTCTGCTGAATCTTGAACACTAATCACCACAAAGGTTTTCTTTTGTCTTGCGGCAGGTGTGTGACAGTTTAGATTACTGTATATGTTTGAAGTAGCATTGTGTAGTTGTCCTGTAGGGAGTTAAATATAGTTTCTTGGCATCTTACAGTCTGACATTTAGACAGGACAATTCCAAATATTTTGCATGATCCTTTACTTTGTTTACATGGGCAAGGTGCAGGGACAGTGCTTTTCTGAATATGCGAAATGCTTGAGATGAGCTGTTTTTTTCCTGTTACTCTGCTGTAACAGAAAACCTTTTCTAAATCATGAGATTTGTAACTTGTAACAACTAGCATATAGGAGTCTTCCCTGATTTTTTGAAGAACTATAATTTGAAACATGCAAAATGTATGCTGATTTGTTTTGCTGCCTATTTTAAACTCAAGTTTAAAATCGAACTTGATCCTGTTTTTGACTCCGTATATGCTACATGGAGGCCACTTGCCTCCATGTTTTTCATCTAACATGGAATAGGTGGTATGTGGTTTTTTGTTTGTTTTGGTGGTGGGTTTTTTTGTGGGTTTTGTTTGTTTTTTTTTTAAAAAAAGACCTCCACAGTCACTTTAAACTGACACAAATAAAGACTGGTGCTGCTAACTTGGTGCTTCTGCTTTATTCCTCAGCCTAGTCACCTCTTCAAACTCCCTACTTTGCATCTAGTCAGGTTTTTCTGACTATGTCCATTGCCTGGCAGATTGCTTATGTGACTGTGTGGGATTCAATCTGTCATTAAAAAAAATAATTAAAAAAATAGAGACATGTCTGGATCATACCTTTAGCTTCAGCTCACATACTGAGCAACTTAAGTTGTTTCATGATCACTGGAGGTATCTTTCTTTATAATTAGGCAGTACTGTCCCATAAGATACATGATGAAATGGACATAAAATGAAATGTATTTTCTCTTAAATGTTTTCTGGACAACTTGGAAACTGTCCTGGGAGGGATAGTGTTTATTATTAGCATGTTTTTAACCAGATTGTATCAGACACAGTAGACATTTAGAAATTCAAAATGTGAGCAACACAGGGAAGTGTTGCATACCCTAATTAGACACTTAAGTTAAGCATCTATGCCCACACTATAATTAATAAAGCTTCTATTAGGGCTCTGCTTCACAGGGAGCTGTATTCCTAAATTAGGTGCTTCAGGTGAGGTTACTCTCCTTCCCTGTATGTCAAAAACCCACTAAAAAATCCTGAAGATTGTATTTGGCTATTTAAGAAGCAGACTTAAATGAGAATGAACCAAGCATATTGTGTTAAATGGTTTTACACAGATAGTCATCTAAGATACTTAGGTACCTGATTACTGCCTAATGTTTTTTCTGTA
>CM051620.1:76570805-76635805 GCA_028020825.1 Podargus strigoides
TCCTTAAACATGCAGATGTAGGAGAGCTATAAACCTTGAATACCTGTTATTGTCATCTTAACTCTCTGCAGAGACTCTAAGTTTAGCACTTTTTGTATTTCCTGGTATAAAATCAGTTTATTTTTCCCACCAAATTAGACTATTTGTGTTAGACTGGATTATTTTCCCTGACAACCATTAGCAATATCTTGATCCATCAAACAAACTATTCAAGTGGGAGCTGTTCAAGAACTGTCACATCCTCATCTGAGAAAGAACACTGCCATGAGTATGCCTGACCTGCTAGTCTTTATCAACTGAAAGTA
This sequence comes from Podargus strigoides, assembly GCA_028020825.1. NCBI lineage: Eukaryota > Metazoa > Chordata > Aves > Caprimulgiformes > Podargidae > Podargus > Podargus strigoides. Next base: position 76,571,111 of record CM051620.1, read on the forward strand.
AAACACATTATCTTAAAACACCTTCAATTAAAAGAAGAATTACTGCTGGAACTGCACCACCAGAAGTCTGAGGTTTCCAGCCTTCAGGTACTTCATACCTAGACAGTTTGGAGTGTAAGCTGTTTTCGCTACTTTCTGCTTGTTGTAGTCATAACCCAAAATATAAGTCCCACCATTAGTCACTGGAAGACCCCTGTCTGTATATCATGTTGAAAGTTTCTCAAGTTGAGTCTTCTACCTTCCCTAAGGAAAATTTAAAATTTGTGCAGTATCTTAGGAAGGACAGTGTGGTCAGGAGTTGGAAGAGAAATTAGACTCTGTTCCTTAATCCATGGCTTTGGATGGAATTATGCAGGGTGTTTCATACCTCTGTGTCTATGTTTAGTCTGTATCCAGGGCTAAACTGTAGCAGTTGCTCTATCACTTACTGTCTCCTCCCCAGCTGAGTAGGGGAGTCGGGAGAAAAAAGGCAGAAGCCCCATGGATTGAAATTGAAACAGATTTAATGAAATAACAAAACTAATACAAATACCAACATAAACTGTGCAAGCTTATACTCAGCCTGGTCCTCAGGAGCATCAGGAGCATCAGGAGGAAAAGAGGCTTGATGAGCTTGATGTCAGTGGTGTGGAATACACCTGCCAGTCAGCCTGTGGGCAGCTGCCCTGACTGAAACTCCCACTGACTCAGGCCTGCTGCCATGGGCTGGGCTGGGGGGCTCTTCCTGGGAAACCTGGACACTCAGTCAGGTGTAACAATATCATTTGCAGTTATCTTCTGGGATATTTTGGTGAGAAGAAATGAAAATTAAAAGGTACCATTATTACTTATGATCACATAAACAGCAGCTGTTTTTTGTTTGTTTACTTTCTTCCCTCTCCCTCCCACCCCTTAACAACTTCTACACTGCATGCTTCCTTTGCTACTTCTCATCCTTGCTTTGTGTATGCATGTCTATATGTTTATGGATGGGAGTGGTTTATTCCGTGGTTGCAGGCTGAGTTCCTGCTTGCCAACATACAAGGCAGAATGAACTTTCTCTGCCTAATTTTAACTAACCTGAAAAAAAGGAGTTCTTAATGGGAGTGCTGACACAACCTTAACTAAAGCAGTGTGAACATGTTGTTATAATTTATAACGTCAGTCTATATTCCAAATGGTTTCTCTATATACTGTGTGTTCCACTCAAACAGGAAAAGAAGGTACTGCAGTGTATTATTGTGTAATTAATCATTTGACCATGAGGGACTCATTTACTAATTAAAAACGCAAAAAGAGTAAATTGAAATAACCAGTGACTACTAAATCATGTCTTTTGACATGTCAGTAGCATTGTAATATATCATAATGTATCAGTTGGAGACATACAGATCCTACATATTCTGTTACCTTTCACTTCAGAGCTGCCAAAATCATTCATTATACTTCCAACGTGGTTTCTAGTATTATTCATAGAACCACCATAGCGTGCTAAATTGAGATACGAGATACCGCTCAGGCTGATGTATGTACATAGTAATGGGTAGAAACATACGATTCTCTGCTCTGCTAACTGTGCCCACTGTCTCTGAGCATAATATAGGGGGACAACTCTTCTATGACAGGATTATCTCTGGGAAATAAAACTGTGACTTAGAAGTCTAGATTTCAGGTCTGTCTAGATATTCCTGCCTCTGTAGCATTTGAGGCAGATATCAGCTCCCTTAGCTACAGCTGTTCATGATTTGGTATACTGGCACAGACCCGCCTTCACTGGAAGGTTAAAGTAGCCATAAGGTGCCTATGGGTTGAAGGATTTGGCATATTGCATAGCTACAGTGCTGAGGACCGTCATCTATGGGGTGGAGTAGGAGAGCTGGTAGTACACCTGAGCCAGACACACCTCAAACAATTGCAAATTACTCTGTGTTCCTGAGTTAGACTATCCAGGCCCGGACCTGCACAGACTTACAGAATCCTAGAACAGTTTGGGTTGGAAGTGACCTCAAAGATCATCTAGTTCCAACCCCCCTGCCATGGACAGGGACACTTCCCACTAGGCCAGATTGTTCCAAGCCTCATCCAACCTGGCCTGGAACACTGCCAGGGAGGGGGCAGCCACAGCTTCTCTGAGCAACGTGTTCCAGTGTCTCACCACCCTCACAGTCAACAATTTCTTCCTAATGTCTAATCTAAATCTACCCTCTTTCAGTTTGAAACTGTTACCCCTCATCCTATCACTACAGGCCCTTGTAAAAAGTCCCTCCCCAGCCTTCCTGTAGGCCCTTCATGGGCTGGAAAGTGCTCTAAGGTCTCCTGGAGCCTTCTCTTCTCCAGGCTGAACAAACTGTCTGTCATCCTAGCAGAGATGCTCCAACCCTCTGATTATCCTCGTGGATTCCTCTGGACTTACTCTAGCAAGTCCATGTTCTTCTTATGTTGGGAGCACCAGAGCTGAACACAGTACTCCAGGTTGGGTCTCGTGAGAGCAAGGGCTTTGTGTGTTGTGATTTTTTTAATCCACCATGGCCTTTGGAAAGTATTCAATTTAGAGGTGTTTATGTAGTGGTGGGAATTTCTGTGCCATTTTGTTTCATAGTGGGGGTAAGGGAGAAGAGAATATAAATTTCCTGTTATTGATGTTAACTTAAAAACTTCTACGTTGTTAACCTTGTACACTGAAGTTGTGTTTACTTTGTGTGGGTAAAAGATAGAGGCGCATCTGTGGCTCCAGAAAGGCTGATAGAGATTTGAGAAGTTATAATTTGAAAAACAGCTTTACAAGCTTGCAACTTTTATATTCTTGGATTTGTTCTGTGTTCAGCAGGTAACTAATGTACATCTCATGTTGGTAGAAATAAGATTTATTAATATTATTTTATGTAAAATTGTCATGGGGAATAGAGCTGAAGTATCTTTTTTCTTAAAAATAACATTGAATATACTTGCCTAGCTCCAGTTAGAATAAATCAATTATTGCATTCACATCCATTGAAAAAAATAGATAGTGCTTATAGATAGTGTGGCTTGCAAGTCCTCTATTGATATTAGAATACAAATGGAAAAGGTAATAGGCCAGCTTAGCTTTCATGCCCCAAGCTAAACATCAAGGCTTGTAGCAGGGATTTTTGTTTTCTTTTTCTTAACTGGAGAGACAGATCCACTTCTGGAAGCTGTTGCGTGGCAATAAATATGTAGTCTTATTATGATACTTCCACTGAAATAGTTTACATCTGTATGTCAAATAGTCTGGGAATTCCACAATATTAAAGATTGCAAGTGTTAAAGGTTACATGCAAAAACTGCAGATTCATAGGGCAAGCTGGGCTTTTTGCATTCTAGAATTGTGAAAATTATTTTCTTTTATACCTTTAATTCATCAATTTATACTAATCATGAAAGCAGAAGGAAAAGTAATTACATTTTTTCAGCAGGAAACTAGGAAACTGGTAATGGTTTCTCATTGATTAGATAACTGTATTGGACTTTTCCTTGAAGAGAAACCCAAAATACAGAAAAAACGTCAGTAATTTTCTAACCTTTAAAATTATGAGGGGGAAAAAATAAGTTGTGAGGGAGGGGGAAAGTTGTATCTGTTTTACAACTGTGACATGGCAAATAGTAATCTTTAGAACAATTTGCCAATATAAAAAAATACAGATTGACTATGCAATATTAGTTGTTTGGGTTTTTTTTTTTTAAGACAAGCTGAATATTTCTAGGAAAACTACTGTCCTATTTAACTTTTAATTTCCAAGGTCTCGTGTTCAGAGTCTTTAACAGGTCTATGTTAGGAAATATGTTGTTTAATAGTTATTTGCTCTCTGCACTTGTCTTCAAATATTGTGATTTAGATAGAACTCTAATGCACAAGAGTAACTTGTCCCCAGAGCACTAGAATATAAATTAAGTGATATTATAACAGACCCCTCACTTAGCTCAGTATAATGAATATGAAACATCATGTACTAGTGACCAAGGTCATGGTATGAGAATGAATTACTCTATTAACTTCTCTTTTAAGTAGCATTAGAGATAATAAATGAAGAGATTTAATGGGATTCTGATAATATTATTCATGCACAAGTAGCATGCTTTATCTTGCTAAAACAGTTCAGATCTGTTTTGAAGATATTTTACACTTTGGAAATATGATGCTTAGAAGTGTTTATTGCACGTTGCAGAATGCATCAGCATTAGCCAGTAATGCAGATAATCTGATAAAAATTGAAAAGCTGATTTGTATACTACGCTAATTCAGGATCATCTCCTTGGCCCTAGGTATTGTCCAAATGCTCCATAAGATTATGGCAAGCTTTAGTAGTGATATTAGATTAAATTCAGTTCTTTTGCTTATAACTTTTTTTTTCCCCAAAAGAAAATTGCATCCATTATTCTTCTCTATAAACCCCCTTTAGCTGCCTGCTAAGTAGTATACAATATCGTATTTTAAACCTGTCATATTACATGTTTTTATCCAGACATATTTAAGCCTTCTCTCTCAGTTATACAGTATATTACTTCAGGGATAGAGTGTTTTGTTATTATTGTGATACCTCTATATCTGAAGCATGAAGAGACTTAGTGATTTGCCATGTGTTCCATAGCTAACTCACATGCGTTTAGGGGAAATGTAAGAGCAGCTGATAAGAGATTACTCTTCAGTTTGCAAGTGACCACAGTGCATGAAAACGGAATGCTTTATTTGGTTTTCCAGTAGTGTATGGGGGGGAGGTTTGCCTGCTTTTTTTCTCTTTAATTTCCAAAATATTTTTCATTAGTTGACTGTATTGCTATTTTTAAAAGAATTATGTGAGAAGAAAATGAAGATGTAAAAGTCTAAATTGCTGTTTGGGGTGAAATCTGCTCTTAAAGTGTACCAAAAAGTAGAAGGAAATCTTGCTACAACATGAATGAAGATGAACGTAGCATATTACAGACAGTTTGCCTCAGCTGCTAATCCTAAGTGTCTTCAGGATTTTTATGGGAAAAATGTGCTTTTTTAGAGGAGAACATAGTGCAGAATTCAGTGTACCACAGGCTTATTAAACTTGTATGCTGAGAGCACACACTCTTGGACAGTGCAGTAACCAGTACCAAACCTGATCCTGTTCTGGATAAATTTAAATTATTAAGTCAGGACTCTTATTTCTGGTTTGTGGTAGAAATCTGGAGGTTGAAATCCTCTGCTCTGTTTGTTCTTTTCAATAATATCTCTGTTTATACAATGACAGAACTCTCACTGAATTTCCTGTAAACTCTGTAAACTTCCTCTGAAGTTGGGAGAAAAAAATTAGCTTTTTTTTTTGTAACAGAATTTAGAGCAATATTCTTGCCCACTCTGATTTAGTAGGAAACAGTGTGTGTAGGCAATCCAAACTCAGAAAACCTTTTGTATTGCATGTGCTTGCTAACTAATATATTTGGAAAACAAAGTTTTTCATGTATGTGATCTCTTTATAGCTCACAACAATGGTTAAATGCCTTCACCTGGCAAATATGTGAAGTATTCACTTTTCTACCTTAGGTAATGACTTTTTTTGTGTGTCATTATACTTAAGACCTAATTCAGATTGTATAACAGCTTTGGGAAATTTTCTACTCTGAATTTGGTGAGATAGTGTAAGAACAGGTTCATCCATGTGTGCTGTCGGAAAAGAGTCAACTGTTTCCCTCAACACATCATTTCTACTGGTGAAGGGCAGCAGGATAGGATGGCCATTATAGCTCAATAAAGTTTTAAGAGATAGTTTGCATTTGTTGCATTTCAAATTGCAGAAAAATTCTGTCCTCTCAGACTCTTGTCAAAAGCAGAGGGCCCTGGGGGAAATGAGCCATTGTAATTAAGACTGTAACATATCTCTTCAAAGCATAAAGTAGAGCCAGGTAAATGAGTGTCCTTGTGCTATTTATATCAGCTTCTTAACTGTGCTTAACGTGACCAGTTCAACTTGATCCTGCATCAATTTTGCGAGTGTAAATAGACCTAAAGTTTCAAGAGTAAGATAGTATTACACCTTAACTTACAAAATGTGTATGTACCTGAATAAACCAGATTTAAATATATTTGATAAGACAAGGGACATGTGTCCATAGGATTGGTGGAAAAGGAATTAACGTATTAGTTTCTTACATTTTATGATTAATGTTCTTCTTTACACAAGATCCAAAATTCTAACTAAGATCATGAAAGGCATGTTGGATTAAATCTTTCCTTGCTATAAAGTATAGTCATTATATCTCAGCTAACTCTAACAAAATCCCTAATATCTATGCATGCCTGGAGCCAAAGTAGGTCAGCTTATGGGCTATTGCATTATATTTTATTATTTAAACTTTAAGTGATTAGTTTAGCACTTAAAAGCTTTGGAAAGAATTAGGTTACTGTTCTTCTCTTTATCCATAAGCAAACTGACATGCAGATGGACACTGAGCAGACTTGTTTCATGTTACTCTCAAGTCTTTCCCCAGAAGTTAAGGGTTGTCATTTTTTTCCTAGTTGTTAATTTCAGCATTAGATTCCAACGTGTGGAAAATACACCTGTGATGAAGGCATCCTTTTTGATTTTGAAGACAAGGACAGATTTTGCCTACAGTCTCAGAAACAGACTTAAAAAACACATGTTAAGTAAAGGGGAGGAAAAAAAAAGCTGCTACTTGTGCATATACCTGGATTTAGGTAACAGAAACCAAAAGGGAAGTAACATGATCCCAGAAAAATCAAAAGGATTTTATTCATTGGGGAGGGTTCTTTTTCTCGTACATACAAGGAATGCTTCAGTAATAAATGGATATGACTAAATTAATTACAAGTTTTGCTACTTTCTTTTTTAATTCATGCTCATAAAATACAGAAAATCTTGTAATTGAATTATATACTGTGTTATATAGCTTGAGTACTGTTAGGAAGGTATGTTCTGTTATTTGATTTTCTTAGGGGTCCACTAAGGTTTGTAGTCCTTTAATTTGTTAGATTTTTCTTTCACAGCTTCATTTTAATTTATGCATCATGATGAATGTGACTAAGTTATCAGATAAAGGCGTATGGGAATTTTAATACACATCTCACTGGGATAAGTTCATAGCTGAACTTTATGCCCAGTACTGCACTGATGGCAGACTTGAACATTACCAGAACCATTATTCACTGTACCGCATTAGGATGTGTGCTGTCAGCAATAGTGAGGAAAATATAGAGGTACAGGGCTTTTTATTTTAGAAATTATTAGAATATTTATAGCCTTTGAAAAGCAGCTTAATTCTTTTCCTCAAACATAGTGCTTAGCATTTATTTATCAACCTCCGTCTTCTGTGTTGTAGAAATAAGTTGTGGAAGTAGGTGTAAAAGTTGCTAGAGTTCTGAAAACCTCTGAACTGAAACAGATATGTTCGAGGCATTTTAACAGAAAATAGGGACAAAATGAAATGGCCAGGAAGAACAGAGTGCACTGACACTACATGTTGACCTAACAGAAGCTCTTGTGGACTGCACCTACAGTGTACCTGGTTATGTGCAACACAATCACATCAGCCCTTTTAATATAACAGGAAGCAAGCGCCTGTTTTGTCTCAGTCTCTGCTGGGAGCTGAATCAGTGGCTAAACCCATGTGAGTACACCAATTTGGACAGAGACGTGCAGAAAAAAATCATTTGCCATTTTCAGTTGCATAAGGGAAGTGACCAAACCAGGACACCAAAGCCATCTCAGAATTAACAGGATCCAATACTACTTCGCCTCATGTTTTCATGCCACTATGATGGTTAATTTTAATAGTGGAAATGTTCAATTTCTTAAAAGATCAACTTAGACATTAGGAGAATGTTGCTTTTATTTGTTGCTTTCCTTATATCATGCATTGAGAGTATAGAGAGTATCTCAAAGTGGTGGTTTGTTGGGGGTCTTTTTCCTATTATGTTACAACATCCTGGCTTGTATCAGAAATGGTGTGACCAGCAGGACTAGGGAGGTGATTGTTCCCCTATACTCAGCTCTATAGAGGCCGCACCTTGAGTACTGTGTTCAGTTTTGGGCCCCTCACTATAAGAAGGACATTGAGTGGCTGAGTGTGTCCAGAAAAGAGCATTGAATCTGGGGAAGGGTCTGGAGCACAAGGCTGATGAGGAGCAGCTGAGGGAACTGGAGTTGTTTAGTCTGGAGAAGAGGAGGCTGAGGGGAGACCTCATTGCTCTCTACAACTACCTGAAAGGAGGGGTTAGCGAGGCAGGGGTCAGTCTCTTCTCCCGGGTAACAGTGATAGGATGAGCGGTAATGGCCTCAAGTTGTGCCAGGGGAGGTTTAGATTAGGTATTAGGAAAAAAAATTTCACTGAAAGGGTTGTTAGGCATTGGAACAGGCTGCCCAGGGCAGTGGTGGAGTCCCCATCCCTGGAGGTATTTAAGAGACGTGTAGATGAGGTGCTGAGGGACATGGTTTAGTGGTGAATTGGCAGTGTTAGATTAATGGTTGGACTTGTTGATCTTAGAGGTCTCTTCCAACCAAGGCTGTTCTGTGATTCTGTGATTATATTTACATTAGGAATAGCTACATTTTCTTAAAATTTTACTGTACTCATTTCTGGTCATTCTGCCAGTTATCAATATCTGAACAGTAATTTTTTCTGGCCATCTATCTTAAACACTTCTATTTCTTCCTCAGATGCAAAGAGGTTATTACTTAAAACATAATAAGATTAGTTATAAACTAAATCTAGATTTGGTTATTGTGAGGGAATAAACAAAGAATGAATTACTTCTGTCTTTACTTTGAGATATAAATTTCTGAAACCCATTTCTTATTTTGTATAAAAGACAGTCTTATCTGAACAGTTATTACTTGATAAATATGTGCAAAATTATTGTTTTAAAATACCTTCTCTAATCATGAGGTAATATGAAAATATTTTCTTTTTGTGTCCTAGTCAGAAACATTTTTGGTGGATAACAAAATCCAGATAATACTGGTAACTTTACTGGTAACTTCTGGCTAGTCTTGATCTATAGCTCTCATTGAGTCAAGTGTGAAGAAAAATGGTTCGATACTGTAAAAGTAATTAAGACCTTTATCTGAAAACCAGTTATATATGTGCTTAATTTAATGCATGTAAATAATCCAATTGACTTAAATGGGAATATTCAAAAGCATTAAGTTAAGCACAGTTTTCAGGATCAGGAAGTAAGATTGTGCAAGCAAGATTTTGTGTTGTGTAAAATTTCTATGGGTTTCCCATGTGTTTTGGGGACATAGAACAGGTTTTCTCTATACTAGGAGCATCCTAAATCCAAGCTATTCAATTTGTCATCTGTCACTTCTCTGATTATGCTGAACTCAAACATCTGAAACAAGTGTTTCAGCATCAAGATTCTCTCATTTCCAGGCCATTATAAATCCTTACTTTGATATGTGAAAACACAAACTTAGGACAGTGACAAACCAGCAACATATTCTGAGACAAGCTGTCGGACCCTCTTGAATCTATAGAAGTTTTGCTATTGACTGTATGGCTTTAATTTCTTGCCAGGTTCCCTGCTTCAGTACCCTATCAACTGTGTAACTGTCATTGTTATATAGGTAGAATGTGATAAGATACTTAAGTCTGTAATCCTCAGTTTCTGTACATAAATCATGGAAGAACGCTGTGTTTCAAACTCTTAATTGTATGGTTGTTTGGTTTTTTGTTTTTGTTTTTCTGAAAATGGTCTAGAATACAATAGCTTTCACATATTTTTACAGAGAGGAAAAGATTAAAAAATACAAGCCTTCTAGAGCATTCAGTGATAGGAAAGATTCCTTAAACCTTTTCTAAATATGCTATAAACTTGCAAATTTAATTATATTGTTTTGTTTTTTTCATGCATAATTGACAAGGTGACAATTAGCTACATGTTATGTTATCCTTTGCCTCAGGTATATAGCACTAAATTTGCATGCTGAGAAAATAAAAGGAGTGAAATAGTGTGTCAGAATTCAAAAAATCAAAACGAACAAAAAATGTGTTACTTTGGCTTCAGCTGTTCCTTTTGTATCCATTCCTACCTGTCAACCTAGGCATCTGCATTTAGTGCTAGTTAGTATACCTGATTTCTGCCTAGTATGTCGAAAGGAATCTTCATTTTGAGCAGTAAATAAGTAACAAACCTCTGTAAGGTTTAGAAAGCGAGTCACAGAAATGGCTGAAAAAACAGGAAAGTTGCAAAGTTGAGTTTGAATGCAAACTGTTTTCTTCCTTCCGTATCGTTTAGGTACTTCATTTGTATGACCATAGTGGCAGTCCAAGGCAGCAGCAGAATATTACCCCTTTCTAAACCTAAATTGCAAGCAACTGTCTCACTTTCTATAAATGAGTGAATTGTCACAAAGAAATTGAGACTTGGGGGAAAAATTGTTAAAATGAAAGTAAAAATATCCTCATTAGAGTCTACATGAAAATTTGTACATCAAAAGTATTTATGTGAAATCCTATGATGTCCTTATTCTGACCACAAAATTTATGGTTAGCTGGTAAAGAAACAGATATACAACATCCACCACAGGTGACCAAAATCTGAAAACAGAGAAATAGAAAGTGGAATATCCTTACATGCTTTTTAATATAGGATTAAGTTGTAATTAGGTAATCAAAAATATTGCATAAAATGTGTAATCCCAGGAGAATATACAAGGCCCTGATGTCTATCATCATTGATTTGAGCGTTGAGATGTGTCAAGGAAAGACAAGGTCATGCAGCCAATGCAATGAGGCAACATGCATAGTTATAGATTTAGAGCATGCTTGACTGTTATTTTCTTGATATTTCTATTAAGTATGGCAAGCACATCACATTCTACTGTATTGCTGCCTGAGTCATAGTATTCCTTGCATTCTGCCCTTATCAATAATACCTTTTTTTTTCTTACAGGAAACAGACCTAGAAATGTTTTCCTTAGGAATGCAAAACAATGCACTTGAAGACTACTTCTTCATTGTACTATATCTGGAAAAGCAAAAGATCAAAATAAAAAATACATATTATCCAATGAAACTTTGTAAGTGTAGATCTTTAAGCTTTGGGCTGTGCCTATTTGAGTTAATGCTAGTTTTATGTTCTATTTTAGTTTACATCATCAAGGTATGTTCTTTCCAGTAGAGTTGCTGGGAAAACTGATGCGTACACTTTTTCAGAAGGAAAGCTAGAGAAATTAGGACATTTGCCTATATAAATACACTATCGGAAGCAGAAAAAATAGTGCTTCTCTTTCTTTAGAAAGTAAATGTTGTGCATGAAAATTAAAAAGACTGTGTAGTTAATACAAACATTTTGTCTCTTCTCCCAGAAATTCTGGGGCTGGAGATGTGACTGAAATTTGTAGGGTGAAAGATTTTTAAAGCATTATCCACATGTCCTGATTTGTGGCATTGGTTGTCTGCAGAGTACAGATTTAAGAAAAGTTCCTTCTGTGGTGCTGCTTCATGTTGGCAAGGCAAGCACAAAGGGCAAGGCATGTCTGCTGCTGCCTCCACCTACTTGAGCAGAATACAATCACGTCCATGGTACTAGATCCATGGGCTCCAGATGCTACAACTGAACATCCACAGGAGCCTTTAACCAGTGGAATAAATTATCTGGGCTCTGTCTTTCAGTCCTCCCTGGACCTGCATGGTGGTAACCATAATTTCATCTACAATATTTATCTGGAAACAAATAAAGCATTTTAAGTTTTGTTATCTTGGAAGAACAAATGAAGATTTTAATTTTTTTTTTTTTAAATGCCATTCTTTCATGCTTCAGTTGTATCATTACAATTACCCAAACATGTAATAGTTAGATATAATAAATCACAGCTCATTATGCTGATAGAGACAGAAAACTGTACGAAAGGATGAGTCTATTTCAGGTAGTGAGAGGGTACTTTCACTGAAAGGCACCTTCAAGGAATACTTCAGGCAAAACCTAGAACCTTACTAAACACTGTCATCATTTGTTAATGGTCACATTTCCTCTTTTCCCATCTTCATATAAAAACTTAATTCCACAATGATGAGAATAAATAAGGAATAAATTCTTCATCTCCTTCTGTAAGGGGAAAAGCAGTATGCTTTAATTTAGACAAAACCACAAAATGGTGGTTCTTCTCTAAGCCTTCAGGCTAACAATGGAAAAGCTTGTGTTCCTGGAAGATCACCCTGAATTACAAGGAGATATATTTTTTTCTATTAATATTTTGAAAAATTGTAATTTTTTAAAATACTGCTGTTAGGCTAATATTTTTGTGAAATAATGATATTCTATTGGAAAACACTGACTGTTGTAGTCAGTACAGAACAACTCTATTCTGTACAACAGAAATTGTTGTACTGTTTGCTTTGATTGTGTTGAAATATTTTATTTTGATTTTATTTTTTTAAATACTGAATTTAAATATGAAAACCTTTATTGATATCTTTTGACACAATCAGCCTGAACAAATTCCAAATTTTGAGTTCTTGTCATCATTTTAATTAAACAAAATTTTGAAATCTTTTTCTAGTTCCAAGTGACAGCAACTATATATTTAAATAGAGCTCTGTATTATTCTAACTCTTTTTGAGAATAAGAGTAAAGAAATCTTCTAAAATGTAAAGATAATTTGAATTAAGTTACATAGAGACAGAATGCTCCAGTGGAAAATAAAGTACTGATTCTGAGAGGAAGTTGGTCTTTCCCACAATATTCCAAAATCTGCAGCCTGGTATCCTGCTATTTAAAAAAAATTAAAAAATTCTTGATAGTCTTAATCTAAAAACATTGTTAAAGATAGACCAACAAAGAATTCAGGTCATTTGCAGCATGTTAGCACCAGCAAATATGGGGTTTTTTTTTGTAAAAATAATTTTTATGCCCTTTATTTTCAGTTAAATATCAAGATGAAACAGCTGACCTCTTCTGACTCTTGATTATATTTTTTCCCCATTCCTTTCTTGAAGACATAGAGGTTCCATTTTCAGTGAATAGAAAATAAACTTGTAGTTTTATCCCTCATTAGGTATTAGCTTACTGGGAATTGCAATAGGAAGTCCTTTATTTTTGCTTGCTTGATTTCTAAATTATCAGAAGAGGAATAAAAACTGATAGCGTGAAAATTCTTTTGTAGGTTATCCTCTTTTGTTGTGTACACTTCTCCATGTTTTCCTGATGTTTGTTTATTTTCAAATAGAACTGATATAATATTTTCATCACCAACCTTATAAAAGACAAGATAGCATGTTCTGGAAAGCAGGGAACTTAAAAACACTCTTGCCTGAAATAGGAGAAAAAACAGTTAATTTCAGTCCTGATGACAGTATCTCGGCGAACAATAGTCTCCCAGAATTGACATGGAGAAGTAATGAATGAATGAAAGGAGAACTGAGTCACAGATGCACTTTGCAATCACTTTAGAACATCTACACTCTTCCAGCCAAAATACTATTAATACGTGTGTCAGCACAGTGAGTGAATCTCATAGTGTGAACGCATTGGAACAGTTCAGGAAAGAAAATGAAGAATATCCTCAGGGACAGACTTTTCTTTTTCTCTGAGAGACTCTTCATTATTCAGGCATTGTGATACTTTTCCTTTATTTGTGTAAAGATTAAATTGCACATGATTTCTAATGTTTCTGCTACTCCAGCTGTCATAGGTCGATGACCTTCATGGAAGTGAGATAATAGATACATCGTCTGTTGTTCAAGCAAGTGCTGTTCTTCCACAGCCCAGTACTTTTCTATTGTTATAAGTTGAAAGCAATTAAATAAAAATACAAGAAAAAGTTTCTAGAGTATCTTTAGTATTTCATATATGTCCTTATGTGACTGTCATTTAACATTTGTATGAGATATTATCTAATGCTATAATGACCTAGAAGCGTACACTGGAACTCTTCTACATGGTTGAGACAACAAATTAGTGAGAGATGTCTGTGTGTATTCAGTAATGTGTTTTCTGGGAAAGAGCCCTCTATTGTTTGAAATCTATAATCCAAAGACTTGCAACTGATGTGTTTGTCCTCATGTGTGTTACTATGACTAAGTCCTATCCAAATAATTTCATATTGCTTCACCTTCCAGTTGGGAAAAAAAAAGTCCCTATCTCCACATTGCAGTTATATTGCATAAAATCTATGTACTATACACACTTTAAAATTATTTGCATATAGAATAGAGACTATCATTTAACTTAAAAATAATCATTACTTATTAGTAGTTTTCAGTTTATCTGTCTACTATTATTTTTCAACAAATTTTCATCCCCTTAGCAATTTGAGCAACATTTATTTTTCATTAATGCCTTCCAAGCGGTCTAAGTGAACAAATCAATATTGTAGATGTATTTCCATGAATGTGAAGGATGTCTGACATGACACAGATACTTTACAGAATATTATTGAATCTTTCATAAGGCCAAGCTCCTACACAAGAAAATGCATTCTATAGTTTGTGTACCCCTTTATTTTTTTTTTTTTTTTTTTTTTCTGTTTTTAAGTCCACTTGTCAGTCATGTCCCCTGATTGCTCCCATCCTGAGCAATAGATTCCCCCAACTGTTTTGGAAAAGCCTTTAAAAAATGTGTTCTAAAATATGTGGTTTAATATATTAACTCTGTAGAATGAACTGTTAGCCTGTAAAGATTTTATAAATACTGAAACAGAGTGGGGTGGATACAGTTTTATTTGAAATTTTCCATAATCAGCTTCTTGGATAGCACGCTGCAAGTGATATATTGCTTTAGTTATGGCTATTGAAGAAAGGTCAACTTAAAACAGGATAAAGAAAATTGGGAAATGAATATATGGATACCCTAGAATTGTCTGTGAAAAAGGTAGAGAGATAAGGAAAATAATCACTCACATTTTTGATCCTAGCAAGAGCTTATAGAGTCTTTGAACTGTCACTACTACTTCATAGCCAAACATCCTACCCACAAAGCCCTGTTTCTTTTCAAATATCTGCTGTCTTGTAAAGCATGTTACAGCATGAGAAGGCGCAACTAGTGTCCTAATATTGGCTGTGTGTAAACCAGCATACACCTTTGTTTACTATTACTCACCATTTATATCATTTTAGTCAGAAGATGTGGAAGTTACTAAACTGCTCTGTTTATATTAACCTTTTTTAAACCTGTTTTTGTTTAAATTAGTCTCTAACAACAAAAAATGGTAGCTCTTTGCATGATGATTGTGCAGAGGGATTCCTGAGCCCAGAGACCCCCCTCACTCGCAGCCTGAGCCCCAGCGGCTCCAGGAGGTCCATGACAGCCAAGCAGGCACAGCAGAGGCATGGCCAGGAGCCGCGCGGGAGATTTTTAAACGCCCCTGGGGAGCGTGAGCAAACAGGGGTGTGGCACAGCAGTGGGGCACGGCACAACAGTAAGGTGTGGCAGGGCAGTTTGCACGGGGCAGTTCGCACGAGAAGGGCGTGCGTGGAAGGCGCCAAGGAGCTGCAAACTAGAAGAGGGGAGCAAGGAGCTGAGGTGTTAAGAACTGAGCAGGACCAGTGACGGCTGTGACCCGGGCAAAAGCTCCTGTAAGGAAGACAGTGGCTACTCAGACAGAGGTCCCGCGGAAGCACGCAGGTGTCCAGGTCTCTGGCTGCAGAGAGTGCCGAGGCCTGGCACTGCTAGCGGAGAGTGACAGGGATAACACCTATGTCCAGTGTGAGCAGGTGAATGATCTGCTTAGCCTGGTGGTTGAGCTAAAGGAGAAGGTAGAAAGACTGAGGTCAATAAGGGAGTGTGAGAGGGAGATAGACTGGTGGCGTCAGGCCCTACCATCCTTGAGATAGGGCAGCAGGTGGAGGCTCTGCTAGAAAGAGAGGATCCCCTCCTCCCTTGCCATCAGGTACAAGGAGAGGGCCTACGAGATGACGGGGAATGGAAACAGGTCCCTGCTCGGCGAGGCAGGCGAATCCCCTCCCGGCCTCCCTCCCCTTCCCGGTTACCTTTGCAGAACAGGTATGGGGATCTGGAAACTGGGGGACAAACATATGACAATGGAGATGCAAGTCCATCAGGGGAGCCATCCAAGGTAAGTCGGTCTCCCCCACACATTAGGACCAGCTCCAGAAAGACAAAAAGGACAGTAATTGTAGTAGGTGACTCCCTTCTGAGAGAAACCGAGGCCCCCATATGCTGGCCAGATCCACTCCACAGGGAAGTCTGCTGCCTCCCTGGGGCCAGGGTCAGGGATATCACTAGGAAACTCTCTGGTTTGGTACAGCTGACAGACTACTACCCACTGTTGGTTATTCAGGTTGGTAGTGATGATGTTTCAGAGAGGACCCTGAAAGCAATTAAAAAACACTTCAGGGTCCTGGGGAAATCACTTGAGGGCTCGGGAGCCCAGGTGGTGTTCTCTTCAATTCCTTCAGTGGCAGGGAAGAATACTGACAGAGGAAGGCAGACCCCCCTGATGAAAATGTGGCTGAGAGGCAGGTGTCACAGACAGAATTTTGGGTTTTTTGAACATAGGCAGCTTTATGCTGTGCAGGGTCTGCAGGCAGCAGATGGAGTTCATCTGTCTGAAAGGGGGAAAAGAATCTTGGCGTACGAGCTGGGTGTGCTCATTGAAAGGGCTTTAAACTAGGTTCGAAGGGGGAAGGGGGTAAAACTGGGACCTCTATAGTTGAGCCTAAGGGTGGCAGGCCATGGTTGGGAATGAAGTCGTTAGCCCAGCTCAAGTGCATCTACTCTAATGCATGCAGCATGGGCAACAAACAGGAGGAGCTGGAAGCCATTGTGCAGCACAACAGCTACGACGTAGTCACCATCACGGAAACATGGTGGGATGACTCTGATGCGTGGAGTGCTGCAGTGGATGGCTATAAGCTCTACAAGCAGAATAGGCAGGGTAGAAAGGGCTGTGGGGTGGCGGTCTATATTAGGGAGTGTTTTGATTGCATGGAGGTCAACAAGTGTGATGGACCAGTTGAAAGTTTATGGGTAAAGTTGAGGAAGGCCAACAAGGTGGATATCTTGCTGGGAGTCTATTACAGACCACCTGACCAGGATGAAGAGGTTGATGAACTATTCTATAAACAACTGGTAGAAGCTGCAAAATTGCAAGCCCTTGTTCTTGTGGGGGACTTCAATTTACCAGACATCTGCTGGAAATATAACACAGCAGAGAGAAAACAGTCCAAGAAGTTCCTGGAGTGCACAGAAGATAACTTCCTGACTAAGCTGGTAAGTGAGCCCATCAGGGAAGATGCCTTGCTGGACCTGGTGTTCACAAACAGGGAAGGACTGCGAGGTGATGTGGTGGTCGGAGGCCATCTTGGGCTAAGCGACCATGAAATGATCCAGTTCTCGATCCTTAGCCAAGTTAGGAGGGGGGGCAGCAAAACTATCACCATGGACTTCCAAAGGGCAGACTTCAACCTGTTTAGAACAATGGTTGAGAAAGTCCCTTGGGGAACAGTCCTAGAGGGCAAAGGGGTCAAGGAAGGATGGACTTTTTTCGAGAAGAAACTCTTAGAGGTAGAGGAGCAGGCTGTCCCCATGTGTCGTAAGACGAACTGGCAGGGAAAATGACCGGCCTGGCTGAACAGGGAGCTTCTGCTGGGACTTAGGAGTTAAAGAGGAGAGTCTACCACCTCTGGAAGAAGGGGCAGGCTACTCAGGAAGAGTATAGGGATTTAGTTAGGTCATATAGAAAGACCACTTGGGGGGCAAAAGCTCAGCTAGAACTCAGCCTGGCCACTGCTGCAAGAGATAATAAGAAGAGTTTTTACAAATACATTAACAACAAAAAAAGAACCAGGGACAATCTCCATCCTTTATTGGATGCAAGGGGGAACATTGTTACCAAGGATGAGGAAAAAGCTGAGGTACTTAATGCCTTCTTTGCCTCAGTCTTTAACAGTCAGACCAGTTATCCTCATGGTATTCAGTCCCCTGAGCTGGAAGATTGGGATGGAGACCAGAATAATCCCCTCATAATCCAGGAAATAGTAGTGAAGGACCTGCTAAGTCAATTGGACACCCATAAGTCTATGGGGCTGGATGAGATCCACCCGAGAGTGCTGAGGGAGCTGGCAGAGGAACTTGCCAAGCTGCTCTCCATCATCTATCAGCAGTCCTGGTTAACGGGGGAGGTGCTGGATGTGACACCCATCTACAAGAAGGACAGGAAGGAGGATCCGGGGAACTCCAGGCCTGTCAGCCTGACCTTGGTACTGGGGAAGATTATGGAACAGTTCATCTTGGGGGTGATCATGCGGCAAGTGCAGGACAACAGGGTGATCAGGTCCAGCCAACATGGGTTCATGAAGGGCAAGTCCTGTTTAACCAACCTGATCTCCTTCTATGATCAGGTGACCCACCCAGTGGATGAGGGAAAAGCGGTGGATGTTGTCTACCTGGACTTCAGTAAGGCATTTGACACCGTGTCCCACAGCATTCTGCTGGAGAAGCTGGCGGCTCATGGCTTAGACAGGTGGACTCTTCACTGGGTTGAAAACTGGCTGGATGGCCGAGCCCAGAGAGTTGTGGTGAATGGAGTTAAATCCAGTTGGAGACCGGCCACAAGCGGTGTCCCTCAGGACTCAGTTTTGGGGCCAAGTGTTGTTTAATATCTTTATCAATGATCTGAATGAGGGGATCAAATGCACCCTCAGTTAGTTTGCAAATGACATGAAATTAAGTGGGTGTGTCGATCTGCTTGAGGGTAGGAAGGCTCTGCAGAGGGATTTGGACAGGCTGGAGTGATGGGCTGAGGTGAATTGTGTGAGGTTTAACAAGGGTAGGTGCCGAGTCATGCACTTCAGTCACAACAATCCCATGCAATGCTACAGGCTTGGGAAAGAGTGGCTGGAAAGCTGCCTGGCAGAAAAGGACCTGGGGGTGTTGGTCGACAGTCGTCTGAATATGAGCCAACAGTGTGCCCATGGCATCCTGGCCTGTATCAGAAACAGTGTGACCAGCAGGAGTAGGGAGGTGATCGTGCCCCTGTACTTGGCACTCGTGAGACCACACCTTGAGTACTGTGTCCAGTTCTAGGCACCGCAGGATAAGAAGGACATTGAGGTGCTGGAGCGAGTCCAGAGAAGGGCAATGAGGCTGGTGAGAGGTCTGGAAAACAGGCCTTATGGAGACCGGCTGAGGGAACTGGGGATGTTTAGTCTGGAGGAGACTGAGAGGAGACCTTATTGCTCTCTACAGCTACCTAAAAGGAGGTTGTAGTGAGGCTGGTGTTGGTCACTTCTCCCAAATTACTAATGATAGGACGAGAGGAAGTGGCCTGAAGTTATGTCAGGGGAAGTTTAGATCAGATATTAGGAAGAAGTTCTTTGCTGAGAGGGTGGTTAGGCACTGGAACAGGCTGCCCAGGGAAGTGGTGGAGTCGCTGTCCCTGGAGGTGTTTAAAAAATGCGTGGATGAAGCACTTGAGGCAGTGGTCTAGTGGTTAGGGAGATGTTGGGCTGAAGGTTGGACTTGATGATCCTAGAGGTCCTTTCCAACTATAGTGATTTTATGATTCAAAAATTCTATGAAGAGAATGAATTTCAGTTCAGATAAGAGTAGGAAGAGGAAACCTGTTGAGTTATGAAGTATGCAGCATATTTATATAGTTTATTCTTTTTTTAACAACTGTGCAATTACTATAGCAATCAATAATTCTATATAAGTACTCTCATGATTCCATATCCTGTTCATAGGAATACTAGATGCTGAATGTATCCTTTAGTAATAGTTTGAACTACTTGAATACCATTTTGCTACACCTACAGTTAAAGTATTATCTTAGCATTTTAGTATTTGATCTGGTATGATATTTTCATTAGATTTAGGCAATGTTGTGTATCTCTAAAACAGACTTGCTTTAGAGAAAAGTCTGAGTTCACATAAGTGTTTTGTTGATTGTAGGTGTTCCATTCTGTACACTTTAGACGGTGCAGGAGAGAATAGTGTTTTTGTTTATCAAATGCATAGTATAGAGTTGTGTACTGAATCAGTTGTCAGAACTATGTATAGAAAACTAGATCAATGTAATAATGGCAATAAAAAAGTGATCATGATTGATATTTATAGACAGAATATCTTGAATATAGCTGAGTATGTAGTGTTGCAAAGACAGGTGTCTGAGGAATACTCTTTGTACTTGATTCAACTCCAGGAAATAGGATTTGTGTTAAACTTCTACAAGTGGTCCCCAGGGCAAAATCCTTTACAGTGCCGCTGGGAGTCTATTTGGATGTGGCTTTTAGGCAACTGCTACTTCTTAAGTTGCTCTTCTGAGGAGTCTTTCAGTGGCAAACATGTTTACAAAGTGCCTAATTCAGAAACAGATGTACAGATTCTGTTTAACTATATTCATATCTCTGCAGCCTTTCTGGAAAACTTTTCACTTTCAACCTTGGAAATTTATCAGACTGATTGCTGAAACCCTCCTGTGCCTTTACATCTCATAAAAAAGCTGTCTAGTACCAATACTTTTCTACTGAATAAAAGCACTGAGCTCTTGTACGAAATCTATGACTGGCAGAGATGCAATAAAGTGACTCAGCCAAACCTTAGTATTGGTATCTTATTCTACCTTTAAAAGTTTTTGATCCAGTGGGTGATGGAACTTGCAGGACTGTTGAGATTAATTTTATTTGAATGACATTCAGCTTCTTTACACTATAGAAAGTCAAGGGAACTTGACTGCACTGGCAATAACTTCCGTCTGTCTAATTTTTCCCAGTTCAAATTTATATGAAAGCGACTATTACATTTTATGTTGCTGAGACTTGCTTAATGTTGAATGACAAGATTTATTTCTTCACCAAGATAAAACAGAACATAATTTGCTATGTTATATAGGGTCTATGATGTCAGCAGTTTATACTTATAGTATTGACCCTGGCCGTCTGCCAGTTGCCCACCCAACCACTCTCCCACTACCCCTCCTCAACAGGACAGGAGGAGAAAATAAGATGGAAAAGTTTGTGAGTCAAGAAAAAGACAGATCACTCTACAGTACTCATCAAAGACAAAACAGATTTGACTGCCCAATATCCTAAGATACTTAGAACTATTTTTCTAATTTTTATGGTGTGTATATACATATTTTTTCATGACTAACTAGGTAAATAATATCCTTAAAGATTTAAAAATCCTTATAATAGCTGGCAGTTCGGGATAAAGATTGTACTTTTGTTAATACCTATACCAAAAATTCTTGCCTAGGTAGGACCTTCTGTGTATGTTTTTGCCTCTTATGCATTCAGGGAGCATGGGATTTAGTAACTGAATAGACAATAAATATATGAAGACAATGTTAGACATACTTAAACAGGACTTAAAGCCATCTTCATGCTCACCTTCTGCTATCCTGCCAACAGTACTTTACAATATAATTTCCAGGCCTGGAAAATGTCCTGAATCTCAAGGACTACTGCCTTTATCCATAGACTCTAGTCTCTTCTTGTCCTGGATATAGAGGAATGCAACAAATGTTTCATCTGGAAATGATAAAAAATAATAGGAGGTGCATGACTATTTTCCCCTCACCCCACTCCCTCTGTTGTTTCCATCTACCTTCAAAAGCTGTTGTCAGCTCTCACCCGTTCACCATATCCCTCCCATGCTTTGGAGTATTCCTCCCTTGAATTTTTTCCACTTCTAGGACCTGCATAGGCTGGATCCTGTGTGGATTTACACTGGATATGCATAAAAACATACACTACTTCCTCCGTCTGCACTTCTACCAGTTACTTTCTTCCTAAACCAAAATACCTTCAGAAGGATTAATCCTCCTTGAGTGGCCTGTGAATGAAACGTGGATTTTGCCTTAATTACTCTTACGGATCACATATCTCCTGGTCTTGCTAACACATGAAGGTCAGTTTTCTCCTTATTGTCTGTTACAGAATTGCGCTGGTTTGTAGTCGCTCGTAGATAATCTTGGATGCACACTGTGTTTTCATGGTTTTAAACTTGCTTTGCAGAATCCTAAATAGCTGTACCATGTATAATGACCATTTTAGTGTCTGACAGTAATATAAAGTGGAGGCCTAGGCTGAGCAACAAGGGTACCCTCTGGAGCAGGATGATCTCTAGTCCAGCCAGCTCTGCAATGTCTTGCCACTGAGATCCATCTATGACTCTTCAGAGGAAACAGTGGGATTCCATGTACAGTACTGTAACTTCGCTACTGGTTTCTGTAACCTATTTTTCATTCTTCAGCACTGGATCACACACCTCTTTCTTTCCTGTTTCTTAATTATCTGCTTCTAATGATGCAACTTTGTCTTCTTGTCCTTCTATAAGCAAATTATACTCTGCTACTAACTCTACTTTACTAACTAAATTACTTTTCCTTAAACTCTTGGTACAAACCCTTAAAACACAGCTTTCACTTAACAGATGGTAGTGTATTTCCTTTACAAAAGCCACACCTGTTTATCTGCATTATGGAGGACCTAATTTATTTTTCTTGATCATTCTGCTATCTCTGACAGGATAATTCTTCCTCCTATACAGATCTTTACCTTTTTCTCTTCTTCACATGTTGGTTTAATGTTTGACAGTTACCTCTTCTTTATGCTAAAAAACTGTCTCCAGACTGTTCTGTTTTCTCTTGAACTTCTAACTTCCACATCTGCCTGCTATGATGTCTCTGTTAATGGTGAAATAATTTTCTATCCTGTCCTTGTTTCTCTAAATGTAACTTTCAATTATTGATTTTAGAAATGATATCATGGTGTCAGA
The DNA here is from genome assembly GCA_028020825.1 of Podargus strigoides. NCBI lineage: Eukaryota > Metazoa > Chordata > Aves > Caprimulgiformes > Podargidae > Podargus > Podargus strigoides. The sequence continues at coordinate 76,593,777 of CM051620.1, forward strand.
AGAAACTCGCAATTCTTTATGGCAATGTGAATGCTCACCATATAGGATCTGTAACTTGAAAGCAATAATTACGCACTTTGATTATTTATTAAACAATTAATTTATCCATCAGCTTCACTAATATTGTATATGAGAATAATTTTTGTTTGTGCACCTATTTTAGAAATGGTATCCTAAAGTATGAGCTGATGCTATCCTATTTAGTAAGCCAAAGATAAGCTTAAATTATATTTTATATTATTATGTTTTTTCATACAGGTCAATTTTATTTGAAAGTTCTGTTAAGATAAGGATTAATCTCTCACTTGTCACTTCACAAATATTCTAAGAGCCTTGATGAGTTAAACCAAAGAAGTAACTGTTCCACTATATCTGGCTTGACTTACTTTTTTAGCTGACCCTTCTTTGTGTCTCTTTTTCATTTACAAACATTGCATTTTTTACACCATGTTCAGATGTAATAGTTCAAATTATCAGTATGGTGCCATCATCATGCTATAAGCTCAAAATATCAAAACCAGATGCTTATGGATTCTCTAATTTCATACGAGCCCCTTTCATCTGAAGAAGCTTTAGCAAAAAGTAAAATTTTACTGTCTCATTTTAAGACATCATTACTGGAGTTGAAGCTTCAAGCATTTGTATTCCTAAAGATTTATTTATATTAATCCTTTAAATATATAAGAATATTTCAATTTTGGTTTGAGTGTCTGTTGCTAGTACCAGATTCAAAAACCACTTTGTGCATCTGTGTCAGTTCTACAGAGATTGCTTCATTATCATTACAATACTAGCTGTCGACAGTACACTGTATGACACCATCTTTATGTTGGCAAATTACTCTAGTCTTTTCACATAGCTGGATGACAAATCCCAAATTATCATGGGTTGATTTCATAACTTGTCCTTCTTTAGGCATGTTATTGCCTACATGTGCTGCGGGGACAAATCCTGCATTGGCAGGGAGATGGAGCTTTGACTTAATATAGTTCTTTAATTCCTGCATACATGTTAAGTTCCTAGAGAAATGGAAAGAGGCTGTTGATAGGAGAGGAAGTCCAGTCCTGGGATCAAAATTATTTATGACTTAGAATTAAGTAATATTCGTGCAGTAGTAGTTTTCTGTATTTTCTTCATATGTTGTATGTTATTCTTCAAAATGTGTGGGGCTTTGGAAGAGGATGTTTTTATGTAGTGGTTTTCCTTTTACGGTCTACCGCCAGCCTGCAAAGCCCATGCAGTCAATAAGGGGCAATGGGAATTCTATAACTGTCATTAACTGGAGTGTTTATTAATTCTCAATTAGAGTGCTAATCAGTCTTACCTGTGCAAACTCATTGAAAGGAATGGGGTGATCCAGGTGTCATCGAGGTATATGACTTATGTGAGATCACAAACATTTCTTCGAGGGAGTAATTTGACAAGCATAGGCAATCCTGTGCAAAATTTAACCCATATTAACTTTAAGACCCAAGTGTGAGTTGTCAGTTAAGGCTATGGATATTGCTGTAATCATTTGGGTACAAATAGCTTGGTATTTTAGAGTCGTTATTCCATATGGGAACTTTTTTTTAAAGATACAAGATGCTTTGTGCTTATAAGAACAAGCTGATGCGCTCTCCAAGATCTCATAGGAAAACATATTTTCCTTTGCATCTCTAAAAGAACAGAGAGGAAAATTACTAGTTATCAATAGGCCATCAAAATTTCCATATGTGAAAGCTGTTAGAGAATCAGGGCAACACACTTGACCTCACTAGGGCCAATGCACACTTTTTTTTTATTGTGAAAATATCTGTTTTTATTGCACAACATTACTTTGGTTACTGTTGCATGTTGATGGGTGGCTGCTGTTCCATCTCTTACCACTATCAGTGGAGAAAGCTTTTTTATACAATTTAAACATACACATATATTAGTCTTTGAAACAATTAGAAGAAAATAGAGACTTAAATTGTATTTTATACAAAGGTACAATCATTTCTATAGGTAGGAGAAAAAACAAAATCCTTTTACCACTGGTCACAAAAAAAAAAAAAAAAAAAGAAAACTTTTCTAAGAAAGAGTTTTGCTTGATTGAATACTTAATGTAAACACTAAGGTCTGAATTAAGACATTTAAAATGTTACTGTATTCCTTCTCAGCTTGTACCTACCTTCAGCTTGCATCAGCTTTATGCTTCTGTTTTTTTGACATTAAAAACATTTATTGTGTGCTCTATAGCTTTGCAAGTCAAGTCACAGGCAAGTTTCTCAGCTGGCAAATATCACTTGTTGCACTTAAACATTGGCATTAGCTCAAATCATACTGTAGTAGGATGTATTCTGTGTTGTTTGGAAACAAATCAAAGACTTCCCAAACCACAGAAGTAACCAGGAAACATTCTCTAGAAATTGCACCTCTTTCCTAAAGGAACTCCACATAATGCTGTGAAACTTGAAAGTTCATTTTTTTTTTTCCCCTTAGCAAACATTAGAATTGTACCACAGGAATGCTTTCTTATTTTATTCTAACATAGTTTCAGATGTTGAGAAAACAGAGAGACTGTTAATCAGTATTCTTGTAAGTCAAATCAGGCATTTAAAGGATGAATTTGAAACACACATTTTGCCTCCTAATCTCAGTCATGTTCCGTGCTTCTCATGTACATGACAATACTGTGAAACTGACAATGGGATCAGTAAAGGAGAGATATAACTGAAACTGATCCGATAGACAATAGTAAGAGAAGCAGTGCTGATATTATACATCATTAAGTATTCCAGCATTGCACCAGTTCATGTTCTTTGCTCTTTCTCCGTTTTTTAAATTTGTTTATTTGTTTGTTCCATATCTTAAATTTTCTTCTCTGCCTTCTTTTTTTCCTTAAACTTTCTGCCTCAAATCCACGTTACCTTATTTTCATTCTGGAATCATTGGAAAGTATGTAGCTAGAGTAAATCTTTACAGTTTCACCAAATTCTTTGCTTGTAAAAAAAACACTCCCCTCTTTTCTACGGCTTCAATTGATATGCAAAATTTGAACTTGTCTAGCTCAACTAATAAATAAACTGATTTGTTTAGCCCCATCTGTCTGAAAACACAAATTCACACTTACAAAAAAAAATATAGCTTGGCTTCTTGGCTGAACGCTACAGAGTCATTCACAATCCACTTAATCCAGATTTTTATTTGCCCTTAGACAGTAGCTTCCTTTTATTCTTAGGCACTTGGTATTTTACTTTCAGGCTTTTTGTAGTCTTGTTTTCCTGTGTATAGAGTGCTTAGCAGTTCCTCTCTGAATTAGCTATATCTGATACTAGCTCCAAGAGCTTACTTCATTATAGTTTATAATTTGATCCAAAGTCATCTGCTGAAAATAAGAGACTGAATTTGTACAAGAATATATGCACACATCTGGTCACTCACTCTTTAGTGAATTACAATGAAAATGCACCTCTTTCTTGCTCTGATAAAATGTGATGTGCTACAAGAGATATTTTTTTGTAATCGGTAATATGAATCTGATGCTTTTGCTTGCTAGTGTTTGTTGCTGCTCTCTCCTCTACAAGCATGTTTATCGAGGTCTACTGAAAGCCCAGAAGCCCATAGGTCAGAGAACAGCATTTTGATGGATTATGGGATTGTAACTGTCCCTGCCAGCTGACAGCTTTTATAGGCTGGGAGGATGAGCCTGTAAACCTTTATATAATTATTGTATTAAAGCCACTGTGCCTCTGTGTTGCTGGCGCTTGCTCAGGGATCAATGTGAAGATAATTTCAAAAATGAATAGTAAGTATTGATCGTCCCTTGGTGCAGCCTTATCAGTGGCTGAAGCAGACTACTGTAGATTATAACTTCAATGTCATTTATGATGATATGATACGTATTGCCGAGTAGCAATTTAAACAAAGGGCTGATTTAATTCACAATGGATTTTTGTAGCGTGATGGGTAATAAATCACAATCTGTGTAATTTTTAGAAATGAACACATGTTGGCAGTAGTTCAGGGCAGTTCCTAGGAGATCTGAAAATGACCAGGGAGGGCAAATATCAGCAGCGAACCCCTTCTGAATGATTGGCCCTTACTTGGTTCTGACATTCAGATGACCTTGGGGCCTCTGCTGGCAGCTGCTGGTTAATTTTCTTCACTGAGGACACAGTTTAACTTTCTATCTCTCTGCCAATTACCTGACATTTTCAACTTATCACCTTCTATTTTTTAAATTATTGGAGGCACATCCATATTTTGACACTTCTGTAGGCAAGTATTCGGTTTTTGCCTGCTGCCAAGACATCTCTCTGCCAAGCTGCTGTAATATCCCTTTTACTCAAGAAATTAATAGTTTACCTAACTATGAGGTGAAAAAGCACAGACGTTACATCGAAGATTACAAAGCTTCCTTTCAGTTTAGCAAGAAAATGTGTGTGTGTATATATAAAAAGCAAACGATACCTGAAAAATCCCCCAACCCAAAGTCATTATCTAAATGTGTATATAGCAATTGACAGGAAGTCCTTTAAGCGTACAATATATTTTAGTTCTTCTTCTCCTTGCTAGATTTTTTTTTTTTTTTAATCATCAAGATATATCTCTTCTGAAGTAATGTGAAGAGATTGGTTTCAACTGTGCAGAAATGGGTTGCCATTAAGCTTTCAGGTTGAACTGTCTCTTACGGTCTGTAAATACTTCATTAAGTGTTTTATGCAAGTCCTCATAGTCTTGCAAATTACTCTAAAAAAATGTGTCCCTAACAAGATATGAAATTCTAAAGCAAGGTAGGTTAGTTTGCTTTGTCTTAGTTTTATGGCTTTTGCTTTAATTCATAAGATAATCTTGCTTATATATTTCTTGTGAATTAAATTTTATGCATCATTTTAATAACTTTATAATTTCATTTCTACTGAAGTTCTGAATAAAAAGACATTTATGAGTTTAAGAGAAAACAAATAATAGGCTTATGAGGATCAGTCATGGCATATCAAAATGCTCAGAAACAATAAAAGACAATTATTAAATGTTAACTGCTTTAAAAACTTTTGAACTTTTTTTTTTAAAAAAATTGAAGAACAGTACAAGGAAATGATACATGTTGAGCACTGTGAGTTTTGAACATTATAGGAAGAATAAAGGATTAAAATGCCATCATCATGGAATGGAACTTTCTTTGGGAAAGCATTAAAGCATGTGTGTTATGCATGTAATTAAGTCTCATTAATGTAAGTCAGCTATGAGAATCCGCTTAAGTGCCTTCCTAGTAAAACATATTAAATTCAAGCCATAGTGATGTAGTTTACAATCAGATCTGGTCTGTACTAGGTTGTTTTGCAGAATTACTACAAGTGTGTGACCAAATAGTGTGTGGGTGGTTTTGGCACACTCCGTTCTGTGGTTATCAATATTAGAAATGTTTGCTGGCTTGCTTCTGGCACATAAAATGAGATTATGGAAAACCGGTGGTAAAGAAGCTACCATTTCCTGTAGAAACTGTGAGTAATTTTTTCTATTTCTTCCTTCATAAAAGCATCACCTCTGTTCTCTGAAGACTAATTGCTGCCTGGAACAGGAGAGATTCCAAGTTCAGTACCTCTTGCTGAAATACTGCTCTTGTGAATGATTCTTCTCTACAGAAGAGTGAATAGTTCCACATCTCTTCTAAGTGATATATTAAGTTGAGCATCTAGATAAGAAAAATTGTAGGAACTTGAAAATCTGTGTAGAAACAGAGGAACAGCTATCATAACTAGAGACAGCACATGAGGGCCTGAGGATGATACATTTGGACAAAGACAGTTTTTTACACACAACTTCCAAAGGGGTGCAGGGGAGGACATTTGCAGTACTTCGCAAGTCTTTAAAGCTGTCTCTACAGGAATCGGTGCAAAAATATGTGGATCTGTGTGCAGAAAGAATCAACTGTTACTGAAGACCCAATATTCATACCTATTTTGATGAGTTAATTTTATATCACTGATCTTGTCATGTGGACTGAAAAGTAGCAGCTGGAGAGCATTAAATTTCGTTTACTTGAGTTGCATCAGAAAAGAATCCGGTTGCATGGATTTTTACCACCCCACAATGCAAACCAAAGCACAATAACTGAAAGTAGTCAGGAGATTAACTTCAGAAGTGCATTGCCAAACTAAAACAGTAATGTAGATCTATCCAATGTCCTCCTAATGTCATCCCTCATTACATTCCACACTCTCATGGGCTGTGCTCATAACAGAATGCGGAACACAGGATATTTCTGCTCCTTGAGAATAAACATGACTTTCCTGTCAACACAAAGAAGTTGCTTTAATTCTTTCTATATTTGAATATAGTTCCTTTAGTGTAGCCCTGAAATTTGCAGAATTTTTCCTCATTTTACTCATTTAAAACCAGCCTCCTCACTAGGAGGTGTCCCGATTTTTCACTCCAATGGATTGTACTTGAGAAGAGAGAAGAGAGGTCCCTTAATGGCCTAATGTGACACATTAGAGATTGAGAAGAGTCTGTCTATTGAGGCAAAATAGCATTTCCCTTCTTCCGGAGTCCGTTGCTGTCCATGACTCTTGGTTTGGGCACATCGACACAGGATGCTGTGGCACTACTGCTGTCTCCCCAGGTAACTGACCACTGCAAAGTTCTGAGTGGCTGAGGAGAGGACCTGTACCAACAGTTCAAGCACTAAGTATATAATTCATTGCAAATGTATAATAGCATTAAAATATGAATATACATGAACTATAATGCTATATGACAACATGCAAATGTGTTACATTCTAGACATCGTTAAATCTGGTGGTTAAAATAGTCTTTTCCAGAAGTACTGATTTGATTAAATCTAAGCATTTTATTAGAATGGATGGACTTGTCATCAGTTTTTTTCATGGGAATTTTTAAAAAATAGATTGATTTTTTCAATCTTTTTTTTCCATAAACTCAACCTTTTCTTTCTTCTTTTTTTTTCTTTTTTTTTTTTTTTTTTAAAAAAAAAAAGAAACTCTCACACCTTTAAGTTCACCTCCTTAATTCTAAAGAGACTTATGCAGGATAGCCGATCATTTGCTTTGATGATAAATAGGAAATTATTTTCTCAGTATATCTAGCTCTCTTTCACTTTTCTTATTATTAAGAATTAATTATTTGGTAGATGATCACAGAATCACAGAATCATCTAGGTTGGAAAAGATCTTGAAGATCATCGAGTCTAGCCATTAACCATTGACAGTCCTCAACTACACCATATCCCTGAGTACTATACTGACAGAACTCTTAAACACTTCCAGGGATGGGGACTCCACCACTGCCCTGGGCAGCCCACTCCAATGTCTGACAACCTGTTCTGTGAAGAAATTCTTCCTTACATCCTGTCTAAACCTCCTGTGGTGCAACATGAGGCCAATACCTCTTGTCCTGCCACTTGTCACTTGGTTAAAGAGACTCATCCCCACCTCTCTACAACCTCCTTTGAGGGAGTTGTAGAGGGTGATGAGGTCTTGTCTCAGCCTTCTCTCCTCCAGAATACACAACCCCAGTTCCCTCAGCCACTCCTTGTAAGACTTGTGCTCAAGACCCGTCACCAACTTTGTTGCCCTTCTTTGGACATGCTCGAGTATTTCAATGACTTTTTTGTAGTGAGAGGCCCAAAACTGAACACAGTACTCCAGGTACGGCCTCACTAGAGCAGAGTACAGGGGAACAATCACCTCCCTGGTCCTGCTGGTCACACCATTTCTGATGCAAGCCAGGATTCCTTTGGCCTTGGCCACTTGGGCACACTGCTGGCTCCTGATCAGCCAGCTGTCAGTCAACACACCCAGGTCCCTCTCTGCCTGGCAGCTTTCCAGCCACTCCTCCCCAAGCCTGTAGCACTGCTGGGGGTTGTTGCAGCCAAAGTGCAGAACCCAGCATTTGGCCTTATTGAACCTCATACAGTTGGCCTTAGCCCATTGATCCAGCCTGTCCAGGTCCCTCTGCAGAGCTTCCATACCCTTGATCAGATCAACACTTCCACCCAGCTTGGTGTCGTCTGCAAAGTTACTGAGGGAGCACTCGATCCCCTCATCTAGGTCACTGATAAAGATGTTAAACAGGAGTGGCCCCAGTACTGAGCCCTGGGAAACACCACTGATGACCAGATGATTTATATGAATGTACAGATTGATTCTTTGATTATTCAGTCTTGATTCCAGGATAAACCTATTTGGATTAGAGACCTGGATTGAACTATGTCTTCTTTGTCATAGTCATGGTGAATGTACATTGTAATTATTATAGTTATCAGTATTTGAAACTAAGAAACTAATATGTTTTCCACAGATAGGCATTGCCCTCCAAAATGCACAAAGACACTGTGTATTTATTTTACTGGGATGTACACTGTGAGGAGTGTGCACTGTGAATGGGGACTTTTTATTACCTTTTCCATTTTCCAGAAGGGAGACAGGAGATAATAATATTATGATGTTAAAACTTTGATATGTAAAGCCAGTGTCAAAAAACCCACAAAATTTGAAATGATACGTGAGAATGAATTAATTTTGCCCTCAGTTTAATCTTTATGCAGTCGCAGAAGAATTTAGCTTGGATGGGACCTCCAGAGGCCACCCAGTCCTGCCTCCCGCTCAGAGCAGGTCCACTTGCAGCAGGTTGCTCAGGGTCGTGTCCAGGCCAGTTCTGAGCACTTCTGAGGGCAGATATGTCAGATCTCCTCTGTGTACCTGTGCCAGTGTCAACCACACTCATGGTGAGAAAAACTGCCCATGCTCAGAGTTTTACCTGTCATCTCTTGACCTGTCATCTCATACCTTTGAGAAGAGTCTGAGTCCACCTTCTCTGGACTCTCCCATTTGAAAATATTAGAAGGGTCTTCCTGACCCTTCTCTTCTCCACAAGCCCATAACCCTCAGCCTGTCACTTATGTCCCATACTGTGGCCCCCTGACTTCCTAGGTGGCCCTCCACTGAGCTCATTCCAGTATGACAGTGTCTTTCACAGAATCACAGAATAACTTTGGTTGGAAAAGACCTCTAAGATCATCAAGTCCGACGATTAACCTGACACTGCCAATTCACCACTAAACCATGTCCTTCAGCACCTCATCTACATGTTTCTTAAACACTTCCAGGGATGGGGACTCCACCACTGCCCTGAGCAGCCTGTTCCAATGCCTAACAACCCTTCAGTGAATTTTTTTTTTCCTAATATCCAATGTAATCCTCCTCTGGCACAACTTGAGGCCATTACCCCTTGTCCTATCACTGTTACCCGGGAGAAGAGACCAACCCCTGCCTCACTACAATGTCCTTTCAGGTAGTTGTAGAGAGCAATGAGGTCTCCCCTCAGCCTCCTATTCTCCAGAATAAACAACCTCAGTTCCCTCAGCCGCTCCTCATCAGAGTTGTGCTCCAGATCCTTCACCAGCTTTGTTGTTCTTCTTTGGATATGCTGAAGTATTTCAATGTCCTTTTTGTAGCGAGGGGTCCAAAACTGAACACAGTACTCCAGGTGCTGCCTCAGCAGAGCTGAGTACAGGGGAACAATCACCTCCCTAGTCCTGCTGGTCACACCATTTCTGATGTAAGCCAGGATGCCATTGGCCTTCTTGGCCCCCTGGGCACACTGCTGCGTCATATTCAGACGGCTGTCTACCAGCCTTTTCTGCCCGACAGCTTTCCAGCCACTCTTCCCCAAGCCTGTGGCGCTACATGGGGTTGTTGTGGCCAAAGTGCAGGATCCAGGAAACCTGTTTGGACATGGCATCCCTGAAGTGGTCTCACAAGTGGCATTTAGGGAGGAATATTAATCTTCTTCATCAAGTTAATTTATCTGTAGTAAAGTAATGTTATTCTGAACAGCCAAAATGGTTGGTATGGTTGCCTCAGTAACCACTGAGGTTCTGTCTTTCCTGTTCCTTTCTGAATTATCCTAAGATCCAAAGCATATCAGCCAACTAAATTGCCTTTACTTCTCCTCTATTGCCAGAGCAATGCTAAAAAGCAGAGAGACAAATGAGAAACATGAATCCAGGTTTCTTCATTCAGCCTGCCTTTCACCTGTCCACAGTATCTTGCTGCTCTGTTTTCCTTTGCTATCTTTTTCCTTAATAGATTTTTTTTCCCTGCAAAGCCCCCCACCCCCATTTTCATTTCTCCTAGCCAATGTCCCAAAAGATATAATTTTCTTACAACAGTAATTGATAAAATGGTCAGTATTTTGAAAATCCTTGGTATCCATGAATTTTGAAAAATCTCTGTTCTTTAGTGATTCTGGCCTTCTGAAGAAAAAGTGACCTCTGTATTTCTTAAAAGATCCATCTTTAATTAACTTTAACTTAAACTTATCGATTTACTTGTAAAATCCAAGATAATTTGTTCTGAAATTTAAGTGTGTGTCATTTCAGATAGGAGTTTCTTATGTATCCAAGTTAGCTGTAACTATGTAATGGAGAGTGGTGCTTCTTACAGAATGTTTTTTAAGCATCTTTGCTAAATGCCTGTTGACCTTTAACTACAGCATTGTGAATTCACCATGCAAGTTATTACATAACTTAATGAGGCCTTAAATTGGAAGATTTTAGAAGATTCTACTGTTTTTGGAAATACAGTAGGAAGCTGTTAAATGCGTAATTCTCCTTTACAGTGAATGGGGTTTGGTTGGTTTTTTTAATTGGAATTTTAAACAACTAACATAGCTACCTAAGATGGCTCCACTAGTTTGAAAGTACTATCCTTTATTAGCTAATATTGACTCTATCCATTGGAAGGATCAAATTTGTGAACTACTATCTTTCATACTGTCTAAAAAATTCCAACAATATTAAAAAAATAATTATACAGTATTTGAATGAATACTCTAGTTCCTTATATGTAAAGCTTTTGTAGGCCTTTTTGTTTAAGCATTCTTTTTTTTTTTTCAGTTGGGCAAAATGGGATTATGAAAATTGTTTTTAGATATTCTAGCAAAAAGATAAGATGGAAAGACAACAGACTTCTACCACTTTGTTCTTTGTACAGTCTCTATAGACTTAGGCAAACTCATAAATGGTTTGCATTTTGATCACATCCACTTTGTGCTCACTTTGTAAAGGTGACAGTGGTCATGTATTCCAGTTAGTCTTGCTGATCGAGGATAGAGTTGTGTGGGTATTCAATAAGTTAAACTGATTCGATGTGCAGATTCTTGTATAGTAAACGAGCAGAAAAAGTGCAAGACAACTAATTTTTTTTTTTTTTAAAGTGGCAAGTGATGAGAAATTTATATTTGTGTAGAGAGCATATGAATGTACTGTATAACTTTTCATACTGTTTTTCTGTGAGCAGCAGCTATTTGCTCACATTAGTCCTTCAAATTAACTAAATTAACTTCTAGATAGTACCTCTAGCAAAACAATGCTCTTGTCAAGTCCAAGACATCTGAATAGAGTAACTCTGCAATGCTCTATTCAGTCTTCATTCTTTTACACCTGTCTTTTTTGAAGAAATGAGACCTTAGCATCATTATGCAGGAAGATGAGCCATGCATTACAAATGAACAGTACTGCAAGCTTGGAAGTGTAAAAGAAGTTGCTTGCATCAGTTTAAATCCTCAGTGAAGATCTTACTGCACTTCTTAGAACAATATATCCTGCTGCCAGAGCATGAATAAACTAATTGTAGTTTAAGTAGTGCACTTTATAAAGAATTAACCTTCTTTGTATAAATGGAGCTGTGATTTATTAATAATCTCAGTCATTATTTGCTGTGGAATAAGTTGAGTACCACACTCATAAATCACCATCTCTATTGATATCAACAGTGAAATTACAATGTAATCAGTGTAGGACATGGAGCTTATGTGACTAAAACAAGTGTTCTTAAAATAATCAGTCAGGGCTCAGTTCATGAAGCCATATAAGGGGCCCTTCTCTATGCAACGTACTTTCTCACTTGCACAGTTGGTCCAGCAGAAGAGGAACCATAGGTAATTTTTTGTATGTAGTTCTGTGATAGCTCTCCTGAAACACTGAATCAAGTAGGATTTGGAGTAATATTTATTTCTCCCTAATCTCACTACCTATAGAACCTAATACGCAGGTATTTCAGAAGGTACAAACTAGTTTGCCAAATCATATCGTCAAACTTCCTGTCATTGAATGTATACTGGTTATCTGCATTTATGGTTTTATTTTGGGACAGGCTTTACAACACTCTGCCGTAGAATTACCAGCCTAACCAATGAGGGGAAGGGAGGGTAACCAAACTTCCAAATTTCAGTAAATGCATTGCCAAATTTGCATGTGAAAAATGTGGCAGTAACCATATTCACATCTGTTCAGTCCCAAGAGCCAACCACCCAACCCTGCTCTTCTGTAGACTGAGGTCTTATACCTATTCCTTGCTTTCTTTCGTTGCCATAACTTCCACCTCATATGTGTATCATCTTCTTAATACCATTTGTCAATGCTAAAGTAACTATCATGTATTCATTTAAAATCTGTTCTAAATACAGAGGGAGAGCTATAGTTATTTCTTTTGATGGGCTGTATAATAGAGCATATGTAAGTCCTGTGTTTAATCTTGATGGTGACTGCAGCAAATTTAATTCATAGACAGATCAACATGAAATTAACATGAAAAGATTCAAAGTTGAGAATACATCTGGTATTTTTTTGGCTTTATGGTCCTTTATGCCTTCAGTCTTGAAAAGTTCTACCTGAAGCTCTTCTGCACTGATACTGCTTGATAAATTTTTATATATTATATCCATTATATTTTAATGTAATTCTATTAATTGAGGGTAGAAAAATTCCCCTTGCTCAAAATTCTAGTTTTCCTAGAAAAGGGGCTAAACTGTTTATGGCTGTTCTTGAAAGAATACACTTAAGTGCACTCTGGAAATGTGCCCAGCAAAGTAAAAGAACTGATATCATGGCCTTTCTCCTCAGCCAAAAATCAGTGCCCGTAGCTTTTTGCTGCTGCAGAAACTGGATCACAGCTCAGGTCTGGGAGTCAGTAGCCTCGGCTCAGTGGATGGACGACACCTCACTCCACTGCTTCATAAACTACTTCCTCTGCTCTGCTTGTGGTTGTATCAAAAGGAGTGGAGTAGCTAATGTCTAAGAGGAGCTCCTGGGCAATTCCTAAGTGCCTGTCTCTGCAGGCATTTCTTCACTGCTGTTTGACCCCAGATCTGTCTCATCTAATCTGATGCAACTATAGGCTTGCCCCCAGACCACAGAATTGTCCCTTGCTACTCTTTCCTTCCTCCCAATAAGTTTTTTTGACCGATCTGTTGGTTAGTAGGTTTCACTGAGGCCACGAAAAAACCACCAGCATGAGGGAAGTGGATGTATGAGGAGTCACTTTGTCCATGAGAAAACTTCTATCTTTTCTCACCTGTTTTTAATACACCAGAGGCTCAAATAGGATAAGAAAGGGATGGATAGTTGGTTGGCTGTTCAGTAAGCTTCTCTCAGAGTGCTCGTGACTACTGTTATACAACAATGAGCATGAACAGCGTAAATCTTGTGACCAGCAGCCGCTTTTCTATATTTCTTCAGTAAAGTTTGTCTTCAAAGCACATCACACAAGCAGTGTCAGAAAAGGAGAGACAGGACCTGAAAGTGTTTGCATTTGTGAGAAAAAGAGGTTATGTTATTTTCTGACAGGAGGTTAATGAAGAAATCTGTTCACAACATGGCACCGAGTGTTTGGTAACAAACGATGACATGTACATGTACATGCAAATATTATATAACCACTGGTGACAAAAATAATCATACAGGGGACAAGAGCAATTTTTAAAGCCTTGTTGACAGAGCATAAACTACCTTGTTTTGAAAGGTACTAAATCTGTTCGGTGACACAGATATGGAAGGTGGAAAGAAGATTTGCTGTTTATGTTCACTGGTAGCAAGGATCAGGGAGGGGAAAATGAATTAAGGAGAAAGAAATAGCACCAAGGTATTCAGTTAATAACAGAAAAAACAAACTGAAATATAAAAAGGATGGAAATGAAGATCTATGAAAGAAAAATATGGACTAAGGAATGAAAAGAAAGAAGTCAAATACTTCTCCGTTATACTTATTTGACATACTTAGAAGAATTTATAAGAGAAGCGAGATAATACAAGCAATGAGCAAATAAATAAGATTTTAAATTGTTAAGTATGTCACATTGGAAAACTTCTGCTTTAAGTGTAAATTTGAGTTTTATTGATCTTATAAACGTTGTCTCTCATTGGGCCTCAAAGAAATCAGGAAAGGCTCTTGTGTGATATGTTGGCTGGTTGATGTCAAATTCTTTCTTGTGCTTTCAGTTGCCAATAGACCTTGCCTATCCAAACATTAAAGCAAGACAAGTGTAGTTCACTTGCAGCACAGTGAATAAGTTGATTTATCATAGAATGGAATCACAGAATGGTAAGGGTTGGAATGGACCTCCAAAGATCATCTAGTCCAACCCCCTTGCTAGAGCAGGATCCTAGAGTAGATCACACAGGAACACGTCCAGATGGGTTTTAAATGTCTCCAGAGACGGAGACTCCACCACCTCTCTGGGCAGTTCCAGTGCTTGGTCACCCTCACAGTAAAGAAGTGTTTCCTTATGTTAAGATTGAACCTCCTGTGTTCCGGTTTGTACCCATTTCCCCTTGTCCTGTCACTGGACACCACTGAGAAGAGTCTAGCCCCGTCATCCTGACAGCCACCCTTTAGATATTTATAAAAATTAATGAGATCCTCCCTCAGCCTCCTTTTCTCCAAGCTAAACAGACCCAGTTCCCTCAGCCTCTCCTCAGATGGGAGATGCTCCAGTCTCTTAATCATCTTAGGGGCCCTGCACTGGACTCTTTCCAGTAGCTCCATGTCCCTCTTGAACTGGGGAGCCCAGAACTAGACACAGCACTCCAGATGAGGCCTCACCAGGACAGAGTAGAGGGGGAGGAGAACCTCCCTTGACCTGTTGGCCACACTCCTCTTAATGCACCCCAGGATACCACTGGCCTTCTTGGCCATGAGGGCACATTGCTGACTCATGGTCAGCCTGTTGTCTACCAGGACTCCCAGGTCCTTTTCCCCAGAGCTGCTCTCCAGCAGCTCAGCCCCCAGCCTGTACTGATTGGGTTGTTCTTCCCCAGATGCAGGACTCTACACTTGCTCTTGCTGAATTTCATTAAGTTTCTCCCTGCCCAACTCTCCAGCCTGTCCAGGTCACACTGGATGGCAGCACAGCCCTCTGGCGTGTCAGCCACTCCTCCCAGCTTAGTACCATCAGCAAACTGGCTGAGGATACACTCTGTCCCTTCACGGAATCACATAATCACAGAATGTTAGGGATTGGAAGGGACCTCAAAAGATCATCTAGTCCAATCCCCCTGCCAGAGCAGGAACACCTACGTCAGGTCACACAGGAACATGTCCAGGCGGGTTTTGAATGTCTCCAGAGAAGGAGACTCCACAACCTCTCTGGGCAGCCTGTTCCAGTGTTCTGTTACCCTCACTGTGAAGAAGTTCTTCCTCACATTTATGCGGAACCTCCGATGTTCCAGCTTGTACCTGTTGCCCCTTGTCCTATCATTGGATGTCACTGAGAAGAGCCTGGCTCCATCCTCATGACACTCACCGTTTACATATTTATAAACATTAATGAGGTCACCCCTCAGTCTCCTCTTCTCCAAGCTAAAGAGACCCAGCTCCTTCAGCCTTTCCTCATAAGGAAAGGTCCAGGTCATTAATGAATATATTGAATAGGACTGGACCCAGTACCGACCCCTGGGGGACACCACTGGTCACAGGCCTCCAACTAGACTCTGCCCCACTGACCACTGCTCTCTGGGCTCTGTCCTTCAGCCAGTTCCCAGAACAAGCTGTTGCATCACCTTTCCAGGGATGGAGGTGAGGCTCACTGGCCTGTACTTACCCAGGTCCTCCTTCTTGCCCTTTTTATAGATTGGAGTGACATTGGCCTTCCTCCAGTCTTCAGTCTCCTCTCCTGTTCTCCAGGACTTTTCAAAGATGATGGAGAGCAGTCTAGTATTAACATCTGCCAGCTCCCTCAGCACTTGCGGGTGCATCCCATCAGGGCCCATGGATTTGTGGGTGTCCAGTTCACCTAACTTGTCCCTAACCCAATCCTCTCCAACCAGAGCACAGCCTTCCTCTCTCCTGACTTCTTCTGTGGTCTCTAAGGTCTGGGACTCCTGAGAGCCTGCCTTAGCAGTAAAGACCGAGGCAAAGAAGACATTCAGTAATTCCACCTTCTCTGTATCCTCCATCATCAGGGCACCCACTTCATTCAGCAGAGGGCCTACATTTCCTCCAGACTTCCTTTTGCCTCCAATGTATTTGAAGAATCCTTTCTTGTTATCCTTGACCTCCCTTGCTAGGTTTAATTCTAAGGAGGCCTTAGCTTTCCTTATTGCACCTCTGCATTCTCTGATCACATTCTTGTATTCCTCCCAAGTGGTCAGCCCCTTCTTCCATGTCCTGTAAATTTTCTTCTTCCACATGAGTTTATTTTGTAGCTCCCTGCTCAACCATGCAGGTCTCCTGGCTCCCTTACATGATTTCTTACTCTTTGGGATGCTACAATCCTGAGCTTGGAGGAAATGAAGCTTGAATATTGACCAGCTCTCTTGGGCCCCCTAACCATCCAGTGCCCTGTCCCACAGGATTTCTCCAAGCAGTTCCTTCAATAGGCCAAAGTTAGCCCTCCTGAAGTCCAGGGTAGTGATCCCTCTTGTTGCTCTGTTCATGATCTTGAACTCCACCATCTCATGGTCATTACAGCCAAGGCTGCCCCCTACCTTCACATCCTTGACCAGTTCCTCCTTGTTTATCAATACAAGGTCCAGCAGTGCTCCTCTTCTCGTTGGTTCCTTCACCACCTGTATCAGGAAGTTGTCTTCAATGCACTGCAGGAACCTCCTGGATTGTGCATGACTGGCTGTGTAGCCTTTCCAGCAAATGTCAGGGTCGTTGAAGTCCCCCATGAGAACCAGAGCCTGTGATTTTGAGGCCACTTCCAGTTGTCTGTAGAAGGCCTCATCAGCTTCCTCGTCCTGACCAGGTGGTCTATCATAGACAGCTGCAATGGTGTCTCCCATGTCAGCTTGCCCCTGAATTTTTACCCACAAATTCTCAACTCACTCATCAGCTACCCCTGGGAAAAGCTCAATACATTCTAATTGCTCCTTCACATAAAGAGCAACTCCACCTTCACGCTTTGTTGGTTTGTCTTTCCTGAAAAGCACATAGCCATCCATGACAGCATTCCAGTCATGTGAGCTATCCCACCATGTCTCTGTAATAGCAATAGCCCTTTGACCTCACGCAGATCTCTAGTTCCTCTCGTTTATTCCCCATGCTACGTGCGTTGGAGTAAAAGCAAATAAGAGAGAGAGTTGAGCTCACAGCTATCACCCTAGAAGGTGTAGGAAGACCAGGAACCTCAGATAGCCTCGTTTTACTCCCCTCCCCATTTGAACCTAGTTTAAAGCCCTCTAAATGGGCCCTGCCAACTCATGGGCCAAAATCCTTTAGCAGAATTCAGGTATTAGACAGCACCTTCAAGACAAAAGCATCTGGAAAGGCATCATCATTTTAAATCTAAGACCAAACTTCTAGTATTTCTTTCAGACAACTCACATCTGGAAAAAAGAATAGTATTTTCAAGTATGGGGGTTAATAAGGAAGCTCATTGTGCTAGCTATTGCATGATGTTATGAACAGTTCTTTTTAGTAATGATTTTGTAATACCCTTCATATCAATAGAAGACTGTACAATATGCACAATATGAAAAGTGATTTGGTTCTTTTTGCATATGTTACCCTTTCCAGTTATTTTCGCTTATTGCTTGTTTTGCTTTTTGAAGTGAAAAGCCTTAGTCCTTTTGTTGCATTTCTTCAGGAAAGGAATAGGGAAAATGTCAATGATAGTATTTTTTTAATCTCAAGATAATGTGAATGAATGTTTATGGCAGTCTATAGAGAATCATTTTTCCATTCTTTGTTCCTTGTTTAGCCTTCAAATGCAGTATTTATCAGTCTGCAGAGCAAAACTATGTGCATGCCATATCATTACTAGCTCAGGGGGAATCATTCGAACCAATGTAATTTACTCAATATTGGTCAGTTTGACTCCTGACCCTAGTCCCCTGACAGTGTATCCTTGGCAACCTCTGATGTGTGTTAAGTTAGGATGTGCTTATTGGTCTCATCTGTGACAGCTTGCTAAAGGCTACTTAACATAGCTTGGTCTTTTCAAAAGAAAATTAAAAATCCAATCATATACTGTATTCCAATCAGACTGGTATTTATACAAGCACAGAAACAATAACTTCTATTTTCAGTTCTGCAAACCTGATTTCCTATTTCAAGCAGAGAAAAGAGCTTTTGAAAGTAAGTTTTAGAAGTAAAAAATGATGTGTTGGAGCAATATTCAAAAGAAAAATAATGTGGAGATTGTCCAAACATGGGTTGTCTTTGTGAGACATTTGGGAAGTTTTTATGTTTCATTGCTACTTATATTCCTCAAAGGGGGAAGATGAGAACTGTTCGCCAGATATATACACCATTGCAAAGCTGTTTAGAGTATGTTAGTGTACATTAGAGAAGAACTTCCTCATTGATCTAGAAAAAAGTCCCCTGAATTGTTTTACTAGTTTCGTACCATTTGTCATTGTGAAAAGAAACAGTTGTACAACCAAGAACCTCATCATTTTTCCTATATGCTATGGAGCTGATGTAAAGCTCACAAAACATGGTGTTTAGTGTTTCAAGAAGAAGGGGACTTTGACCATGCATCTCATTATTTTTCACTTGCCAGTGGCTGGTGTGATCCAATTAACCACATCTAGTGAAGAAAAAATTTATCTAAAGCTGCATTAATATTTGACCAGACTGATCCAGATTTGTAGTGATGGAAATGACACCAAGGCTTACGGTCTGTGTGATCCTGAACTGAGCATGCAGCCACTGGGGCAGAGGACCCATCTGTTAACTTAGTACTCTTCTGTGCAGCTGTGTGCACCAGCATGGATACCCTATAGAGGGATGTGGTTTACACAGGAACCATCAACATCAAAAAATATAGAAACACAAACAAAAACCTTAAAAAAAGAGAGATAGGTTCTATGGTTTGTCAGAACAAATAGTTAGGAATTCTTTTAACTTCTGTTTAATTTTGTTAGAAATCTACTTCTTGAAAGCAACCTCTTCCAACAGTTACATAATCTTTTAGAAATCTATCATAAGTACTTTCATTAAAAGAGGATGTAAACACATGAGTTTACTGTGTGTACTATTTAGGTCCTGATTATACATTCATTGTTATCACTTAGAAATCAAGGATTCCTTGGAAGATTGTTAGAAAGCTGGGGATCTGCTGCAAATTCTCTGTCATTAAGTATATCTTATGAGTTTTCAGAATATTTGAGTAAATTATGTTATTAATTCTTTGGTTTTATTTTATATTTTCATTCCAAATCAGCAAATGAGGAAATACTTTAGGAAAAAAATGTTCTCTAAAGAGATGTAGCAAAGTGCTTCCAGGAAAGTGCTATTTAAACCAACACTCAGGAAAGCAGTGGTAACTTTATAGGGGTTATTATCGGTGTTGGGCGTTATGAGCTGAGGTTGCTGTTCGTTTCAAGTGCCTGTTTCTGCATTCATTAAGCATCATCCAGTACTTCAGTGAGCAATGATTCTCCACGCTGTCTTCAATGAGGCTGTACAGCACTAATGTATTACTAGAATGCTTTTTGGCTACTAACTGCAAATATTTGTCTGAGATTGTTTGTTAAAACTGGTTGTATTCATGTAGAAGTGAATTTTATCTAGGTAGACTTGATTAGACTACCTAGGCCACAGTCTGTGAAGCTTGAGATCTGAGATGTTGAGTGGGTTTTTTTTGGTATGTTTTTCTTGGTATAGTTTTTTCTTTTTTTGTTTTGTCATGGGTTTTTTTGAGAGCTATTTGGTTTGTTTGTTTTGGTTTTGTTTTTTTTTAAAAAAACCCCACACTTTTATTTCTATGTTCACTTGAAACTTCCAGTAAGCTTTCTTGGTCTCAATAGCTGTGCTGTCAAATCTTACATTTGCCTACAAGCTAAAATGCCTATTAGAATGTGTTTTCTTATTTTCAGGATAAAAACACACATTTGCTAAAAAGATCTAGAATTAACTTATGTTCAAGTACAGTACAAGTACAACAGAGGAAAGAGTCCTATCAGCACAAAAATTTGAGGAAAAGACCAGACTTCTGTATGGACCAAATATGTCTTTCAACAATACAAATTATAGTAGCAAGTTTGACATACCTGGCCAGCTAAAGCAGATTTATCACTGCATTACAAGGAAATGCTGAATCAGATCCAGAATGTGTAACGTATCACTGGCTCTCAATTTTGGGAACAGATACCAGATGGAATGCTGTATTTACTGCAATGTTTCAGTGTCAACCCTATGGGCTGCTTTGGTTAGTAAACACTAATTTTGCTCTTCTTAAAAATATTGGAAGATCATTGATTTGGCTCCTGGTTTTGGTTTTGCTTTGGGCAGAAACACTGTAGAATCTATGTGTTAAAGACTTTCAGAATATTTTAGTTTGCTTGTTGTTTTAACAAGGTATCTAAGATAATTTCTTAGTGACAGTGTCCTTAGTGACAGGATCAGGGGCAATGGGCACAAACTGGAACACAGAAGGTTCAAACTAAACATAAGGAAACACTTTACTGTGAGGGTGACAGCACTGGAACAGACTGCCCAGAGTGGTTGTAGAGTCTCCATCTCTGGAGATATTTAAAGCCCATCTGGATGTGTCTCTGTGTGATCTGCTCTAGGATCCTGCTCCAGCAAGGGGGTTGGACTAGATGGTCTTTGGAGGTCCCTTCCAACCACTACCACTCCGTGATTCTGTGATTCTCCTTATAAGGCTTATCATATACAAGCATAGGCTTGTAATAAGTGAAACTTATTACTGGGGGTTCACTCAATCCCCTCATCCAAATCATTGATAAAAACATTAAACAAGACTGGCCCCAGCACTGAGCCCTGGGGAACACCACTTGTGACTGGTCTCCAACTGGATTTAACTCCATTCACCACGACACTCTGGGCCCAGCCAGCCAGTTTTTAACTCAGCAAAGAGCACACCTGTCTGAGCCATGAGCCACCACCTTCTCTAGGAGAATGGTGTGGCAGACAGAGTCGAAGGCTTTACTAAAGTCCAGGTAAACAACATCCACAGCCTTCCCCTCATCCACCAAGCGAGTCACCTTGTCATAGAAGGAGTTATCATAGTCAGGCAGGACCTGCCCTTCATAAACCCATGCCAGCTGGGCCTGATCCCCTGGAGGTCCTGCACATCCTGTGTGATCACCCTCAAGATGATCTGCTCCATAACCTTCCTCGGTACCGAGGTCAGGCTGACAGGCCTGTAGTTCCCCAGATCCTCCTTCCAGCCCTTCTTGTAGATGGGCATCACACTGGCAAGCCTCCAGTCGTCTGGGACCTCCCCCGTTGACCAGGACTGATGGTACATGATGGAGAGTGGCTTGGTAAGCTCTTCTGCCAGGTCCCTCAGTACTCTTGGTTGGATCCCATCTGGCCCCATAGATCTGTGAGGGTCTAGGTGGTGTAGCAAGTCTGTAATTGCTTCGTCCCGGGGTTTTGGGGGGGGTTTAATCTGTTCCCCATCCTTGTCTTCCAGCTCAGGGGACTGAGTACTAGCTAAGGTATTTAAATAGCAGTTTAGTTCTAAAAATGTTGATTGTATAACAAAATATTATACACCTTTGGAGCACTAGTGTGAAATCTTATCATTATTCTAATAGGCTGAAGTGCTGGGGTCTGAACCCTGAGCCCTAAATTAAGATTGACATATGGGTGGTTCCCACAGCCCTTCAAAAGGAGGGGATGAGTTTGCCTTTTGTCTTTCCTCCAAGGTGTGGCCGGCCTTGCAGGAAAAGTCCTTGGGTAAATGAGTGCCAGGTGCCCTGTATTGGGTAAATGAGTGCCAGGTGTCCTGCTCTGGGGATAAAAGCTGGGACCACTTGCAGGAATGGTGGGGTGTTTATTTGTGGGGTGGATGTGCTTTGCAGAGTTTTCCTGTTGGGGAAGGATCTCCTGACTCTCCCTGCAACTGGGCTCTGGTCAGGTTTGGTGCCTGCAAATGCAGGCTCTGTGGGAACAGCATGGATATGCCTCTATGTTATCAGCCTCTTGGCTTGACTGTCTCCCATCTCTTCTATGGGAGACTTTGTTGCTTTGTTTGTTCCACCAGTTGCTACCTGTGTTGTATTGTTCCTGGGGTTGTTGAGGTTGATACCTATTATGTGTAACCTGATTGACTTGTTTGAGCCCCCAGTGATCACCCATGTACTGGCTCTTTCGTGTGCAATGGAATCTGTTTACTGGTTTCTTCTTCTGCTGGCTGTGTTCTTTATACTAGGCCTAGTAATTGGCAAAACATAGGGATACACCAAAATATGTACTCTCTTAATAAGTTTTGATGTTCTATGTTTTAAGGCATAAAACCCCCTGTTATTCAGTAAACAATTTCCATATGTAGGAAAAGAAATACAATACCTCATTTTTACAATACCAACCCAAACATTATATAAAATGGCTCAGATGCTGTTTTACTATCAGTAGAAAAGAAAAAGGGCAGCAGAACAGAGGGGAAGCATAGAATTGCCATGTATATGTTATAAGTACATAATTACATGTGTGCATGTAAAAAATATAGAAACTAACAGGAATCAATAACAACTGTCCTGAAATTTTAGTATTTTAATATAGATGCAATTTTACTAACTGAAATGCTGGCAAATTTTATCATTACAAACTATGATGGTTCTCTTGTAACCATTCTTATTTTATGTGCTATCTGTGTTTGTTTGGTTTTTGTAATACAGCATAAGACAGTCTTAAAATGTGAAGTAGATATAAATATGCCATGATTCCAGTCACACTTATGCTGTCTCATTTTTTGTTAATACAAATAATTAATTATATTTTACCCCAAACCCAAGGAATGTTTTTCACCCAAAGGATTAAACAAGGAATCGATTGGTTATTTTTAAATTGGGAAACATCTCAATCAATTTTTTATAGATGCAGTTCTTTATTATAAATAAAGACAAAGTATAAAAACTGATTCATTAAGGAAACCATCCAGCAATGCATGGTATCGAGTAATGTGTTTTAGTTGTAGCCTGTTTACCACCAAATCCCTCACTCTGCAATGGCTTCTTGTAGTCAACTTTATAAACATTGTTTCACTGACTTGAAGCTGTGGAAAGTCTTCGAGGACTACAAGTTACTAAGGGATAATGTGAACCCACTCACAGTATACGAATATTTCTTAATATATGCTTTGCTAATTTCTTTCAAGTTAAACCTCAGCCCTCCTACAGATATACTAAAAACCAAAGCTGAATTCATGATAGTAGTAAAAAAAATTGACCATTCTGCTTTTGATATTAGGTGGAGGATGAAAATAGTTAATTGTAGTCATATTTTCAGGGGTTATCTAGGATGATATGCAGCACAGACATGCCTGGTTCTGAAAACTGAGCATAATAAACAATTGTTTGATTACTTTATATGCAATATGTATGGGCTATAACTTTTTTCCCCTTTTTGTAGTATTTTCTACATGTTAAGGAGGGAGACAATGCTTGGCCAGTTGACTGGTGCATTTCAGACAAAAAGAGGCAACATATGAGCAGGGGTAAACATTGTCATCTCTTAGCAAAAAGGAAATACCAGCATGCAGATATTATATATGTAAAAGTGTGTCTAACTGATTTTACAAGAAAATAAAGACTGCTTTTAGCAAGTCCAATTTGTCTGAGAAGATTGAACTAGTGAGATTACCCTTTCATCAACACACACACATTATCTCTGTCTCACACACAGACACACATACAAAAACAAACTTGCAATGAGTGGGTACTTTATCAAGGCCTCCCTCCATCCTTCATTAAATGACAGAAAATTGCTCTTTGCTGAGTTTGTCAATGCAGCTTTCCCTCCCAGAAGCCCATTTGTTTCACATGCTAGCACAGAATATTGCAGGAATTTGCAGATTTTAAATGACAAATGTGTCAAAGTTTACCCAGTTCTGAATCATTATTTTCCTAGACTGACTACAAGGTACAGCAACTCCCGAAGCTGGACTGGAATTTTTATTTTAAGTAGATCTTGCTACTTCTGTAGTAAAACAGTATTGGACTGTGATCTTCTCCTGTTTGACACTGTCCCTAAAGGATTCTTTTGCTCCAAAAGCCTTTTCTGTATCTTACGTGATAGATGTAGCCATTCTAAACTAAAAGCACGAACAAAACAACAAATGCATTCCTTTACTGCGACTCCTCTTTTCTTTATTGAGTTTGTCAATTTATTAATTGCACTTACATGTAATGGAGATGAAAGGATGCTTTTTTTATAAGATAAAAACTTAACAGTTTGACACCATGAAAGGAAAACAGTTCTTTCTAGCACCTTTCAGGATAGAAGGCATTTGCAAATAGCAGCCACTGTGTTGCTTTGTTAGAGTAACACTTTGATGTGTAGGATTATAATCAATGTAAATTATTGAGTTTTGCTACTGTGCTATGTTGAAGGTATAATTTGTTGAAGGTATAATGTGTTACTTTGTGCAGCAATTATTTATTCATACCAAGAAATTAGCTACATAACATATTTTCCCTGAAATTCTATTTTAAAGCTCAATTTAAGAACATGTTTGTGCAGGTTGTGTCCAGATTTCTAGGTTTCAGCAAACACATACTAGGTCTCATTGCTGCATTTACATATGCTATGAATTTCAAACCAAACAAATGAAGAAGAGTTTTAGGACAGAGCCTGCAGCATGGCATGTCCTTTAATTGCCATTTACATAGCAGAGGAATCATTAATTTCTAATTCACCTATTATTCACTCTCTTCAGTATGCTGTGTCAATGTCAGTTTTGGGGCAGTGGAATAGATGTGGCTCTGCATTGCTTTTGCAACCTACTTTTGTGTGTGTGTTTTTCCTTTTCTTCCCTTAACACTTTTTTGACCTTAGTAGAATACAACTTTGATGTAGGCAGTTAAGGGCTCTTGTTTGGATATGATTTATGGTGCCACATTAACCCTTCATTGACCTAGAAATGCCCTAATATTAAAACAGTTTGACACACAGAAAATCAAAAGCCCTTTTATTGGAAGTGCTATTGTCCGCATCATAAGTTTCCCCAATGTGATGCCACTGTTACACCATCAATTTCCTACTGCTATTGAACACTGTATTGAAAAACTAATGGACAGAATCCTTTGTCATTTCTGTCCCAGTGACCAGCAAATAGCTCAGTGAAAGTCTTCCCTTTCATATCACTTCAGGCATTTCAGAATGACACATCAAAGGTACTTGCTTAGCATTTTGTTAAAGACAAGGATGGGTCGGATCCTGCTGGGCTCTGTGTTACACCTGCCATCAGCCAGCTCCCATTGATCTTGGCAGTAGCTGGAAGTCTGTGGTACTTCTGTGAGGCTCAGGCTAGAGCCCCTGTCGTGCGGTGTGACGATACCATTTTCAGGTTTGTTAAAAGTAGAAATAAATCCTTGTAGAAGATTTTCTAGAGTTTAGCAGTAAACAGTCGATAGAGCTTATGTATAAATTCAATCAGCTATAGCTATTATAAAGGCTTATTAATTTACAAATGAAATACTTTTCTGCAGCTGGGATAGTAGCCTATTGCTTTCTGTAGAGATTTTTAATGAATGTTTTCTATTTAAGCCTACAGCTTTTAGCATAATATTGAAAACCCTTAGTGCATTTTTTTTATAAAGCTGCTTAATTTTAGAGTGCTTTTCCCTACTGGAAATGAATATATTTCTATTTTCAATTTATGTTGTAACTGCTACGCCTTCTTAGTTGCACATTTGGCAACTAGGAGGTGCAGTTTTTAAGTAAATCTACTATATTTTTACAAAGTATTTTTAATATTGTTAGTGATCTTTGGTTCCTTGAGTTTGATACTCACTGAAATCCAGTCCTGAACAGAATACAGGAAAAGTTACTGAAGTTAAGGATACAAATATTACATATTCAGCAGTTAACCAACCTGTGCACTAGAGCAGTTGGTGGTTTTTTACTTATTTTTGTAGTAGACTGCTCTTACTTTTTGACCTGAATTTCTTCATTGCTGGCTACTGATACAGTAGAAAAAACAGCATTCTGTTCAGCTGACCTAAAATAACCATGACTTTGATTTGGCTTTGAGAGGTCTACTTAGTGCATAGGCTGAACAGGACATTTAGAAAATGGACTGGTGGCACCTTGAGCAGTGAGGAAAGGTGCCCGTTGGAGTCCAGAGCAAGCTCTTTATCTAATTTTTCTCCAATTGTGGCTACTCGTATACCCTAATACCTCTGTGCTCACAGACCTCCTACTGGTGAATTTTGAGTGGTATGCACTTGTATTACACTCTTCAGCTGTCTCAATGTTGTGCTCACTTTGCTATGAAAGGTATTATTTCTCATCACTGCAAAGTATACCTGCATTTGGAGACAGCGCACAGGTTTCTTTCCTCACTTAGCACAGTTCACTGTCAATTTCTGCAGGATTAACCTGAGCTGTATGGATGAATATCACGGTCTCTGAGTGTACGTGGGGGGTAGAGGTCTGCCATTAGATCTATGTACAATTACATTCCAAACATCCAGAATAACCAAAGTCAACAGACTGGATCTACGCTCATATAGCTGTGGAAAAAAACAGGAACCTACATTCTCCCTGTCTGCTCCGACTTCACAAGAAAGGGATTTCAAAACTCTGCAACTACTTATGGCCACGTCTGATTGAAATTCACAGGAGAATGAATGGCATACTTATAGATGGGATAAATGTGAAAGAGGATAATTAAAAAACCTTGTAAAACAGAAAACAGGTTTTGGCAGAGTCTTTGATAATCTGAAAGTTTATCCTAGGTGATGCTCACATTTGTGCCTCATAATTATGGAATATTTATACACTTTCAACTTTTATGGACACTGTGTAATAAAGTAAAAATACTCCCCCTCTAAATAAAAAAAAATAAACAGAAGCAGCTGATAAATGGTGTTCATATGTGATAGTAAAGTATCACAGCTAGAGAAAATAGAAAATTCAGTCTTTCCTCATTTTGTGAAACCAGTTTCAAAATTATAAATAAGCTTTTATAGTATCAGTACTACAAATATCTAAAGATTAAAAAATTCCTTGCTCTGTCAAATATTGCTTTCTTAGAGAATAATGTGTGATTATGTTTTTTGTGGACACTAATGTAGGTGCTGTCTGTGCAAACAGAAGAGGAAACAGACTAGATCCTCAGGCATAAATGTTAAAATTGGTCCTTGTAAGATTATAAGAACTCAAGTGTAATTCTTACTGTGTAAATGACAGCGAGGTAATTAGTAATACTAGAGACTGTCACTGATGACCTTTAGGGTCACAACCCAATGTACTTCTCCTTGTTTATTAGCTTAACACAAAGGATCATTATGATAATCTACATTTTTAAAAAACAAACTTTTCTTTAATGTTTTGCTAATACAGTCTTTCAGAAGAAATATTTGTGATACATAATTGACTGTAATCATAACTCAATTCTCTCGGAATTATGTTTAAACACCCTGTTAAAAAAAAAGTAATCCGTAGCTTCACATAATGCAGTGCATAAACCTCTGTACCTGCCTGTTAATTTCTATCAAAATAGTTATTTTGATTCTGCTAAGAAAGGTCTCAATTTATTACTAAGATAATTAATTCTTTGAAAAGTTAGTGTCTGTAAGTTTAATTTCTCTCCCATTTGTCTTTAGAATAGGCATCTTCTCCTTGTTTTACTGTACTAAGCTGCTTTGGCTATTTCATAAGGGCTGAGTATTTCACTAAGCTCTTGCAATATTGAAAGAATCTATATTCTGAGAATTTGAAAACATGTCAGCCCACCTAAATTACATATTGATCAGGTTTAATTGCATGCCACCCATCAGTATTAGGTTTGAAAATTCATAAAAGAGAAATAATGTACTCTTTGTGGATGATTACTTCTGGGGCATTTAAATGAATTCCATCACTTAACCCTCAGCTGAGACAGATTATTGAGCCTTGCAATCTAGCCAGTCAAAGTCCAATGCAGTAGAACAGCTGTTTTGTGACTATCAGAGAAAAGCAAAGAACAAACAATATAAATTTATATAGATTTTCTTTTAA
This sequence comes from Podargus strigoides, assembly GCA_028020825.1. Taxonomy (NCBI): domain Eukaryota; kingdom Metazoa; phylum Chordata; class Aves; order Caprimulgiformes; family Podargidae; genus Podargus; species Podargus strigoides. The sequence continues at coordinate 76,621,970 of CM051620.1, forward strand.
AGAAAATAGCAAAGTAAAATGCTAAATGTAAACATGCATTTTTCAATTGTTTCATGAATGTCTGTTCTTGTTTTGCTAAATAATGGTCTGCATTTTAAATTCTCATGTTCCATATGTAAATGCACATTGTAATTATGATTTCAAAATCAGAGAAGTGCTCTTGGGAAAATTATTATTCATGTGTTTCCACTGTAACTCTGCATTTGCTTATGTATCTGACACCACTTATCCTCACTTAAAAACTGGGAGTATGGGTTTTTATTCATATTCAATGCGGTTTATGGCAAAGAGTTTTCAAGGTTGTGTTCTTAAGAAAGTCAAACTGGTGGAGAAAAAGTGTTTATTATTAGTTTTCAGGATGTTATTTACTTTTAGAAATTATGCTTGTTGGTATCTGGTGGTTTTTAAGAAATTGTGCTTATGTATGTTTTTCTCTACAGAATATCAATACAGAGTAAAAAGGACCAGTTAAAATCATTGGGTTTGCTTGGATAATAGTTTAAAAGCTACATTTTATTTAGACACTTTGAGGTAATAAATATCTGTGAGCATAATTAACTGTCTTTTATTTAGGTCTGCTCCTTAGTGATGTCTTTTTAGGACCTTTCGTAATGTCCTCCTCTTAATGCTCAGTTTGGCCTTGAAAGTGATTTTAAGAGTTAAGATATGTTAAAAGTATTTTTCACTATTTTTCCGCATGTACTCATGAGATGGATGTCTCAATTTGTCTTAGATTTTCACCATTTTTTGTTCAAAATTTCATCATTTCATGTGGCCTAGGATTTAAGTTTTAACAAAAAGAGTAACCTGGTTTAGCAAACAGGAAAGTCTATGTCTGTGTAAGTGATCCTTTGATTTACCATGCACCTTGACTTACTGTCTAGTCTTCATAAACTATGGTTCTGACCCTGGGTAATATAAACATAGCTTCAAAAAGAGAATAGAAAAGCTCTGCTTTATTCACTCTGATTATTTAATGTCATATTATGTACATATTAAATATATGAGAATCATAGAATAGACTTGGTTGGAAAAGATCCCTAAGATCATCACGTCCAACCATTAACCCAGTACTGCCAATTTACCACTGCCCCATGTCCCTCAGCACCTCATCTACACGGCTCTGAAATCCCTCCAGGAACAGGGACTCTACCACTGCCCTGGGCAGCCTGGGCCAGTGCTGGGGAACCCTTTCAGTGAAGAAATTTTTCCTAATATCTAATCTAATCCTCCTCTGACACAACTTGAGGCCATTACCCCTCGTCCTATCACTAGTTACCCGGGAGAAGAGAACGACCCCTGCCTCGCTACACCCTCCTTCCAGGTAGTTGTAGAGGGCAATGAGGTCTCCCCTCAGTCTCCTCTTCTCCAGACTGAATACCTCCAGTTCCCTCAGCCACTTCTCATAAGACTTGTGCTGGAGACCCTTTGCCAGCTCCATTTCACTTCTTTGGACATGATCCATTTTTGCTATTGCTGTGGCCAACAAAGTTATGCAGTCTCTAGGAGTTAAAAAAAAAAAAGGTAGGTTTTTTTCCCCCATTATTTTTATATGAAAATTAGTCTGCAACTAAATTTGTAATGCAGGCATAAATATACATGTCAGTGTTGTGGTACTTAATCACTTAAATAGGTGATTGCAGATTGGAAACAAAAATTCTGTCTCATGCTTATAGTGCTTTTGATATGAAGCAGATTGACTACTTTGTTGAATCAATCAGAACGTGAGAGTTGCGCCAGTCTTTGCAAGTGGCTTGGCTTAATTTATATGTGTTTTTATAGTCATCAGAAAATAGAAAAAATGTTGTTTACTGTAGTTTTATTGTATTTTCCCCCATTTTTCTGGAGAGGAACTGATTATTAGGTCTTTTACAGACAGGGAGGCAAACTTTCTAACATCTCATCCTCATCCATCCTTTCATGTTTCTTTCTTAGCTGACTAAAGCTACTGTTAGTCAAAATAGAATAGGCTCAGTGTTTAGGTATCAAAAATTTTTATCAATCATGGCATACTGCTGCTGCTGTTTCAGAACATTATATGAAAGATTGATTGGTGAAGGAACTGGCTTCTTAAAGCCCAGTTATTTGCTCTCAGGGAAGCTGTCCTTCAGCAGGGAAATTTTTAATATATTGAGCTTAAAAAAGAGTTCAGATGACTTTAGTTTTGTAAAGTAATATGAAGATGCAACAAACAAAGTAAATCAAAAAAACCCACCGAATATCCCAAAGCAACAAAAATTTGAAACTTTTGTTTTTCCTTTGTTTTATGATTCAAATGTAGTAATTCTTATGTATTCTTCTTTCATATTGGGACAAGTATTAGCATTATTGGAAGGTAACCAATGTTTTTCTGTCTGTTATGTTGGGTCCAAGCTATTTCCTTTGCCAGTTGTATTCAATCCTTGTTAAACCTAGCCAAATAATGTTAAGAACAGTCACAATGTATTATCAGTTTTTACATGACTCCCATTTCTTTACATCTGTCCATGAGCAGTCTATTAGTAAAATTTTATTCCTTCAAATGCTCACAGAAAATAAAAAGCAAACTCCTGAGATGTACTCAACCAATGAATTAATGTATTTTGTAATTAAAATAATATAAGTAGATGTGGTAAGGACATAGTATGCTAGATACAACTCATATACAGCTTGTCATGTAAGTTAGTTTGAATGCTGAAAGTCATTCTTCAAGAAATAAAGACAGATTTCTGCATTAGATATTTTTCATATATTGTTCTGTACGTAAGCCCCTAACTTTGCAATCCAGCAACAGAAATCAAGGCAAAATTTTCTAGAGCGAAAATTTCCCTTAATAACAAATTGGTTGTCCAGATTTATGATCCAAAACATGGGACAGCTTTATACTGTTTTGCACTAACTATGGAATTAAATAATTAAGTTGCTATGTAACTGGAAAAACTTCTACCGTATGTTCTTATTCTTATCAACATCTTAAGCCCTTTAAGATAATGCTAACTTACTGTATGTTGGGAAGCTGTGCATGGGATTTCAGGTCATGATTGTTAAGGGATTTTTCTTTTATCATATATTTCTGCTTTTAGCTGTGATCAAATACTATGATTTAAAGTAAATGCAATTGTGTAGCGTTTGATAGCATTAAAGCTTTAGCTGGAACATTTTTGGGAGCTAGAAACTTGGCATGCTGAAAGTATCTGTAAGTTTTTCTGTCTGTATGCATTTCACTTCTGTAGCAATGTCCCTGAAGTCCCCATTCTTTTTCGGGTTACAGCACCAATCCACTTTTCTTCTACCTGTGGACAAATCAATAACAGATCACTTATTACTTACTGAGTACATAGGAAACAAATCTGCAGAAGTCTAGATCAAAGAATGTGCTTATGGCCTCCCAAATGGAAGCTTACCACCTATAAATCATCACTACCTGTAGTCCATGAAGAATTCTGCAATGACTGTTGTGTTGGGTTAAATGTAAAGATTTCACCGCACCATCTCTTCTCCCCCTGCTTTCCCTTTGCCACTGCTGGCTCGCATTCTCTCACTCAACACATTTAGTTTGGAAGACTCAAAATCAGACAAGTGTGGAGGATTCACACTGTTTTTGCCCCCTTAACCTTAAACTGTTCTCTGAGACTGATCTCACAGCAACCATTAACTGTCAGGTCTAGCTCTCAGGGATTTGTCAATGTCAATCCATTATCACTTGGCAGGGGCCATCATAGAGTGATACAAAATCCCCATGTCTCACCCCTCTCATAATATGAAACCCATTGCTCAAAAATCAGATGGTTAAAAAAATATTCAGAACTGAAATAAAATGACAAGCAGGAAAATTCAAAACGGTAGGTGGACATCAACTGTAATTTATTGTGCATATAGTACAAAGGTCTCAGGAATATAAGCATTCTGGATGATATCCCATTCTTCTTGAAGTCAGTCGGAATTTTTCTATTGTCTTCACAGGGGACCAAGATTTCATCCTTTGTGTTCGTAGGCTTCTAGCCTCAGGCAGGGGAAGAAAAAGTAAAAAAAAAAAAAGTGAAAAAAAAATGTATTTCCTGGTGAAACAAAAATGGAGTATTAAAATAGTTGCTATTTTACTGGGGGAGGTGGGAAAGAAGAGAAGGAATCATTGCTTTGGGGTATTTGAAATTTTTTTAACTTCAATTTAGGTATAGAGTATAATGAAAAAATAAAACATCTTATTTTGGAAATGTTGACAAATACATTTTTTCTATGTCGAAATCAAATAATTTTACTTTAAAAATGAAAAAAAAAAAAATAATTGGAATGCTTTACTCTTTTCCAGTCCTTTCTGCATGGTATCCTTCCCTCCATCCAAGCTCATTCAGGAAATTGGAATAAGTTTTCTCTTTTTTCCAAGTCTAATGAAGATAGAGATAACTTGACCAGTTTTCATTTTCTGAAATGTTTTATCATGCCACATGACTCTCCAGGAATTTCATTCACCCTTTCCTCTCCAGAAGGGTGTCCCCGCCCTTTCCTTTTCCTGCAGGCTTTCCCTTTTGAGGGGCTTCCATGGCCTCATTTTTTCCTGCTTACACTGGCAGAAACCCAGAAGTGAATCTGGCAAAGACTTTACATCAAACTGAAATGATTTACTGACATGTTAGTGCTTATAATGCTCTTTGGTTTGTCACCTCAGCAGTAAGCACTGCCAATCGCAAATACACTGATAGTGTGTCATGTATTCCTGAAGTTTCTTGGCAACTTTGAGATGAGTTATGGCTGGCTACACAAAGGTAGTAAGGAAACACAATAGTCCTTTTTCTGATTAAGGAAATGAAAGAGAATAATAAAAAGACCAAACTGTTCAGGTGGAGATAGGATTATATACAGAAATCAGTAATGCAGAGGTTGTTTTACAGGATTAAAAGCAGAGAATGGGAGTTTTTAAATTGCCTTTATTGTGATATCTTAAAGTGGTAATGCCGCTCAAACTAGGAACATTTGTAATATTTCAACCCACTGCAGGATTTACTAATTTTACTAGTTTTCTATTTCACTGGGATTAATAGTCTATGATACTAAGTGGTGTTGCAAGTTAATATAAATGTCCTTTTCCTCGAGTTACCCATGTAAGTCAACCCCTTATATGAAAGAGCCAGTGCTGTTGGTGAGACGGTAAAGATCTTGTTCAGTTTTTATGTGGTGGTGTTTCTATCTCTAGAATTCATCTTACATTTAGTAAGTCTAGTCCATGAAAAAAACCATTTTTGCCAATGAGTGTAAGCTTGCAACTAGAATTACTATTGATGTAGATTAGACATTAGCAAGAAATTCTTTACCATGCGTGTGGTGAGGCACTGGAACAGGTTACCCAGGGAAGTTGTGGCTGCCCCTCCCTGGAAGGCCAGGTTGGGTGGGGCTTGGAGCAACCTGGTCTGGTGGGAGGTGTCCCTTGCCCATGGCTTGAGGGTTGGAACTAGGTGATTTTTGAGGTCACTTCCAACCCAAACTATTCTATGATTCTATGATCTTGCAGTAGTCACGGAGTTGTACTGAATCCATATATAGGAAATGAGCACTAAAAGCTTTTGTGTCTTGGTGCAATTGGGTTCAAGCTGCCTTGGTATATGTTTCTTGTTTTTATTTTGACATCAACATGAAATGTGAATAAAGCTTTTTTTACCCCCTCTCTCACTGTATTAATGTATTTACAGAAACATTGTATTAGTTTAATTGCATTAGTTTAAATTATGTTTGGACAACTTTTGACTATATAACTTACATCAGAGCCATGTCCAATAAAACACATAACCTCCTCTTCTACCAGTCAGAAATCAAACACTCTGGCTTTTTATATCATTCCTATTGTTTTTCAGCATTTGTGGGGGGTTTTAAGTGTTGTGGTCTTTTTGTTTTTGTTGTTTTGGGGCTTTTTGTGGGGTTTTTTGTTTATTTGGTTGTTTGGTTGTTTTTTTATTTGTTTTGTTTTGTTTGTGGGTTTTTCTTTTGGTTTGGTTTTGGTTTTAGTTAACAGACATACTTGCTATTCATGTTTAGAAACGAAGCTGCTGTGAACACTGTAACTCAATGATTCAGTCCTTTTTAGATAACATCTATGCCTATACTCTGTTTAAGGAATGCATATATATCCTATTGAAGTCAAGGTTAATCAGTCATTTTTCCCATCACGCTTGTCCTGGAAATACATGGGCTTAAACTTTTGCTCACATCCTTTCCTGCACTTGTTTTTAGAATATGCTTTCAATTCAGGTTTTAGCACAAATGACTTTGAAGTAAAAGGCAACATACTCAACTTTTTTTTAAGCTGACATCTTAGCAATACTTCATAATAAGGTAAAAGCAAAACAAAACAATCTGTCTCCCCCCTGCAAAAAAACCCTGAAGAGGTAAAATGCCAGTACAGCATGATTTTAGCCACAAATAGAATTGTATTATCAACTTGAAAGTAGCTCTCAGCAGGGACTCAGACAGCAGACGGGATTGTATTATTCTGCCATTCCCCTATCCATCTGTTGAAGAAGTTCTGCTTGGATTCAAATGTTCTTCTTTTTAATTATTTTTTTTAAGAATAATCTAATTTTTGAATACAACCAGTGGCACTTTGTGTATGCACACCTTGCAAGTGTTTAGGAAAAAGCTTCCTTTGTTTTCATCCAGGGAATTCATCTCCATTACCTTTATTTCTTTTACAATTGAGTTTGTGTCAACCCTGAATACCCATTTGAACATCTGTAACTATAGAATCTCGCCTGTTTCCCTCTATATTGTGGGGTTTTTTTTGGTTTTGGTTGGTTGGTTGGGTTTTTTGGGGGGGTTTTTTGTTTTTTTCTGGTTTGGAATGTCTTCCCCCTTGCATGAAATTTTCAAGTAGTGTTTTGGTTCTTTTAGATACCATCTCTGTCCTCTTTCCAGGAAGTATTCTTGAATCCCTATCATAGCTACAAGAAGGGAAAAGAAAGGAAAACCGTTATTAAGACATGCATTTCCTCCCCTCCCAATAAACTATTCTTTACTCTAAGCGGTACTTGTGTTATTATCTATTTTTGAAAGCTTCTCTATCTTGTATAAAGCATAAAAATAATGGTCCAAGAAGGGATTCTATATCAGCAAAATGCTTGTAAAATACATTCATTTATATTGGTGAACACCGGTTTTGTGCTGTGTATGTCTCCCAAATGAAATAAGATGGAACAAAAAAAAGGCATAACTGAATCTGAATACTTCTCGGCATAACTGAACCTGTGATAGAGATTTCTGCTGTTATGAATACATCGGTAAGGAACTGCTGCTCATCATGCTTCTGCGGTAGATACACACAGAAGAGCTTGGTACGTAGGCTTAGCTTTATTCTCTCAGTTTAGGTTTTTACTGGAATTAGAGGTGATGAAAAAGGTATCTGTGGAAGACAGTATGAGGTATTGACAAAGTCAAATGCGATTTAGAAGTCGTCTTTGGAATTTTATCCCATTGATACTGTTATCATCTCTTACAGAAAAAAAAAAAAAGAAAAGAAAGGAGAAGAAAATGGCAGAGCAAATCTCACCTCAGGAAGTAATGAAAATCCAGCCTTAGAAAGCTAAATTAATCATTAAAGAAGTTTATCATTAATTCATTCATGTTCTATAAACTACTACAACGATATAATATAGATGTTGTATACTATGTAAGAGCATGTGTTTTTCTACATTTTTTGAAAAGTTCTGTGAGTAAGTAGATTCAGAAGAGCTTGAGATTTGGTGCATCAGTGGAGAATTTAAGAGGAATCCTTGGAGTTGTCTAGACCATACCTCTGTATGGCAAAGATTTCAAAGAAAGGCTTTTCTTTGATTCCGGAACCAAAACATTGAACGTGTGTAGCCAGATTGCCTGGTAAGTATCTCTTTTACATTGGGATCTATCATAGACTTTGTGGTACACAACTGAGGTAATCAGGGTAAGCAGTTTCAGAGGTTACACCTGCTATATCCTGCCTCCAAATACCTGCTTTGGGGGTTAATGTGCTTTCTAAAAAATGAATACATGAAGATAATGAGTTCCTGAAACTGTCCTGGTTACATTAATACTAAAGTTGTTTGATCAGAGACCTCACAGAGAGAATCTTCTCCATCTCCAAATTCTACTCACCTGAATCTTTCGAAAATGTTTTAAAATGCACATACTTAAACCACTTTGTTAGAAAGTAGTTAGGCTGTAGTTCGGCATCAGTGAGTTTGTGTGTTTAGAGTCACTTTCAAAGGAGACTATCAAAGAGGAGACGGGATGGAGTTAATGATGGAGGGGCACAGAATTACTTTGGGGACTGAAAAGATGGAAGCTCTGTATCTCCTTCACCTAAGTGAGATTGTGCCAATTCTTCAAAATTGTCTTCTCCTGACAGTCTACTTTCAGCTTTTTAGCTGCTCTAAAATTAACCACATGATGTCAAAACCAGAGCAGCTAAGAGATAAACAGAGAACTCAGTGTCTTTCATAGACCCACAGCACCATAATGTGGAGTGGAGGCTATGCCAGCACAGCAGACTCTGCAGTACAGATTGCCTAAAATTGGGAGTCCCCTGGAAGTTGAGATTTAAGAGTCTATACTTGGATATAGACCTATTGCTACTGATATTTTGTACTAGTGCTTCCAGTTAATAAATGAAGGGGCGTGACCTGTGCTGAAGATGTCTACCAGCATTATCTTCCATCCTCATACAATTGCATTTCAGTATTGGTGCCCACAGTACCCTTACTTCAGATTAAAAGACAGTTACTTATGTTTTCCAGGTTGTGTTTTTTCCTTCCTCTTCATCAAATCAAGAAATGAGAAGTTCAACTTCCATTTCCTAGAAGAAAACTGATTCTTTACTGTCTAGTTTGCGAATCAAGTTAGTTTTGTGTCTGCAAATGTGGTAAATGCATGTATTTGCTTTTTACTGAGTTCTGTTTTAAGTGATGATATACAATACGATATAAGGAGATATTGTTATAGTAAGTAGACTAAAATATAGTTGTAAAATTAAATTTACCTTCATCTGATGATTAAAGGGAAAATGACTCTGTAAATAATGTAAGCCTAATGTACTTTGCTTTTCTTCCTGTGGAATATATGGTCCACAAAATGCATACAACTTCAGCAACCACAAACTGTTTATCAAATGTAGCCAGGTTAAGCATGTCATATCTGGGATTATATCTCTTCACAATTGAAATTATCAATCCATTTTGTGACATCAACACCAGGAACCTCAATTATTCTTTAATCTTTCCCACAAGCAAGATAATAATTGGAAGTTGACAAAATTCATGCTCAGGTTGGGGAATATTGATTTCTGTTTGTCTTGCATTTGAACATCTAGAATGTGACTGTCATGTATACTAAAACATGAAATTTACTGTCTTCATAAAAATTTTACTAAATCAGCCACCAAAGGATGGAGTTATTGGCAGCTCTTTCATTACTAGACATAGGGTAAAGTGCCTGATTATTTTTATATTTAGAGTTCTGTGGTAACTTGCATGTACATCAATAAATACTAGGTCACTTATGTATTCTGAGTAAAATCCTTCTTGTTTTTAGGTAATTACAAAATTATTTTCTGCTTGTTTGTTGACACAAAATGCTACAAGAACCTGTTCTTTGCATATGAATATATTTCTAGCTGTTCATACCCAGAACAGTGCAATTTTGTCTGAGAGTGATGTTGTAACAAAGAGCAGGGTTATTTTGAAATAGTTTGCCAAGAACAAATATCCTGAGGAAGAGCGCAGGCATAGCATTAACTATCATGTGTTCAACACAGCTGAATATTTTTTTTTAGCTTACCTGTGATTGAACCAAACAAAAAAGGAATGTTGCAAGAAAAGAAACAATTTGGTTTCAAGTCTGTCAGTGTTTTCATTGTTCATTTGAAAGACTAAAACACTAAATTCACACACACATGCCCTCTGGAACTCTGGTCCATTTTCTAGTTTTGATATTATGACTGGTTTTACAAGTAATCTTACCACTAGGACTCTGAAATTTTTCTGAACATTTAGCATCAATCTCTTTAAAACATGATTGCTAAGGAGACAATAAGTAGATTGTATATTTTAATGGGGAGAGAGGTAAGAGAGCTTTCAAAAATATGTGCAACCTACGTCCTTTACTTCTGAAGTGAGGGATACCTGATCAGCTCAATAATTGCAAGTAAGATTGTGATCTTGTTATTAGGATCTTTCAGTTTAGTTAATACCTGATGTGTCTTGATACATGACTGTTCACTGGCAAAAGTAGAATATCTGGGAGCAGTTAGAGGAAATATATCATTAGCACACAAGATTTTTTTCCCCCCTCTATTACACTTAAATCATAGAATCATAGAATGGTTTGGGTTGGAAGAGACTTCAAAGATGGTGAATATTTTGATATAAAATTAATATTTCATTGCTTTCATGAGCGACAGCTTTTTTAACTACTGAATGGACAATGTTTAGCCTGATTGTTCCAACAACTGCAATTAGAAGTATAGTTGATTGGAAGCTTAATTGTGCTTATAAAATTTGATTTTGTCTTCCCTCTGTAATGAAACCAATAAATCTGTGGCATAATGACTTCATTTGATATTTTCAATTAAAGTTATTGAATTGCATATGAAAATAAAAGTTACATAGAAGCTAACCTTATTTGAATTGGATACTCAGAGTGGTGGAATGTGAAATGGAGTGATTACATTTCATTTTTTAATAAAATTTGTTTAGAGATAGTAGCTTGCCTGTTAGGATGAAATGGAAGATGCTGCATCTTCACTGAGTAAACTGTAACTGATTAGGTATGCTGCAGAAAGAAAAAGATTCAAAATTCTGCATAAATTTCATTAGTTTGGAAAAAACAGGTCATAAGCATGTAAAATGATGAAAGCTCTCTTACTTAAATATCTCTGTTCCCTGCATCACTTCAAGGGAAAGTTAAATTGATTGCAACCCATAGAGTTGGTTAGGAGAACAGAAGAAAAGAGGTGTAGAGACTAAGTTGGGTCTGTGATGAATATGCTGGGTGGATTCATTCCTTAGGTCTATTTCCTACCTACCTCTCCACATATGCTGTTTAGGTGTGGATTATCTGATTTATGATGAGAAGAGAAAATGAAGAGTTATGAAGAGAAAAATACCAAGTTTGTTGAGACTATGGCTTGTTTCTTCTCTCAGTTAGTTTTGAATTATGTTGAAGTCACTAAATATTCTACCTGGACAATTTTCAATGTTAGATGTACTTCTGGAATATCTTGTATCTTCCTTTCTCTCCTCAAAGAGCCTGGTAGTTAGGGCAACCAGCTACATTGGACTGATATTCTCTGTCTTGGCCAGTGATCAACAGTAGCTTCTTAAGAAAAGCAACTACGACGTGATTTTCCCACTGACTCAATTAACCAGTGGCCTTTCTCCCCTCTTTGCCCTAAGACACTGTGTCTTTATTGCTTTTTCTTGCTTTATGACTCAATAAACACTAGGGTATTTAAAGTATAACAACAATCCCTTGGAGATATTGTCTACATGTGGTGAACAAGTTCTTCTGCATGATACTAGACTTTTAGATCTCTACCTGGGTACACTTCAGAATCTTTCAGCAACTTTGCTTTTATAATTACTAATACAAAACTATTCTGTTGGTCTTTACTCATAGCTATGGAAATGACTTCTATCATTTTTCTGTGGGGAAAAAATAATCTTTTTCCTTGATTTTTGTGCAGATTAAATATTTAAAATGATGAGTAGAGAGCTGATTAAGTGGGGGGTTTTTGTGTGATTTCAGGAGATCCGATATAATTGTTGTTCAACTAATACTTTTCTGTTACACTTCCAGGAACACGCCTAATTCAAATTTCAGTATTGTTAATGTAATCTGTGGTAGCTGTAGTGATGCTTCAGCTTAGTAGGCAGTTCTCCAGACTTTAAAGGCTAGCTTCACCTCTTGTTCTGTAAGGGGACCTGTGACCCTCCAAGAAGGGCCTTTGCAAGATTCAGTGCCTCAGTCCTTGCCAGAAAGAATTGCTTTGCATTGTGCTCTGCTGTAATGCACATTTCCTACGTCTTTTTGCACCTCTAAACAGATCTTGTGCCTCTTAAATATTATAATTAACTAGCACATACTTACCAACAGCAATATTCATGTTCTAGACCCTCCTGTTCCAGTTGCAATCCAATGTCATATCTGGTGCATACAACCATATGAGAGACAAGGGGTGAAAAAACCTTTGCTTTTGTTTCCCTTTATTATTGCTTTAGGCCTTGCAGGAATCTGGATCTTCTGATGGCACAAGCTTCTACAAAGGCCACCAAATTCTTATGCACGTTGTATTTCCTCCATGCGCTGATCAGTATAATCCTATTTGTAGTGTCAGCCACAAAGTAAAAAATGATGAATTTCACAGAAGTTTGTGTTTGTGTTATTTTCTAGCTTCTTACTTTTTTTTTAAGATACTAGATTTTGTGTTTTCTGAGGTTGGAAAAGTAATAGATCAGCTATAAATTCCTTCAAATCAAATTTTAAAACTCCTATAATTCCACCACCAAAGTTCTTGTACTTTTTTTTTAAGCAAGTGCTGATGTTCAATATGACCGTGTGCATTTTACTTTACATTCATGACATTTTTTTGCAGTAATTGGGAGTGAACCAGTGAAAAAGTTGCTGAGAGGAGGATAAAAAAAGGGTTTGAGACATGTGAAAATAAAATGAATTTGTTAGTTTGTACTTTTGTTTTACACTTCTCAGTCTTGCTTCACTCTTCTGTAGTTTGAGATTATGGAATATTGTCCAAAACTGTGATTCACTATGTTTTCCTACTGTTTTTGTGACACTGTCTGACTTACTGACAAGAATTATCTTCCTCAACTATATTTTGAAACCCGAATATTTTTGGCAATGCGGGAAATCGTACACTTGCTACGTGTGCTTATGCCCTCCTTTGTCTCTTTCTCTATGCAGACTGAAAGTACCATGCACGTAAGGAAAAAAGCTGCATGTTTTCTGTACGTTGTGTTATGCAAACTTATAGTCGAGGACAATGTATGAAACGTATACTTTGCCTTTGAAAGGTCCAAAGTTGACATTTCTTGTCAACCCTTAGGTGAAATTTTTCAGTGCAGGTTGTTTTCCAGTGCATTCTCTCTTTAGCCCACTATTTTTGCAATATCAGACTTGCAGCTGTATGTCTTACATCATGTGAGCAGCTACTGGTAAGGCTTATGCACTGCCTCCATATAGCTCCTTCTGACGGATGTGATTCCTTTCCTTCCAGCTAATGACCACAGTTCTTTCATTCAACAGTGGCACGGTAACCTCCCATACCCTGAGAAATATGTGGCTAATGCATGAACAAGTGCATGACACACCTCTTCAGAGAATCTTTATTGTGCTTCAGAGCACCAGACTGTCTTTAGAACCTATGAAGCTAATACAATAATTTTAATCTGGATAAGGAAATCATTATATTTTAGAAGTACTAAATAATGGACACTTTTAAAACTAAAAATTGTTTTGCATACCTGGCCTAGTAACTTATTTAGAGTAATGATATTTCTCTGAAAGTTTTTAGTTTTCAGTATACCTAGTGTAATACATGTGTAGTAAAATCCATAATAAATATATATGCATGTTTCTAGAACAAAACCTTTGAATTGAGAATTCCATGATGAATTAACTTAATTCACATGAAACACATACACTTTCTTAAGTTATTTTTGATTCTTTGGTGCACCTGAGAGATACCTACCGGCTGGTGCAATGACTTACATATGAGGTGGTGACCTGGAAGGCAGAAGATGAAGGCATAATTATCTCATTATTCAGATTTGCAGCAATAATTTTGATTTAAATTGTTCTACTGGGTATTGTCACAGTAGAAGG
>CM051620.1:76640805-76645805 GCA_028020825.1 Podargus strigoides
ATTAATTGTTTAAATATTTTAATTTTTCACTCTAAAGCTGAAAAACAACTGTTCTTTTAAATACTTTTTCTCATGACTTCATGTTTTTTATATAAAGGATATGATTTTTCAGTTATTCAGTCCTTGTTCTGCCTTGCAAATGGGCATCTTCTCCCTCTTTCCACTCTCCTCCCCACGATCCTTCTAGCACACATAGTGACCATCATCCACTGCTTCACTATTAAAAATCATTTAGCATTTTTTGTTTCAAGAAGTATGCAGTATGACAGAAGAAGGATCACAGAATTACAGAATAGCCTTGGTTGGAAGAGACCTCTAAGATCATCAAGTCCAACAATTAACCTAACACTGCCAATTCACCACTAAACCACATCCCTTAGCACCTCATCTGCACATTTCTTAGACAACTCCAGGGATGGGGACTCCACCACTGCCCTGAGCAGCCTGTTCCAATGCCTAACAACCCTTCAGTGAAATTTTTTTTTCCTAATATCCAATGTAATCCTCCTCTGGCACAACTCGAGGCCATTACCCCTCATCCTATCACTGTTACCCGGGAGAAGAGACCAACCCCTGCCTCACTACAATGTCCTTTCAGGTAGTTGTAGAGAGCAATGAGGTTTCCCCTCAGCCTCCTCTTCTCCAGAATAAACAACCCCAGTTCCCTCAGCTGCTCCTCATCAGAGTTGTGCTCCAGATCCTTCACCAGCTTTGTTGTTCTTCTTTGGATATGCTGAAGTATTTCAATGTCCTTTTTGTAGTGAGGGGTCCAAAACTGAACACAGTACTCCAGGTGCTGCCTCAGCAGAGCTGAGTACAGGGGAACAATCACCCCCTGGTCCTGCTGGTCACACCATTTCTGATGCAAGCCAGGATGCCATTGGCCTTCTTGGCCCCCTGGGCACACTGCTGGCTCACGTTCAGCCAGCTGTTGACCAGCACCCCCAAGTCCTTTTCCACTGAGCAGCTTTCCAGCCACTCCTCCCCAAGTCTGTAGCTCTGCATGGGGTTGTTGTAACCGAAGTGCAGAATCTGGCACTTGGCCTTATTGAACTTCATAAAATTGGCCTTGGTTCATTGATCCAGCCTGTCCAGATCCCTCTGCAGAGCCTTCCTACCCTCAGGCAGATCAACACTCCCACCCAACTTGGTGTCGTCTGCAAATCACAGAGGGTCAGGCTAAAGATTGCTACTGTTCTGTTGTCTGTTTCTGCTGAGGTTTTGGCCAGTGATGTATAGAGAGGGAAGAATGTAAGTGCAAAATCTACATGTAGTGACAAGTCCTTGGTGTAATCTCCAAACTGCTAGTAGTTTGCCCAGGATTTTCCTGATACAGAAATGACAGAGTTTAAATTAACAGATCTCGATGGAGTTTTCTGACCTTAATTGATCTAACTACTATTTAACAAAAATAAACTTTTGTCAGTTCATATCAGCCTCTGGCAACCATTCCATGGTTGACAATGCAGGATTTTAAAAGAACAAATTGTTATGTTCCAATTCTGCCGTCTGATGATGTTGTTCTACTTCTTATAACACACATGTCAATCTCAGGATACTCAAGACGAAGTTCTGTGCTGTAGAAAGGATGCATTTAGCAAAGATTTTGAAGCAAAACTCAAAACTTGTAAGGATTATGTTTTGTTTCCTTGAGATACAACATTTTGATTCTAAGCCGTGCTTATCTACTGATGTAGATACACCATACATACACCATGTCAGGAAATACACAATCTAATCCAGCAAAATTACTGCTTAAACAAGCCTAAAATATTCTTATGATATCAACAGAAGAACTGGAACAAGGAAAATTATTCTTGAAGTGACTGTAACATTTTAAATATGGCACACGAGACATGTTGTCCTTCTTTTCAAAATACTGAAAACTTCAGAGAGAGGAAACCAGTTGAGGCAGTGTCAGAAGAGTGAGAATGTCTGGAATGACTTTTTTTCATGTTACAACCACAAAGGGCATGTCTGTGTCACAGGGCGTCACACTGCAAAAAACAAGGGTTGGTTGGGCTGAACTGGATGAGCTCAAACTGAGAAGCCCTGAGTCCTGCCTAGATGGCACAGCAAAAAGTGGCATTAGTCTAACTGAGATGCTAGGTCCATCACCTTGGGCAGAGCATGCACTTCTGCTTATGGTGTACCAGGAGATGACCTAGCAATCCTGGGATGCATGGCACTTCACCGCACTATGTTGGCAAATGAGCCCTCTTCATCTGGTAGGTAGACCTTTTGCAGCTTGTACCATTAGCAGTACAGAGATGGCCTTGGACAGTGTTCTTTTCTTTGTTATTGATGGCTGAGGAACATAGGGATGGTCCTGCTGAAGCAGCGCAGCATGCTAGTGAGTTAATTGTGCTACCTCCCAAACCTGTATGAACTATTTAAGGGAACAGTGCAAGAAAAGCCATAGTGAAAAACATTGGAAAAATCTACTACAGGTGTTTTTTTCCTTCCTGATTTCTATTCAATTAATTATGTTCTTAATATTTGGATTTGACATTTCATCATATAGATATCTATATTTTGTTTTTCTGTCGTACTTTTTTACATTAATATGTGACTGAAAAATAAATTTAACATTAAAACCACATTGAAACTAGTGAAAGATAAACAAATGTTAATTGAGACTGTCATGATCCGCTCCTTGGAGGGGTATCTTTAAAAATGTTTGAATCCTGTGGAAACAAAGTCCAGTCACAAAGGTGAGGTGCAAATAGAACAGTTTTATTTAGCAGATAATGATAGGCACAAGCAATGATAATTTGGCAAATGTCTCAACTATTATTAACTACGAGGAAAAGAGAGAGAGAAGGAGAGAGAGAGAAGGCTAAAGGGAAAAGAGAAAGGAAGAGAGAGGACAGAGTATCACCACCCAGGATCCACTGATGTCTTGGTGATCTTTCCTCATGTTGTGGTGGCCAAGTCTGGCGGTGCCTCAAAGGTCCTGTCTCACAGGTGTGATGGTCAAGTCTGGTGGTGGCAAAAGTCTGGGTGTCCGTGTCCCCTTTAAACACTTGAATTTCTTGCTGTGCCACACCACTTCTCCAGTCATCAAGCATCCCATTTCTCTGCCTCCAATCATCAGATCGCTCCACTTCTGACACTGATCTAGCAACTGCAGTCTTGTTTCTCAGAATTTTGGGGACACTGCACACAGCTCACAGTTCTACCCGCTGTTCCCTCAGACACATCACACTGGGCAAAGAATTTCCTTTTTCTAAGCTCAGTCTACACATATAAGGCCATCAATCTATCATCTCAGTGCATGGCTCTCCCTCCATAGCTGCTCAGAAGGAAATCCACTGCCTGCTGCAACAGTCAGGTCAGCAGTTCCCCTCAGCCCCCTCAGGACAGGAAGCCATGAAGTGCAGGTTTGAGACATCAAGTTGTTGTTTGAGACATAAGCGGCCATTACAAATAGATTCTCACAGAGACTCACCTATTTATGTGAATTTTCTATAAAGTAATACTGAAATAAAATGTTTGATTCCAATTCCACAAAGTGAGAGGTGGAATTCAGCTAAAACAAAAATTGATTGGAGCCCTTTTTAATTTTACCAGCAATATGAGATTTGATTAATTTTTTCAGTAAGTACCTCTTGTATGAAAGCAAAATAAAAATTATGACTGTCTACTTTGTCTAATTGTCTTATATAGGGAAATGATTCCATAAAAATATTTCATGAGATTTTAGCTGTAACCCAACAAGGTCTGAAATAAACTTCAGATAAATACCTTGGGATATGTTTCCAAAGCTGCTGAAGTTTTCCTAATCGAATGAAAAATAATTAAGTCTTCTCCATATTTCTCTGTGCTTCTTGGGGTGTGCACATGGTTATCTCAAAGCTGCTGTTGTGGTTTGATTCTATATGAATGCCTTTGTATTTGTATAACTCGAAGGGATTTGTGTTTTTCATCCAGTTTCTTCCTTTGGACTTTCTTACTTTGGTAGACCTATTGCAACAACTCTCAGCATTATCAGGCCACAAAATCTTCTGAGCACAAGTGTCCATGGTGTCCATTAAGGTATGGTTTGGAGAAGTCAGTTTGATCTTATTACTACTAATTAGTCAAAAGGGAGTAAACTGCAGAAGTAACAGTTATCCATAGAGACTTACACTGCACCTTGTAATTCGGTCAACATATTGTCCGGAATAACTACTGTATCAGAAGGCCATCCATCAAACTTAAACTCCTTCCTATGTGCTTGCACAGATTCTATGGCATCCTGAAGATAATTTTGGCAAGCAGAAGAGAAACAAGCTCCCATGTTTCCAGTTTTCAAATACCTGTTCATACAACTTGCTTCCTATATAAAGCCAATGCATGTACCTTGCAAGGAGAAAAGTTGTAGTATTAATTAAAAACAGTAGGACAAGCAACTGTTTAGACCATGACCAGTCATCCAAGAGCTAAACTAACAATCACAATTCAGAAAACAAATAATATTTTTGTTTTAAATAAAAGTTTGTTTTATAAGGTTATTCTTCATATTCAAGTTTAAATAAACAGTCAGTCTGTTAACATTTTAGCCTTTAAGGGCAGATTTGACTCCTTACTCTTTAGACATGGTAATATCTTGGTAATTAAACTGACAAACAATAAGATCTTGATATCCAAAACGAGGGAAAGAGGTATACACACAGAGGATACATGCATGGCAGTGGATAGGATGTGAACTGCTACCAGTCCTTGTTCAACCTGGGGCCAGATTGTATTAGGGTTCAAATTTTACTTTAACCAAATGAGTGAAATAACTTCAGATTGGACATTTCAAGCTCTCAAAGCCTGAGTGAGGATGCAAACCATGCTGTGATAGTTCAGCCCATTTCTTTACTTCTAATGGTCATCCAGTGTCCAATTTTTCTCCTTACTTTTCTTTTTTCTTATCTTGACCAGAAAACTGAAAAGAACTGAGGTATATTAATATACAGTGTCACAGTGCATTTTTTTGTGTGTCTGAGCCCTTGGAAGCTGTTGCCACTGTG